>OZ005654.1:253875512-254208512 GCA_963930645.1 Salticus scenicus
TTATATTTTACACAGTTTCAAAATCAGATTTTCGCTCACATTCCGTACTAATAATTTTTAACGATATATAGCCCAGAATTAAGCAAGTTTTGGAGAAAAACCACAGATAAGTCAGACATAAATCTTTTTAAAAAATGTTATACGGCGCCGCAGGCGCCACCGAGCGGGACTTAGCTAAAGTCAGAAATTTGAAAGATCATAACATGGCGAGCGAACAGGCTGTTTCAGATATTGAAAAGGGATGAGGGCGCCGAAGGCGCTACCGCACGGGAATTTACTGCGCTTTCAATAAGCTATTTTCACGAAAAATCGATGAGCTGTTATTAGACCTGAAACGGGAAAAAGGCGCCGCAGGCGCCACCGAGCGGGAGTTTCGTAAAGTCAGATTTTTCAGGGATCGCGAACCAGCTGGTCGCCGAAGGCGGCTAGTTATAAATAAATTAATGCTACTTTGTTTTATTGCACTTTGCTGTCTCTGAAAATTTAAAATAAGTTTTTATTACAGAATTTCAAAATCAAGAATAAGACAAAAAATTTTCAATGCATGAACCATAATCATTTAATAAAAACTCCATATTTTTGTTTAAAGGTGAATTACAATTATTGTGGGATACAGTATAAGAAAAGTAAGCAATGTGTAATTTAACTGATGTGCACAGTAATGAGCAAAAGCTGTACAAATCTAGTAAAAAAAGAAAAAGTTATATGCTGTAAAAATGAAACAATACAAGATGTACAAAACATTGGCAAACTTGTTATTTTTTTTATCCATTATTAATGCAGACGATTTTCATATCAGAGAGGTATTGCACTAAATGTCCAATGGAAGTTAACTTTTATCGAGTAGATGACATCTTTCCTGCTCTTGAGTAAAATTATTATACGTAATAGAACCTGAAATATAGCTTTCTCTTAAGTTTTCGAAATTGCTGTATAGCAGCATCCTCTGTTGAGCAATTGGTACAAAACAGATTTTTTTTTTAAATCTTGCTATGTAAACTCTTTTATATGCCTTAACACATGTATCAGTTTTCTTTTACAAAAAAGGTATCTAATTCCTTAGGTCAATTTTCTATCTTTTGACGACATTATCTCCAAAAACAGCTTAAATATATATATATATATATATATATATATATATATATATTAATTTTACTATTACACACAATGTAATAAATCGGTGAATTTCATTGTTGCTTCATGGTTTCATTGTTATTCATTCTGTTTCATTGTTATCATCATCATTTGAAATTTTGCTTTTTAAAATCCATATGGCTCCTGTTCTGGTCATGGCAGGCTGGGTGAGTGTTGCCGGCATGAAACTAGTTTAACCCCACAGGCAAGTCACAAGTCTTGCCGCCTGCCTCCTTCCTTCCTATCTTGTGTTTCTTAGGTTATTTTTTCATTAATTTTGATAAGTTTATGGTTTTAAGTTAAGATTTGTTGTGTTACTTTATTGATTCGTGTGTTTTGCAGGCTGTTAATTAATAGATCTGGTTTCTGTACATTAGTGTAATTCATCCACTGATAAAATTATTTTTTAATCTTATTGGTCATTGGTGTTTTAGTGATCTTGTATCTGTTGCTTGGCTTCTACTATGCTTAATAGATCATCTTTATTATATATATATATAATTCAAGACTGCTATTTGGATCGGTGTGGCTACTATTTTGGCTACTATTTCACTCGGAATGGCTACTATTGCCGCTCCTATTTCATACATTAAAGGCAACTAAAGCAACTATTTTTGAGTGTCTTTCATGCTGGGAACTCTGAATGTGATATGTAAATAGTTCCTAGTTAACCTTTGGAGAAAAATAGATGTATCAACTCATTTCTAGATATTTAGACTGGCAATAGAGCATTCCTTCAATTTTTAACCTTACTCAAAAAGATATGCTAAACTTTGCATTGTAGTAACTGTTGAATAATCATTGAATCAAAATTTAAGATTGAATTAGAAACTTTTCTTATAAATCTACAAAATGTAATAAAAAATGAGATAAATGACCTTGCATTTACATTTTCAAAACTAATAAATTAAATCATCGAAATCAACCTCTAGACATCAATCGCAAAAGGTACAAAATAAACAGAAAGTTAAAATCCCAAATGAATCAGTAAAAAATAAAATAAAAATACCTTTATGCCACCGAATTGCTGAAATTCTTCAAATGTTTTACAGTACTTAAGTAAATAAGAAAATGCTGATGATATTTAAAACTTCAATAAGATATTTTTTATATTGTATATTATACTCTCTTTACTAATGGATGACCCCCCTAAAATATTCAAATATTAAATCTTTCATAATACATCTCACACTGAATTATTTCTTAATTTTCCTAAAACAGTTTTTAATATTAGAAATTATATAAATTAAAACGAGACATTACTATAATTACGTTATATTAAAAAACCTTCAAAATTGCCTCATTACTGGCCGTAAATTTTTCGCCTGGACGTCCAGGCCTCTTCAGCGGCTTCATCAGTTGTGAAGTTCGGTTGATACTGATGTCTGTGGGCGTTTCTCTTCATGAGATGTCTCCACACTTCATTTGGGGCCATTGCGTCGCTGTCATTGCACACATTAGGGTTGGTTGTTATTTCGATGGATTCACGGAACATTGCGTAATGATAGTTATTAAAGTCGGCTAATTTTTTTTAGTTTCGTTAAAGTTAATTTCAATATTTTCACTGTTATATGTTTTTGCGAGAGCGGTATTTACTTTGCCAATTTTAATGTCGTGTTTGTGCTCGTTAATTCGGGTTTTAATTTTTCTTTTAGTGACTCCGATGTATGAACCTGTATTTTTATTTTGATTAATGAAAGGTATTTTATTGATTCCGGCAGTTTCAAGTGGTGAAATTGGATCTTTATCGTTGCGTATTAATTGAAAAATGTTTTTATTAGGTTTTATGGGGATATTGATATCATATTTATTAGCTGAACTTTTAATTTTATTGGTGGCTCCCTGATCATATGGGATTGAAGAGGTAAATTTAGAGGGGGGTTTTGAAAATTTCGAATGTCATTTAGGTTTTTTAATCTGTTTTTAACTAGTTTGTTGATGATTTTATTAGGGTATCCCGCTTTTTTAGTAAATTCTTTGATAATATTTATTTCATGGTTTAAGTCTTGAGTTTCCTCACAGATTAGAATGGCACGATTAATATATGACCGAATAGCGTTAATTTTATATCGGAAAGGCATTTTGCTTTGTAGTGTATAATTTCATTGCTATTTGTAGGTTTTCGGTACACAGTGGTTTTAATTTTGTTTTCTGTACGTATAATTCGGACATAGAGGAAATGAGTGCATGAGTGTTTTTAATATTGTTGCAAATTTAATTGCTGTTTTCAAACAAATAGATCATTATAAAAAAGCACCATAGAATTGGCGTTTAACACGTTGAGTGCCATGTCAACCATCGGTGGCGGACATTGAACATTCCGTTTAGGCCACGTCAACCACCGGTGGCTGACTGTGTAAAAGATATAAAGTCGTGTCAACCACCAGTGGCTGACAAGTGTAAAATATGATGTAAAACTGAAACATTTACATTGTTTTAAGTACTGAAAATTTATTTCAAATTTACTTAATTTTTATTTATTACAAAATATCATTAAGGTATTTTATTGAAACACAGTAAACAAAACATGCTTCTTAAGTAGCGTGCGTGACCTGATGATGATTTCCTTAAGAATTCGAGTGCCGCTTAATGTGTTAATAAGTACAAAACTTTGAATCAACTCCATAAAATGCAAAAACTTGCAACAATTGTTTTGTGTCGAAAAAAGACATGATTCTTTGTCAGGCAGACAAAGTAGGCACAAGTGCTGTGAACAAAGCAATCCACCTATAAAAACACACCACAGAACTGGCATTTAAAGTAATAAGTACAAAACTTTCAGTCAACACCATAAAATGCAAGAACTCACAAAAATAGGTGAACAATGTAGGCATGAGTGCTGGAAAGCACTCGTGCATACTTTGTTTGCATGACGAATGTTTTTTTTTTTTTTTTCAACATAAAACAGTTGTTGCAAGTTCTTGCATTTTGTGGTGTTTATTCAAAGTTTTGTACTTATTACTTTTACTTTTAAACATTAGTTATGCGGTTATAATTTTTAGTGACTTTCTGCTTCTTGCACAAAGTAAGTAGTTTTGTGAGTGTTTGTTTACTTTTTATTGTTTGATTTGTTAAATTTCCCCTTTTTTCTCATTTTTTGTTCCTTTCATTCCAAAAGGTGCATTGTCACTTTGTTTGCAGCACTCGTGCTTACTTTGTTTGCCTGATGAAGGGTTGTGTCTTCTTTTGACCTGAAACAATTGTTGCAATATCTTGCATTTTATGGTGTTAATTCAAAGTTTTGTGCTTATTTAATGGATCCTTATTTTACTTTTACCATCTCATAGTTGGTCCTAAAATGATGACTTTTGCACACACAAAAAAAAAATTTGCTAATTTCAATATTTTTCTTATTATCAAATGTTCCAGAAGGCGGGGGTTGGAGGTGGAGTGTAGCAATTAAATTTTGTATTTTAATATGTATATATCTCGTTGTACACGGAAGGCTATATCTGAAACCTACACTTAATTTGAAGCAATTTTGTGATTGGAAGTATATCTCTGTGATTCTTGGTTAAAAACAAAACAAAACACTGTAATATTTATTTAAATCATTTAGTATATCTGAAAAATAAATTTCTTTAAATTTCCTTTGTTGTTTGCTCTGTATGATGCATTTTATTTATTTGTTTGTTTTTTAAACTATTATAGCATACACAAAATATATTTGAATTAAATGCATATTTAAAAAAAAAATAATAATAATGTTCTGAAGGAGATGTATACTTCATCACTCTCACAACAAAGAGATATAACTCAGAAAATCGCGATTTTGAGTTTAGCCATTTTGTGAAAGTTCCAAGGTGGTATCTATGACCTGTCAAAGTGACATGACTCAATTTCTATTGGTTGCCTATAAGGGATTTATGGTTTGAATTACAGTATATACAGTTCGTATTACAGTTCCTCCTTATGCATTTGGTATTTATTTAATGGTTTTTGAGACCTATAGTTACATTCACTTTAGTCTTGAATGATCTATACCGGGGTTAATCCAGCTTTTTAAAAATGGTACCTCATTTGTGAATTTATAAAATAATTTGTGAAAACATCAAGTAAGTTTGTGAAAATTTATGATACTTCAGAACAATTAAACGAAATACGCAAAGCAGTTTTTTAAATTTTAAAATACATTTAAAAAATAAAATGAAACAGTTGTAAAGTATATATATATATATATATGGGCGAGTTAAGTTGTTTCTTATATGCAAGATAAGAAGGTGTTTACTTATATATTTATCATTGTCTCCAGTTAATATTCGAATTGAGAGTATTTTTATGTTTTTGATGCAGTGAAGCTTATAAAATTTTTTAGTGTGCTGCTACATTGCTGAGAATTGACTTTGTGAAGGTACATCTTTGCTGAAAGTTGAATTTCTGAAGGTATCTCACTGCTAAAAATTGACTTTGTGAAAGTGCCTCAATGTGGCACTAAATTTGTTCTGGATTAACCTCTGCTATATTATATTAATTCACAATTACAATGCACAGTATCATGTATATTTCCCATAGAGTGCATTAATAATTTTGAGTTACACCTATTTGTCATAAGAGCTACAACTTTTTTTGTAGAACTTACTATGTCATTGAATAAGATTTGATTGTTTTTATTTACCAAAATTGTTCAATGTTGAATTACACAAACATATTTGAATTTTTTTTTTTTTTTTTGTTAATAATAATTTTTTTTTGTTAATAACATCTTTGTTCTTCTTTCATATCTCAAAAAAAGTTTCATTTCTCTTTAGATGTATGATTTGAATTATTGTTCTAACAGTACATTTTAGCATCACGCCAGATTATCCTTAATGTGAAGAAAATAATTCTAATACTATAAAAATCAAAATTGCGTTATTCTGTAATCAATTATTTGATTTCATTCATTTATTTATTTTTGATTATCGTAATATAAATAAAAGTGACTGTATGTGATTATGTTTTACATCTCCTCCTAAACCACTGAATTCATTTCAACCAAACTTGGCACAGTTATTGCATGAGACCAGGGTTGAAGTACTGTGGGTTTTAACACTTCTAGCACATGTGCAGTGAGAGGTGGTGAGGAAAACTCTTTAGAAAATGATATATTTGTATGATTTCTACAGTAATAATGCAGCTACAAACTTCAAATTTAATATGTAAATGTAGGCTACTACTAATACAGTAGAAGATCTTTATAACACAATTCTATATATAAAGCACAACTTAACATAAATGGTGAATTTTGCAGTTAAGAAATACTTTGTAACAAACTGATACTCTGTAGAACTAAGTATGACACATTTGTTTTCCTTTATCTTTTTAATTCGGAGCTTTTTAATAAAAGTATTTTTATCTTACATTTTTCTTTTTTATTGAATGAATATTACATGATTTGGTGTAAGCATATATGGAGTATAGAAAGAAATTAAAACTTTTTCACACACCATAAATTTTAAATCAGCACAACCGGTTTCGAAAGGACGTAGCCTTTCTTCATCAGGTGCAAACATGTGCAACTGCCTTGGAGGCAAAAGCAAGACACCAAATTTCATTGAATTTCACCGAATCAAAATATTTTATTTGTCTGCATGGCAAAAACATGCTATGCCAGGGTTATTTTTTAAAAATTAACTATTTCAAAAATAATTCATTTGTAGCAAATGATGACTGTTCATAAATATAAACAATCTAGGCTTATAGAATAAATATAGAAATTAAAAAATTGAGACTTTTTATATAAAAAAAAATATTCATTTAAATATAGTGACCAGTGAAGCAGGCAAAGCCAGCTGATCGTCTTATAAATAATTATGTTGTGATTTAGAAAATATTTATTAAAAATTAATTAAAAAATCTTCAGTTGATCCCTATTTTTTTTTTTTTTTTTAATATGCATTGATCATTTTTTCTTTTCTTTCAGTTTTTAAAAGTAATATTGAAATTTTGTTTTAGTGCTGTTGCTGTACTTCGTTCCAGCTTTTCTGTACAGCTTATATAATAATTTGACTTTCATCAATTTATCAGTTTTTGATCCTACAACTTATTATTTGTTACTCCAGATCAGGGTTGTTGTAACAGGTGTCGTGTTTCAGGTAACTACTTTATATATTATGCAGTAAAATGATAATTACTGTCTTTTAAATATAGGAAATTTATAAATGGAATACCTTTCCATTTATAAAGTTTCTATTCTTTAATATACTTGGAATGTTTCAGATCAGTTCAAAGCTAAATATTCTGCTATATATTAAATGTCAAAAAATTATGTTATAGGTATATTTGAGTATTTTTTGCAGATAGGAAAATATATATGTGTAGTAATAATTTATCATTACAATGATTAAATATCCGGAAGAAAGACTTGAATTAATCAAAAAAGAATTACATATGGAAGTGAAGCCTTATGCAGAGCAAAATATATAGAAAAAGTTAATATGAATTGTTTCTGAGACATTGATAGATGAGATCATATGGTAACAACTGTGACCAAAAGTATAACAGAATAAATAAAAAAAAAATAAAAAACCCAGAAGAAAAGGCAGAAGTTTAACTGTTTAAGATGGGGGGAGAGGGTTAAACCAATTTGGCAAGTGCAAGGTTAAAATTGCTATTACTTTTTTTTAGTATTTTGCTAAAATATGTCAGTAAGAATTTTGCTAAAAAGCAAAAACTAGATAATTTCATAAAATACCTGTATAACAACCTATAATTTTTATTCAAATGCTCACAATAAAAATTATGAAACCTCTGAAAACATCAGCAAATCCATATTTAGTATACTTGGATATAACTTTATTTTTGATGGTTGAATTTTTATTCAAAAATCTTTAAAAGCTTGCCAGAATTTAGAATTTCCTTCATAGAAGCACTCTCAGCACTAGTATATTGTTCAATAAATTTACTCCTATGCATTACTCCTCTTTTAAATCACTTTTTGATTTTGTACGCAGGTCGTAGCTTGAGTGGGGGGGGGGGTGAGCCTCCCCCTTAATGGCTTTTAATTTCTATGTATTTTGTCTAAAAAAGAAGAAAGAAAAGAAAAAAAAAAATAATTATAGTAGTGCAGTTCTTTTATTTAAATTTTAAATATTTTTCTTTCTTTTTTTTTTAAGAGAAAGAAAGCAAAAAGAAAGAAAGGTTGGTAGATTGGTAGTTTTTTTATGGTGCTAGGTTCAAATTAAAACATATAAGGAAGGAAAGAAAGAAAAAAAAAATGAAGAGAAAAAATGACTGCAAACCGAAATTTTGAAATATTGTTTTACTTTATAAAAATACCTTAAAAACATCCTTTCATAAGACTCAGCAAATTAATTTCAGGTGCAATCACACCCATCATCAGTGCTAAGTGCAATGATACGTCGTTCTCAGTTGAAACATCATCTTTTTGGCGCTGTAGCTCCATGATCTCACTTCACTTCATTTTCCAGGGCGGTTTATTTCTTGCAGTAGTTGTTGCCATTCAGGTGGAATTGCGTAGTGCTCTTGGTCGTTGACGGTTTGAGTGTTAGATATTATTTCGATGGCCTCCCTTTTTAGTGCATAGTTATAATTGTTATATGGGGCTATTTTATTAATATTAATTGAATCAATGTTAATTGGGTTATTGTTGTGGGTGGAGGAGAAGGCAGTAGAGGATTTTCCATATTTTAGATCGGCTCTGTGTTCTTTTTCGCATTCATTAATTCGGCGTTTCGTCATACCTATGTAGCAAGCTTTTTTCCCATTGATGTGTTCAAAATCTATTTTATATATACCTGCAGTGGAATTTTTGGGGATGATATCTTTTTCGTTACGGATATATTGAAAAATATTTTTGTTTGGTTTGATTGGTATATTTATGTCAAGGTTTTTAACTTCGTTTCTTATTTTTATGCTAGCGCCGCTACAGAAAGGGATGGAGGTAGTAAAGCTGGATTTTGTTTTTTGTGCATCATTAATTTTATTTAAGGATTTTATGCGTTTTTTGTAGAGGTTGTTGGCGAGGTTTTTTGAGTAATTAGCTTTAACGGCGATTTTTTTAATGTAATTGAGTTCCGTATTGAGTAAGTTTTTGTTAGAGCAAACCAGGATTGCACAGTTAATATATGATCGGAGGGCAGAGTATTTATATGAGAGAGGGGTGTTACAGTTTTTGTTTATGATTTCGGTATTAGCGGTTGGTTTTCGGTATATAGTGATATCGAAGGAGTTATTTGGGTTTTTTATAATTTTTACATCTAGAAAACTTAAAGTGTTATTTGTAAATATTATTTGTATTATTTGTTTCTAAAATATGGAAAATCCTCTACTGCCTTCTCCACTCACAACAAATAACCCAATTAACATTGATTCAATTAATATTAATAAAATAGCCCCATATAACAATTATAACTATGCACTAAAAAGGGAGGCCATCGAAATAATATCTAACGCTCAAACCGTCAATGACCGAGAGCACTACGCACAAATAATACTTTAAGTTTTCTAGATGTAAAAATTATAAAAAACCCAAATAACTCCTTCGATACCACTATATACCGAAAACCAACCGCTAATACCGAAATCATAAACAAAAACTGTAACACCCCTCTCTCATATAAATACTCTGCCCTCTGATCATATATTAACTGTGCAATCCTGGTTTGCTCTAACAAAAACTTACTCAATACGGAACTCAATTACATTAAAAAAATCGCCGTTAAAGCTAATTACTCAAAAAACCTCGCCAACAACCTCTACAAAAAACGCATAAAATCCTTAAATAAAATTAATGATGCACAAAAAACAAAATCCAACTTTACTACCTCCATCCCTTTCTGTAGCGGTGCTAGCATAAAAATAAGAAACGAAGCTAAAAACCTTAACATAAATATACCAATCAAACCAAACAAAAATATTTTTCAATATATCCGTAACGAAAAAGATATCATCCCCCAAAATTCCACTGCGGGTATATATAAAATAGATTTTGAACACATCAATGGAAATATTATCCTTTTTTAGAAATAATTTAATTTGAAATATTGTTTAGACAATCATAACATTCCTCATCGTATTAATAATTATTTATAATGTAACAAATATTTTTTAATGATATAACCTATTAGAAAGCCCAAAAGTTCTCCTAATTTGGAAATAAGTATATAGACAATAAACAGTATTTTCGCCAAAATGTCGCAAAACTCATAAAGATAGCAAACCACCTCCCTTTTCACCCTCAACAAATTTCAAGGTAATAGAATCATCGCTGCCTACGTCACGCTTTATTGACAGGGGCCAACTTGTGAAAGTCGCACTATACATCTCAGTGTCATCCGATTGACAATTGAGATAAAAACAAAATTTACTTATTTATCTAAAGCTCATAGAAAAATGTAAGTCAAAGTTGCTATGTTGACTATTGACTAAAATAATCTTCATTTTAAATTTTGACAGTCAAAAATAAAACTTCGTATTTTAAACTAAGGATTCAATACTTCAAACTTTATTATAAAAAAAAAAACTTCAAATGAAACCAGCTCACTGTACTACACTACTATTAATCTCTTATTATTGTTCCATCAGAATGAAAAACAATTATTTATGCCTTTGCAAAAGCAATTATTTGCATGAACCAATCAAAAGCAACATGACATCACTAACGGCACCCTGTGGCTAAAGCTGAAACTTGTATTTCATTCAGTTATTACCAGTGTTAGAAATAAGAATTTTGAAACTAGGCGTCAAAATGACGCCTGGATTAAATTTTTTTGGCGTCAAAATGAAAAATCTAGGTGCGATCTATAATTAAATGTGTCTATTAAAAAAAAAAAAAATAATAATAATAATAAAGCATCAACTTGTAAATAATATATGCAAGATTATATAAAAAATATTTATGTAATGAACGTAATTACATTGACAATATTAAACGTACATATTTAAAATCGCAAATTCATTCTTCGCCCAGAAGATACATCATTCCACCACAATTTAATAGCATTTTCTGGGCAGAAATCTTCCAATTTAGGGCTGTATAATTTAATCATTAACAAATCGTCAACTACTTTCATAGAGATGTGATTTCTTAAATCAGTTTTTATAAGGTTCAATTGACTGAAATAGACTTGTTTACAGTCTGATGGGACTGTGAAAATTATTAGATAGGATGAGGAAAAAATCCAGGCGTCAAATATGGCACCTATGATTGGAATTCTAGGCGTCAAAATGAAAAAACTGGTCGCAAAATGCAACTAACGACCGCTTATTTCTAACCCTGGTTATTACGATACGATGGCAACAAGGATGAAAAGCTAAATTAGTAGCATGGAAATCGCAACAGTAAAAATGTAAAAACAAATGCAGTGTTTGCCACGAACTAACAAGTAGTGAAGGAAACTTGTTTTAATTTTAAGTAAAAATGTAAAAGGTGATAGATATAGAATTTAATAATTTCAATTAAAGGTAACTAAACAAATGTTCTGAAATATCTGTGAGGACACATGATAATTTTTATTGTTTATCAATTTTATCATTTTTTTGTGTGGGCCAGGACTATTTAAACTTACAGAAGCTGGTATCGGCATGCTTTTAATGACTCCTCCTTCTATTTAAAAACCTGCCTGACCAGAGTTGTTACATTTAAAACATTGTTCAAAACAATTTTATTATATAGCAATTTATTCTTCCATCAACAGATGGCACTACAACATTACATTTCTGTTTGTTAATATATTTTATTTTTTTATTTTCTCTTCCTTATTAAAATTATAATAATTGGATTGAACTGATTTTAATGTATTTTGGCTGAAAAAACTTAAAATTATGATTTTTTAAAATTTCTAGTTTGCTTATTATTTTCTTTTTAATATTGTGAAAATAAACTGAAGTGGAGAAAACTTATCTACTTCACTTTTGATTTCACCTACCTATTTACTTACTTTGGTTTTCAAAACATATATAGATGAAAATGTGATGCAGTTCATTATCCAATTACATACAGCTGTTTGTTCAACTGCTGGTTTAGAAAGAATCTTTCTGACTTTTGGCTTTGTACAAAACAAAACAAGAAACCGATTGGGTGTCGATAAAGCTTCCAAACTTGTTACTATTTTTGAAGCTCTTAATAATAATTAAATTTCTTTGTATACAATAAATAATTAATTTTTGCCATTTATTATTTAATTTTTATTTTCTTCATTTTCCTTCTTTGTTTAATTGACGGATTTGTTTATTTTTGACCACTTTAATTGAAATTGTGTTGTGCAGAGGAGAAAAAAAAAGTTTTAAATGTTTAAAACATGTTAAAAAAAAAAAAAAAAAAGTGACTCTTGACTCCACAGCCCTGCTAATGTACATTACATAATATGAGTTATTAGGGTTCTGTCCAGACTTTTCAGACAGGGTCTTGTTTCAGGGAAATTGTGAAATATATATAATTTTATGAATAAAAATTAGTGTGAAAATCAAGTTTTTTTGAACTTTTCAACTAGGGTCCTCTTTTTGTGAAATTGTGAAAAATGTAATTTTGCAAAATAAAAGTACAGTTAAAATAGTTTTTATTTTTGAAAATGAAGGTTCACTTTTATAGAACTAAACTCACTTTTATAGAGCTAAATATGCACAGAAACCTTTTAAAAATTAGAAACTGATTATTACCTTTTTGTGGCAATACATCAGAGCACACCTCATTATTCAGGCAGTCTGTACGCTTCACAGATTAGTTTTTGAAAGGAAAGAGATTTATCAAAGGTTTGTTTTTAAGAGGAAAAATTTTGTGGCAGATCCTTTTTTAGGACAACAATTTTATGAAGAGTCCTTTTTACAAATAAAAAATTTTATGAAGGATCCAATAATGGATCCAGTTTTATCTCTGGACAAAACTCTAGTTATAAAGAAAATTTTTTTTACTTTTGTTTTTCAGGTATTATTTAAAAAGCAACTCAGCCGAAAGCAATGGATTTCTCTCATTTTATTGACTGTGGGATGCATTGTCAAAGAGATGGATACTGTTCCGTCGACTCCCGGATCTGAATCTGCTCAGACTACTAAATCAATTCATCATGCCTTCTATTTTCTTCTAATCTTAGTACAGGTAACACAACACATATTCAAATGAATGTGTTTTTATTTATAACATGAAAATTACATTGAAATTTTTGAAATATTGTTAAATGGTTCAAGTTAAATTTTCTAGATTTTAAGAGTTGAAAAAAGTTCTCTTCAAGGTTTGTATTTTTATAGTTAAATTTTCCATTAGTAGTCTGAAATTCTTCAGACTAATAATTTTTTGGAAATAATGGAAAATAAGCTCGTACAATCTTATCAGTGTTATCTTCTGAATAAAAGAAAAAAAAAAAAAAAATGCTTATGTAACTTTTTATTAAAAATAGACAAAAGCTTTTAAAAAAAAAAAAAAAAAAAAATGCTGTAACATCTTTATTGTACAATATCTTAACTTACCAAATGTTTTGCAAAAAGACAAAATTGTAATGTTGTTTTTACTCCATGTTCTTTACAAAGTCGTAAAACAATAGTTATTTCAGCCTAAAATTAAAAATATGTTTATGTATTTAAAGGTAAACCTCATGTCTTATATGTGACCTTCATACTTAAAAAAGAAGTTAAGAATCTATAATTGTGTAGATTTATGAATTCACTGAGTATACACTATACTCATCATTTCTTTTATTTTTGGAAAGTCTCCTGAAACACACTTTCTAGGATGTCACACAGGTCTGCGGTTGTGTGGTCCTGAATCTCCTCAGCATTATCTTTTCAACATGGTTTGAAATTTGGGAAGTAGGGAGCAGCCTGCCAGTGAATTCTTGTGCAATTGAGAGATGTTATGTGTAGAAAGAGGCCTTAATTGTGGGAAACCAGACTTGAGTGTTGCATCATCACAATGTGCTGGCTTATGCACCTAGCAAAACTACTTGTTGTGCCCAAATGATAAATTTAGGGTTATCTCTAATTTTGGAAATGATAGATTTTCAGCAATTGTTCAATTTGCCAATTTAATAATTAGTGTTGACTCTAGAACAAAAGGGCTGCTGGGGGGAACTCGATAAAAGGGCACTTTAATATTCTCAAAAGGGGCACTATAATATTCTCAATAATTCAAAAAGGGCACTATAACATCTTCATAATACATCACTTACAAAATGTAGCCCCCCCCCCCCCAAAAAAAAAAAAAAAAAAAAAAAAAAAACTAATTTTTTTTATAGCAGCAATGTATCCAAGGTATAAATAAATAAACAAAATAATGAAATTTTAAAAGAAAAGAAAAATCAGATATAAAAAAAGCTTGTACAGATAATATTATATCATAGAATGTATCAAGACAAAATCAGATTATTATGAGAAACAATTTTGAAAATTTTTTACATTTTTGAATGAAATATATCACTTACAAAATGTAGCCGGATTTTTAGTTACTATTTGGTATACTGAATATTCATTATTCAGTAATAATTAAACGTTTAGTGCATGCCTATTCAAAAGAAACTTGTTTAATTACAAGAACAAGACAATTGATGTGAAAATAATTTCAATGCTATACTTCAAACAGATACAAAAATTGGATTTTTTTAAACAAAATCTTAAATTTTTGGAGTAATAATAAAGTCAAAATAATGAACAATTTTAATAGTTTAGATATTAGAAAATGTAATAAAACTGAATCTACAATAAAATAATCATTGTTATTAAGGATGGAAAAGGACTATAATTTTGAAACTAATTGATAAAATTCACTCTTCTTTCAAAGCTGATTCCTAAAATTTGCGATATTTTTGCGGTTAATTATATCGAAAATGGGGTTAATTATTAATGAAATATATAATTATCTGGCTGCTAATCGATGAAATTTGAGCCCTTTTTAAAGCTACATCCCCCAAATACCAAACATTGTTGTTAATCGATGAAATACGCACTTTTTTCATAACCTAATCCAGAAATATGTAAAAATTTGCAGATGAATTAAAAAATACCAGATTATTTCATAGCTAATTGGCAAAAATTACATTTACTCGGAACTAAATTATTTTTTTTCTCCTAATTGGTGAAAAATTGCGCATTTATTTCAAAGCGAATTTCTGAAATACGCGATTATTATTCGGCCGATTGCCGAAACACGCTATTATTTATCTATTAATCTATGAAAAATGCGTTCTTCTGAAAGCTGAATCTTAAATACTCAACTATTTTGCCACTAATCAATGGAATATGCTTTTTTTTTCAAAGCGGAATCTCGGAAATCGAGAATAATTTTTAAGTAGATTTCGCAAAAATGCGATCACTTACCCACTAATAATAAAAAATTTACGTTTTATATGCTATCATTTGGCTGCTAGCCAAGAAAGGATTTTTTTTTTTTTTTTTTCCCCAGTTATTTCAGTAAATCACGATATTTTTGTAGCCGATAACGGAAACACGCAATCATTTTGCCACTAATTAACAAAATTTATGTTTAATCGCAATTAATCGCTGAAAAAGGCTTTATTTTGATGCTAATCGATGAATTTCTTGCTTTTTTCTAACATGATTTGCATTATACATATAATTTTGTGGCTTTTTACAGAAATACGGAATTATTTTACAGCTAATTTTTAAAATTACGTAATCATAAACCATACTTGCCAACTTTTCCGGTTTTCCCGGAAGACTTCCGGTTTTTTAACGTATCTTCCGGTCTTCCGGACAGATGATGAAATCTTCCGTTTTTAAAAAAATCGCGGATATCGTTCGTTTTAAAAAGAAACCCAAATGTTCTACGAAAACTCCTGATTCCCAATCTTTTTCCATCTATAACATAAATGTCAATATTCATTTCAAACTTGCTTTATGAGATTCTAGAACATTTAAAGAAATAGAATTGTTAAATATTTCTTGCTGATGTAATTATTTTTTGCCCCCCTCCCTTTATTTATCTACAATTAGTGATCAGCAATCAAATGTTCTGCAGAAGTCTTTTCTTTTCTTATCTTTATCCATCTGCAACATATTAATTTTAAAGTTATTACATTAGATTCTAGAAGTAGAGTTGAAAGAGTTTAAATATTTCTTACTCTGTAATTATTTTTGTATTCACCCCCCCGAATCCTTTCCCCGGATTGTGATCAATTCTAGAAACAATAAAGCAATAGAAGTGCTCAATATTTCTCACATATGTAATTATTTTTAGATCTTTATTGCTGAATTTAATGAATCTGTTTATTTTTCCTCAATTAAATTAAATATTTGTATGTCATATACCAATTGTGTAAACATGGGAAAAAAATGAATAATTTTTTCATGTAGGAAATTTTTCCCAAATCAATTTAAGAATATTAATACTCAGTTGGTTTTATGCACGTTTGAAACTGATAATTAGCTATTGCTACTATTTCTTATATGTATGATTAATGTACATACACAAAAATCATATTCTATATTTATTTAAAAAATTAGTTATACTTTAACTTAACTAAGTTTTTTTGTCTATTGTTAAATAAATTTCTTACAGATTCTGTTTTGTAGATATTTATGTTAAAGAGGAATAACTTCATTTAAAACTTTTATATATTTATTTAGTATAATCAATCTATAGTAAAATGTTTTTATAGATTGCTTCTAAATATTAAAATTGTAAAACTGTATTGTTTAATACGTCAAAGAGGAAAAAAAAAAAAAAAAAAAAATCTTCCCTTTTTTTATGAAATTTTCTGGTTTTTCAACAAAAATCTTCCCTTTTTTTATGAAATTTTCTGGTTTTTCAACAAAAATCTTCCCTTTTTTTATTAAAATTGGTTGGCAAGTATGATAAACTAATTGTTAAAATAGATGTTATTTTTCTAAAAATGTGTAATTATTTAGTCATAATGCTTTTTTTTTTTTTTTTTTAAATTTGATTACTGAAATGTCATTTTTTGCGGCTGATTTATAAAATACGCAATTTTCTTGCACTATTTTTGTGACGAATCCATTTTAAATCCGACGATTTTTGTGAAAGTCCCATTTTCAGATATGAAAATTTCTTAAAATCACCCACGCACTATAAAAACTAAGTTATCGCATATTCAGTTATCCCAACAAAAATCACAGGAAATATTCTTTTTCTTTCTCCATCAGTAGATACTTGGTATGATAAAGTTTGAAATTTTCCATGATTTTCTCAGAAACTTCTATATTAAAACACTTAAGAAAGTTTCCTATTATGGAGGACAATTCCCCCGTTAAAGTCTGACTTTATACTGTTTTCTCCAAAACTCGCGTGATTACGGCCTAAGACACTTTAGAAAGTCTCCCATGGAAGATACTTCTTCCTGGTCTTAGATTCCTTGCGTTGTCAATCGTACTTAAAGTTCAGTAGCTTTGAATCCATTATTTTTATCGATAAATAATTAAAATAAACAATTATTTCATTAGAAAGTATTATTTTTTAGCGACTTATTAAGCATTAAGATAACTGAAACATTGATATAGTTTAAATGAAAATCAAAATACTACATAATCATAGCATTCAGTTTCTTTCTTCCCCCTTTCAGCTTGTGGTTTTAATTAAACACACTCATAGCTAATGTAAACAAATATTTGTTTCCGTTCTGAGTCAGCAATATTTCGATTACGCAATGCCTAGCACTGGAATGTTTATTTTTTTTTTTCCTTTACTATTTATTTATGAGTATTTTACGATGAAGCGCGTGGTTCTTCAGCTAGATTGTAAAAGCTAGTTTTGTTATTTTGTTATTTTCAAGAGGCGTTGAAGTGCTTTCATAGATAAAAAATAAAATTCAAAGAATAATGTTTTATGCGGCAACTGTTAGAAATGCAAAATCAAAAGTTGATAAGGATTGGATCATGATTTCTGTCTAGATGTGTGCAGGGCAAAAGAAAAAAAAAAGAAAGAAAGAAAGAAAAAAGAATAGTAGTAGTTTTTTTTTTTTTTTCAGTGTCTGCCACTATTTAGTTTTATGTATTTAATAAAATATATTTAGTTAGGTGGTCAAGACTGAATTTGCGGAGCATAAAAAATAACTCGCGGAGTTTTTAAATTTTTTCGGAGAAACTCCGCAGAAATCGGAGCAGTTGGCAACCCTGTGAAAAATACAGGTGCTAAAAATGAGTTAGTAACCGCCACCGGGCGCTAGAAATAAGTTAGAGTATTTAAGTGTAAAATTTACTGGATTGTTCAGAAAGTTCATGTGGATTGTAGAGGAAAATTAAAATGCCACACATTAAAAGTTTGTATGAATGGTCATGGTAGAAAGTGGATTTTGATATTTTTAACATTTCTGTTAATTCATAAACACAGATTGTTCTCAATCAACGTATTAATCTCCTCTTCATCTGTGGGGGAAGTACCCAAGCATTTTTTTAATCTTCGAGTTTGAAATCACCAGCTTTAAATCTAATGAACCACTTCTGCACAGTTCATTCAGTTACAGGAACTTCACCATAAATGTGAATATCTTATCTGCCACTTGTGTTTAGTAGATAATGTTTTGTAGATAGTATTTAAAAATAGAACTGTGAAACATTGCAATTTAAATCATAAAAATATAAAGGTAGTGAAATATTCTTCATAGTGAAATAATTTATCATGGATAAAAAACAAAAAAGACAATTGCAACAAAAAGACAGTCATGAATTGATAGAAAGCAGCAAAAACCCATTTAACGTTATATACTGCAAGACGTCATGAGTAACAAACAGGAATCTTTACTTATAAGCTTGAAAATTGGCACTTTCAGTGGCAAAAATACCTTCTTTTTTTTTTCTTTTCTTTCTGTTCTGTGTTTGAGATAACAATACAAAAATATTAAAAATTTAAAGTAATTTCAGGTTTTTTTTTTTATGCTGAACATTTAAATTCTGTTTATTGATTTGATATTTATTTTATTTAAAGGGGAAAAAAAAAAAATCATACATTGAATTATAACAAAAGTTAATGCTTGATTTCATAGATAGATGACTTTATCCGTGATTTAGTCATTATAATCCACATATTACCACTGAAAGGATTACTGAGATGATCTGTTGTTTTTCACCATTTAAAGAATTTGGATACACATAGAAACCTGATATATAGGTTCTGTCTTTCCAATGTTTTTGAACTGTTTTTCCAATTTAGAAATTTCATTATCTTAAATATTTTCCAATGTTTCTTTCCTTGTTGATTAAAAAATTAATTTTGCTTGAACCAAATCATAATGAGAGATGAAATATAGGTTTGACATAACAACAGAAAAAAAAAAAAAAAAGAAAAATTGATGTGGGCATCACATGATTTTCTTATAAACATTTTGAAATACACATATTGTTACAAGCTATTGTGATACAAAATCCATTTTCCCAAATTGGGATTACAATACTTTCTATAAAGAAGTAAAAAAAAAAAAAAAAAACCTCATATAATTGCATCTAGTGAAAGTGTGTCTAATGATAGTGTAAAGAAATTGAGTTTTAAAGTCTATCCAACATTTTTAAATGGTAAAAAACTTATCAATATTTAATCTTTTGGTAATCTTTTCAGTGGTATGTAGCAGATTCTTCTTTATCTGTCTGCAGAAAAACAAAATTTACCTGCAATCCATGAATGTCAGACTAAGTATATCACAAGAAGTATTAGAAATTCATAAAATATGTAAAATTTGCATCTACAAAGAAAAAATACTCTGGTGTGAAACAACCACATGACTTCCATTACCAACTATTACACGTATTATATGCATTAAACTTAGCATACTCAATTATTGACTGGAAAACAATAATTGAGTAGGAGGATATTTAAAAGGGAGTTAATATGGCGAGTTTAAAAAAAAATCCGTACAGCCATTTTTAAAATGCACTTGCGAGACCTGAAATTGAGCTATTTATACAGGACGTCTATCAAATTTCTAAACTAACCAACTATATTATTTGAAAGGACGTCTAATTGAGTGTTTATATATCAACTTTGAAGAAAATCGTTAAAGCCGTTTTTGAGATGTGGACTTATGGTCATCTTTATTAGTTTTGGAGATATGATAGCCAGAAGATTCTCCACATACATACATTACATACACACTGACCAATTGCTAAAAACTACTTCTTTGGACTCAGGAGACCTTAAAACTTGTAAATCAGGTGAAAACTCGATATTGAATATTTAAATGTTTGCTAAACTTTGTACCTTGTATTCTTCAGTATGATAAAACTCATTATAGAATTCTTACAAGATTTTTCTATGGAGAACTTTCCTCTTACATTTTATATGAATGTTTTTGCTCTGTTTTGTTTTGCAAAAGTTTATTACTTTTTTGTAATTTTTGTGTTAAAAACATTTTCTGTTTATTTGACCATAATATTTACTGTACAACTATGCTTTTTATTTCATTTTACTTCCATTACCTGACTACTGTAGGTAATGGAAATATCCAGTGGCAGAAACACCGCGACATAGTTGCGGACACAGAAAAACGGCTTGCGGACAGTTTTTGTCTGCACTGATAAAAAAAAAAATTGTCTGCAACTTTCGAATAACAATTCACTTAAAAAAAAATTTCTGTATCAAAACTAAAACTAATACTTTTATTATTTATATTGTGTTGTGTCAAACATTGCTATAAAATATTTAATTGAATGAGATGAATTGAATGAATACACACAATTGTTTATACAATATTGTTCTGCAGTAGAATTGTATTCGTGTATTGTTGCACAAGATCACCACTGATGTTAAGCCCCCCCCCCCCCCCAAATCAGTTTTTAGGCTTTTTGAGTGTAAGCCATTTTCACCCCTGATTACACACAAATTTTGCAGACAGATTATGAAATTTTAAAAGCCTGTTGCAGACAGCTACAAAACTTTCTGTCACTGGGTGGAAGTATTGTATTTGGTCCAAAAATTCGTTATATAGATTTCACCTGATTTACATGTTTTAAGGTCCCCCCGAGTTCAAAAAAGTGATTTTTGGCAATTGGTCAGTGTGTGTGTGTGTATGTGTGTGGAGAATCTTCTGACTATTATCTCCAAAACTAATAAAGATAGAATTAGAAAACTTCAGAATTGAGACAGGTCTGGTGTACAGATGAAGTTTCCAAATTTTGGTGAAATTTGGAAAACCGGAAGTGGGGCATATGAAATCGGAAGTGGAGCTGTAAGACCATATCTCAAAAACGGCTCTAATGATTTTCTTCAAAATTACTGTATAAACACTCTATTAGATGTCCTTTCAAATGATATAGTTGGTTAGTTCAGGAAAATTAATAGGCATCCTGTATAAATAGCTGAATTTCAGGTCCTGCAAGTGCATTCCTTTTAAAACGGCTCTGTGGATTTTTTTCAATCTTGCCGTATTAACTCTCTTTTAAATACCTTTTTGTATGTAATTGTTGTTTTCTGGTCAACGATTCATTATGTCAAGTTTTGGTGAAAACTGGTATCTCAAAAACAGCTCTAACAATTTTCTTGAAAATTGTCACATAAACCCATTTTAGATATTCTTTCTCATGCTTTACATGGTTATTACAGGAAAATTAATAGTCAGCTGCTCAGATAGATCAGTTTTAGATCTTAGAAATTGGTGTTTCAAAAAAAAAAAAAAAACTATCATTCTTTTCTTCTTATTTTTTAGCTTGCTATGTAAACTCTGTTTTATATGTCTTCACACGTGTATTAACTTTCTATTACCAGAAAATTTATAGGTGTCTATTTCATTAGGCCAATTTTATTCATTCTGATCACATTATCTCCAAAAAGTGCATATAATACGTGTAATCGTGGGTAATGGAAGTTGTGTGGTTGTTTCACACCAGATTTTTTAAATAACTAATTGTTTATTAAATAAGTTATACACTTATGTAAATTAATTTCATACTTATTAATTATTACTAATATTCTATTAAATAAGTTGTAGACTTATATAAATTACACTTATTTTTAATTACTAATAATATGCCAGAACAGTAATTATTATCCCAGGATTATGAAATTAGTCACATTTTTAATTTCTGCGTTTAAAATATTTTCTGTTCACTCGATGAAAATAATTACCATACAACTATTTTTTTAATTTATTGTTTTCCTAAATGACCAATTTTTTATTAAATTGTATGCTTTTTTTCTTTCTTTCAATTTATAGGTGTTTTGTTCTTGCTTTGCTGGTGTTTATAATGAATACTTATTAAAAGATGCTGGAGCAGATGTTCACTTAATGTTACAAAATGTGTTCATGTACATAGATTGCATTGTGTGCAATTTTATAGTCTTACTTTTTAATGGAGAAGCTTCCACCGCATTTTCTTCTGCTTCTTTGGATTCTGTATTTCAACCTCTTGTGATTGCTGTGATGCTGAACAGCTCAGCATGTGGTATAGTTACTTCAGTTTTCTTAAAAAATTTGAACTCTATTCTTAAGACTTTTGCCAGTGCTTTAGAGATAATTTTTACTGCTATTTTATGTTGGATAATATTTGGCATTCCTGTAGATATTTATACGTTCATATCTATTGCTATTGTTTGTTATGCGATTTATTTATATGCACAAAACCCGGTTGTGAACAAAGGACGACTGGAAACTGTTCCAGAGGATAATTTTGAAGAGAAAGTCAAGTTTATTAGCAAAAATGACATTGTGTGATAGTACTGTTTTTGTTATTAAGTATAAAGTTTATATATATATATGACAAAAATTTATATATTGTATTATATAGATGCAGATATATATTTCTTTGTTCTTATGTTTATTTCAGTCAAAATACATTTATTTTATTTCCTTCACCAGCTAGTCATGGTTCATTGGTACATGCATGCATGTATTTATTATTTCTGTGATTATTTGAAAAACTTTAGTTTTTATCTTACTGCCATTCTTATTGAATATTATTACTTGTTAATCTATTCATCTATTATTGTTTTTGTAAAAATAAAATTTATTATTTTTATATTTTTAATGCAAAATGGTCTCCAAGACTAATTTTAACTTATATCATTTTAATTACAATTACTATGAAGATTCAGGTAGTTTCATAAATTATTTTGTATTTCTAAAACAAGGATTTTATATATATATACTATTCCTATTTGGTGCTCAGCATGTGAATTGTATACACAATCAGTATTTTCATTTTTCTTTTTCTTTTTTTTTTTTGTTTTCAGAAAAGTACATATAGTAGTTATTAAAATAAAAAATAAGTTTAAAATTTGATTTTAAATAAAATAAGTTTTTATTATATTTTAAATAAACATAAATACCTTATTGAAGTTCTGCAGAAGCTTCTTGGCTAGGGTGTCAGCCATCATTGGTGCTTACATGACGCTGGAGTGTGGTGGTTACTTTCTCTTGTTCAGTTCCTCGGCCTGAGCAGGCAATGTCATCTTTGGTCAGTGTTTCTAGTGGGCTCAGTACTATTGAAGCTGCGTTGGTTTGCTAAAATTTCTATTGTTTCTCAATTACTGACTGCTCAGGCTGAGAAATTGAACAAAAGAGAAAGTAGCCATTGTACTTCAGCATCATATAAACACCAATGATGGCTGGGGCCAGGGACGCAACAATTCAAAAATCGTGGAAGGGGTTCAAAAAATTTAATTTTAAAAATGACTCAAAATTAATCTTAAGAAAATCAATTAATAATTAGATGTCAATTAATATTCACTAATTATTAGTATTAATAATAAAATATCACTAATTATGAACATTTTTGAGACATTTATTTTGGTTTTAAATTGGTAAATGTTTCATTTGACATTTAAAAATAAATTTCTTAATAATGACTAGGGTATGGGGGTGGGGGGCTTGAGTCCCCTGAGCCTCACCCTTTCCTACGTCCCTGATGGGGGGGGGGGGGTCCTAGCCAGAAAGCTTCTACAGAGCTCCAATAAGGTATTTATGTTTATTTAAAATGTAATTAACTAAGTTCTTAATTTTACATGTAAGTTTTTATTTATTTATTTTTTTTTTGGTTATTTAAAAATATTATAATCATTTGCACGATAATGCAACAATAAAAAATAATCTATTAAATTTTTATCTAAAAAAACCTTACTGTATGATAAAATATGTATTTATACATTATGTACAAAGGGTGGCAGAGGGAGGGGGGAACATAAGTTTTACTTGTATAAAAATTTTTAACTGAATATTTATCACATATAAATCAATAATGTCCTTTCATCAACATATTGTAACATGGATAACAACAATTTTTACATTACTGTTGGTTATTTCTGTTTTTTTTAAATTACACTTAGAAAAATGGATGATAGAATAACCAATAAGCACAAAGGCAAAACTTCTTTAATTTACCATTAAAAGTTAAAAAGGTAAAACATTTCTAAAGAATTAATACTTCTTAAATTTAATCCAAAAACTTATGCTTAAGATTGCATTACAACAATATTTAATCTAATGTGCTGGTAGTTAAATGGCTCTCAGTGTTGATTGTACATGTAAGATGTTAATATTTTAACTTTTTCTGACTTATCATATATTATTTTAATTAATTTATTACTTTTAATTTCATTGCAAAATTACAAAAATAATAATAATAATAATAATAAATATTTTTAAATATTGTGTCTTTTATGCATGATTAAGTACTGGAAATACAATTTACTGTCTTAATTATTTAGCAAATCATTAAGTTTCTATTTGGAGTATTTAATGATTTCAAAATAATATAAATTTAGTCAGAAATTTTAACATTGTGTGCAAATGAATATGCAGAAAGTTACCACCCTACACTTAAAAGAAAACAAGAGAAAGGGAGACTTAAGTTTTCTAGTAGTAATTGCCCAGTAGCAGAATTTTCTGTATCTGTCTGTCGCAAAACAAAATTTGTCTGTGATCTGGTAACACTGGAGGAAGTCTGAAATCACAAAATGTATTAACAATTCATAAAACACATAAAATTTGCATCTACAAAGAAAATTAATTAAAAATATACAACAATTACAGTAATCCAGTTATATAAGTTATATTTGTATTTTTTAGCTTGAAATTTATTTTTCAGATATTAAATTAATCTGCAGAGTTTCAAAAAATCTGCAGCACTCGCTGCCATGCTGTTTCTGCTTCTGGGAGTAATTGCATACTGATAGAAAATTAGTTGTGTAGTATAAATGCTATTGCCAGAAAATACATTTTTTATGTTTAAATAGTTTTAATACTTGTATTTTTCTATAGTTATATGAGGGTCATTCTAAAAGTAACAAATGTTTTGAATTGACGAGCTGGGCAGTTTTCCCACCACCCCTACCATTGAGCCATGAACTTTCCCATTCTTTTGCTTCAGTCTGACACTAACAGCAGTCCCAACAGTCATTTACTTTTTGTTCATATTACTTTGAAATGTGTTACAAAATTAAAGATCCTGCCAAATGTTGTGGTTTGTATGTAATATGCTTTTTGAGAGGGCGAAAAAAAAAAAAAAAAATAATAATCAAAATTTACAGACTGATAATGGAGGTTTATCTTGATGTGATGAATTGAAGCTTCAGTTTGAAAATAGCGCATCATGTTTAATGGCAGGTGAAAGCATGTTAATGAAGAACACTTGGTTGTGATTTAAGAGTGCAAGTCAAGAATTGAGAAAAAAATTCAGCAAGATGGACATTTCGCTACAGATATACTTAGTTCATATTTTCCTAAAATTTCAAGAACCATATTTTAAGAAATTGTCAGTAGTGCCTCGGGCTATAGATTTGGCGGAATCTGACTGTGTAGAAGTCATAGAAAAATTGATACACTATGACAAATATTTAAATTTGTATATAGTGACTATGTAGAAAAATAGTTAAAGTACTATATATCTTGCATAAAAATAGTTTAGTATCTTTACTTTAAATAAAAATATATAGAAAACAAATATTCTTTACTTTTAAAATGACTTTCATAGATTTGAAGGTACGCACAACATATAAAATAAAGCTGTGAAAATTGTTTAATAGCCATTGTAGATGTAGCTATATACACACCCAAGTAATAAAACTCTGCTTTTGTCGCTGACAATTGTTAAAAGATTAATGCATTGTTTTTCTGCATATTACTAACATATACTTCTTATTTTTTTAAGTGTCTTTTTTCTTTATGATTAAGTTGACAAATATATCGCCTATATGCATATATTCTGTTGGTATTTAAAATTTTATTGAATAAGCATACTACTTTTTATTCTTTTAGCTAGAAATATTTTTGTGATACACATCTTTTTCAGTTTCTGTTAATCTTAAAAATTAATGCTGTTTCTAAGGTTATCAATAGTAATGGAGATAATAAATTTCTTTAATTAAAATGTAAGAACTGATCTTTGCTCTGTTGTTTATATTTTTCTCATAGAATGCCCTTATATTAATTTTGAAATTTAATATATTAAATATTATAGTATTTAAGTATATGTATGATATTCTTTCAATTTGAAGATAAAAAAAATATACATAAGAAATGAGTAATTTTTTCACTGAATGAGGAAATTCATGATAATATTTCAATGTTTTAAATTTAAGTAGTTTGCTTCAAAATGAGTATCTTTTGTCCTAGTCAGTAATTAAAATAAATAAATAAAATAAAAGTATCTAAAAAATGTCATTTTGTGCTACTTCTAGCCATATATGTAATCTATAAACTCTAGTCACTTTTTAAAAATTCTTTTCAGTATTTAATATATATATATATATATATATGCACACACACACACATATATATATATATAGAGAGAGAGCTAAACAAGTAGAAGATGGAGTACCAGCATCTACTTGTATATTCTATGTTTTTTTATTTGTATAGTTTTACAAATTTTATTTCTTTTCTAATTTTTTTTTTAATGCAAGTGTGTTCTGAAAATATTTCTGTATTTGTAGAGTTTTTATTTATTTATTAAAGAGCACATGCTACTTTGAGGTCAGTATATACTTTAAGAGATTATTATAGACTTTCCTAATACATTAGAAAACATTTAATTTGATTATTTTTAATTTTTTTTTAACATTTAGTTTAATAATTATTTGAAATATTTATTTTTAATGCTTATATTTCACAGTTAAATTAGTACTTTTTTTTTTTTTCCTATTTCAAAAATGCAAATTTTCACCAAATGCATTTTTCTCATTTTTTAGCTGCAAAATGAAATATTGGAAACTTAAAAGAATGAGTACTAATGTAATGATTGTGAATTTTCTGAATGTGAAGACAGAATAATAATAATAAAAAAAAGTACATTAGTAATGAATAGGATTATGAAAACAAATTTTACCATTGAATAACATGGGCCACAGCTGTTGGCAAGATTAGGTATTATCCTCTGTTAAGATTACTACTAATGAATTTTTCGCATGTTTAAAAGAATTCTTATTGCTTGCAAAAAGAACTCTTTCGGTTTTTCTATTTTATTTTATTTTTTTAAGTAATAAATTTTGCATTTATTTCTTTTATAGATGTACAAACATAATCTAAACATTCTATATTTTGTATATTTTAATAAGTATTGTAATTCAAATATTTTATTTTTTAAATGCAATAAAATAAAATCCATTCTCTGAAATAGTTAAAAAAAAAAAAAAAAAATGAGTGTGTGTATCAACCACATGACTTTCATTATTCACTATTATATATATTATAAACTCTTTTGATGAAGTGTTGTCAGAAGACATAAAATTGACCTACATAATTAGACATCTACCAGTTTTATTGTAGTCTAACCATCTAATACAAACATTGTAAAGATATCTAAAATAGACTTTATGTAATCACTTTAAAAAACTTAGTCACGCCAATTTTAGAGATCTATTTCCAGGATCTAAAACTGACCTACCTAATGAGGGCACTTATCAATTTTCCTGTACTATCCAACTAATGCATATAAGAAAACATCTAAAAGGGGTTTTATGTAGCAAATTTGAAAAAAATTGTACAGCCATTTTTGTGTTTTACCATACTTCCAGTCCAAACTTCAATTTTCATCAAAACTTTCTAAACTCATCTGTACACTGGAAACAAACTAATACACATGAAAGGACATGTAAAGGGGAGTTAATAGTGCAATTCTGAAGAAAATCTGTAAATCTATTTTTTATGACACCTGCTTCTGTGATCTAAAATTGTCCTACCAAATCTGGATGCCAGTCAATTTTCCTACAGTAACCAACTGTTACATACGAAAGGGCAGTTAAAAGGGGTTTTATAAAGCAGATTTGAAGAATATAATTAGTTTCTTCAAATTTGTGATGCAAATCCCAAAAAACTTTTTCTTAAATTTTTAAGATGTGAACTTAAAATACTCATTTCTGGCTTTCACTGTCCCACTTCCAATTTTCCAATACAACAAATTATAGGATTCTAGAATATAATTAAAAAAATAAAATGTTTTTGTATAAAAAAACTAAGAAACATTTTAATATACACTGTTCACTTAATACAGACTGTATTAAGTGTAAATTGTATACAGTTTTCATATTTGCTCAGTTTAAAAATAATGTAAAGCCAAAATTGTAAGACAAAAAATTTCCTTAGAATATATATATATAAATTTCTACTTGAACCAACTCAAATGTCAAGAGCGCATACTTTATGAATGGTGAATATTAAGTTTGTGGGTGAGAGGAAAACACTGAAGGCTAATATATGTAATCTTAGTGTACAAATTAATTCAAATTTTACACACATCTTTTAATTTGTTTATAACAACTTATAGAGGTAAAGCTAATATAGACTTTATGTTACAATTTTCATTTTTTAAATCTATGACGCAGATGGGACACCAATGTCCCTTTTGCTTATTTATTTTTTGACGCTCTTATTACAAATATTATTATTATATGATAGTTTTTTATTATAAAAGAGAGTCTAATAGTTACTATAAAAAATCGATTAGATTATCAGAGTAAATTTTTTACTAAAATAAAAATGTTAAATAAAAGTAGTTTGAAAAAATTTTATCAACCAATTTCAAAAATTTATTTCTAATTAAATTTGATTATTTGAAAAAGATCAGTAATGAATTATTGCTACTCCTATATCTACGTAATTGTAAATAAGTGCAATTTGTAAAAATATATATTCATGGGACGCCCGTGTCCCGTGATGAATTTACCTTTAACGTAGAAAGGGACACCGGTGCCCCACTCTATATTTTAGAACCAAAATTAATTAAAATTTTAAATATAACATTTTACACTTATTTAGATATAAAATAACTTAAAACTATCAAAAAAGTGTAAAAATTATGTTTGATGAGAAATCTGCTTCAAAGGGTTAATTGAAAATTATATGAGATTCTGCAAAAATTTGAAAATTTCACACTATTATTTTAGAAAGGGGAGGGGAAGTTATAACAAAATATATATTTTGAATTATTAGATTATCTAGATACATACTAATAGTATTATGAAATATGTATGTTGATTTCTGTACATTGTAATTATTTTGTTAGTGAACTTCATTTTAGAATTATGCGATCAATGTATTATATAGTATGTTTTTTTCATGTATTGACTTAACCATTATATAAAAAATGAGGAGCAGACATTCAAACCATGTTTTCTCCATCGGATACAATTTATCAGAAAACACAAAAAACTAATAAATTAAATAAATAACTAAACCTAAACACTAATTATGGTTTACATGTATTACAAGTTACTAGAAAGATATGTAGACATACTATTTTATGTCAAAATCAAAGCCCCCCCCCCCCCCCCCTTTTTTTTTTTTTTTTTTTTTTTTGTTTTAAAGAGAAATCATGTTTGATCCTCAAATAGTGTATATTCATATGATTTGTTAGTAAAATAATTTATAAAATCTTAAATGAAAATACAGTGAATGATATTACAGTTTCTCATGTATCATGGAGAGGAAACTTTTTAATGCATTTAACAATTATTTCAAAATAATTGTCTAGTGTGGTTGAATATTTCCCCCCCTCCCCTCCTAATAAAAATTTTAAGCTTTTTCTATGATTTAGTTTTCCAAAAATAATTCTTCATAAAGCTAGTTAAAATTACATTATTTTTTAGTCTTTTTAACATTTTATATTTTAGTTATTAAAAGTATTTGCTTTTTCAGTCAAATTGATTTCTGTAATTGATACAATTGATTGAGATAAATGATGTAAAATGTAATCATTATAAAAATTTTATTAATATCAATGGAATGAAAATTTGGTATTCAATTTCCCCTCCCCCTTTTTAGGGAAAATTCTCCCTTGTTTATTTTCTCTATTGTGTTACTTGTATTTATATATGTATATATATATATATATTTAAAACATTTATTATTATTATTATTATTATTATTATTATAACATAATAAAGAAAAGATATGTATATTTTGAAAATTGACTTTAAAATTATCTGCCATGCTTTTGGTTTTAATTCTCGTGTATATTATGCAATTTAAATGAATAGAACCCTGTAATTGTTTTTTTGTGAATATTTTTTCAAAAATGTTTAAGTTATAAATAATTATTTTTAAATAAAAATAAAAGAATAGAACTTAATTGGCTACCTTGCACATAAACTTGCAAAACTTATGTGGATCTTTTACAGGGTGCAGATCTTTTACAGGGTGCAATATCCAGACCTCAAAAATTTACCCCAAACACAATCTATATTTCCCTCAATAATGCAAAAATCTATTTTGTATGCAGCTTTTAGTTTATATTATAAGCATTTCAAAATAGCAAATTCTTGTTTTAGACTTTCATTTTTAATTTATCTTAAGAAAATATTCAAAATTTCCCCCAAACCTTGTTCAGATATTCAGACATATTCTGTACCTCTGATCTATTAGAATTGCATTATATTTGTGTATTATGTAGGGCATTATTATTCACTAACCCACACAGCCATTTATATCCATTAGACATTGAAATTACATCCACTGATCCATAAAAGGTACAAAATATCTTAAGAATCTCCATTAAAAGTCCTGGATATCCTGAACTAATTACAGATATCTGTTAAATGTTTAAGTGGAGACAACATTTAGAAGTGCCTTTTTCAATGTCTAATAGTTGTAACATGTTAGATCAAAACAAGATATAGATATTTTAGTTTAGAAATTTATTCATCAACCATGAAAATTCATTTTAGAAAATTTTGGAGTGGAAGGCTGATATTTTATACCAACTATGTGAAAAATACCAGGGCCGGGAATTGAACCCGGGCCTTTCGCTTTACGTGCGGATGCTCAAACCATCGAGCTACCCTGGCTGATTACCAGCTAGGCATTTCTCACATAATATTCGTTGGCAAAGTCACCGAGTCTAACACTGCTATATCAAGTGACATTATTAATCACCATGATTAATAATGTCACTTGATATAGCTGTGTTTACAGACTCGGTGACTTTGCCAGTGAATGTTATGTGAGAAATGCCTAGCTGGTAATCAACCATGATTAATAATGTCACTTGATATAGCTGTGTTTACAGACTTGGTGGTTTTGCCAACGAATGTTATGTGAGAACTGCCTAGCTGGTAATCAGCCACGGTAGCTCGATGGTTTGAGCATCCGCGTGTAAAGCGGAAGGCCCAGGTTTGATTCCCGACCCTGGTATTTTTCACATAGTTGGTATAAAATATCAGCCTTCCATTCCAAAACTTTCTGACAAGATATAGATATTTTGAATATCTATAAGATTTAACAAGTCCAATTATTGGATATTTGGAGATTTATCAGATATTTAACAGACATCTAATGGATGTAAAAAAGAGAGATATTTGTCGTGCTATAGATGTTTATAGAAGTTTAATGGATCCTATTTTAATGTTTATAGTTGTCTTATGGATGTAAGTGGCTGTGTGGGATAGAATTTTATTCTTTCCACTTCCCTTTTCTTCATAATTTGTTAAATGACATATCTGTGCCAAATTTGTTATAATTAAAATATTTTTATTAGGATTTTGTTTTTTCGAATTTGAAAGTTTATTACTGTTGAGTGTAAAATATTATAATTTAAATAAAATTTCCTGTATAGATTAAAATTATTATCTCTTCTTAATTTGAATTTTTTTTTTTTTTTTTTTTTTTTTTTTTTAATTGTTCTTCTGTTTTACTTTTTATTGTTTTTGAAATAAAGACAGTAATATTTATAATTTGTTTCAAAATTGTTTATTCTATTTAAGACTTTTTATCTTGTAGTATATATGTAATGAAAATGTACAAATGTAAATAATATTCTTGTTAATTATATTATGTTAAATTGAAAAATTCTGGCCATATGCTTACAACTTTTGTTTTGTATTGATACAATTTTGTAACAACTATGAATTACTATTGAATAAATTTTTTAGTTAAAAATGCAGCAATTTAAGCATGTGTGTAAATCTTTGAGCTAATTCTAAATATTCGTTTTGTGAAATTTTCCGATGAAGGAAGTGTAATGGTAAAACTATTCATATATCTCCATTAAAGTGCTCTTACAGGAAAACACAACTTTGTTTTTCAAATAACTTTTTAAAGCTAATTCTAAAGTAAAAATCTATTGATGCTTTTCTCATAGACTATCTTTTGATATTCCAAATGATTTTCTTATTTTCTTATGGGCCATTTTTAAATAGTTTGAGGTGGGGGGGGGGGGGAGGCACTTTTAATTTCTTCAAAATGAGATGAAAAACCAGGGTTGTAAAAAACCCGGATTTTTTGTAAAAACTCAGCCCAGGTGGGTTTTATTAAAAAAACCTGGGTTTTATGGGTAGAAAACCAGGGTTTTTTGGGCAAAATGGGGAAAAATAGAATTTCTTTTTCCAAAAAGTTAATAATATATAGTATATATGTTATTTTGTTTTATATGAGAACATATATAGTTTAGCAAACACTAAACAAGCATTTTTGATCAATAAAACTGATAATACTGTACATGTATTGTTTTAACATGTTTACACATAATCATCAGAAAACAATGATATCTGAATTTTAATTATATAAAAATGCAAAGTTCAAAACAACTAAGGTACAAACCTTTTTTTTTTAAAAAATTAAATTTTGATTCTATAAAAACTCATGTACAAAAAGAACAATATTTGTAATGTGCAGTAAGTTTGCCTGATGTTACTTTTATTAAAACAAAAGTAGTTCTTTCTTTTGTTATCTTATACTTACATGTTTCATCCAGTTTCACTTAATCTCAAATCATATAATACATACCTATATATATACTTTTTTAATTTAGTTATCAATAGAGGTGGACACAAACAAAAATTAAATAGTATTTACCTTAACATTCTTCTAATTGATACACTCATTAACAGAGCATATTGTATTAGCTACTTAATAGCTTTAAGCTATTTTATTTGTACTTCTCCTGAATTACAGTTTCAAACTACACAATTTTAGAGTAATTCTTTTGAAAAAGAATAAATTATCTATATTATTTGATGCAAATTATTTCCAAACATGCCATTTATTTCATAAAATAGAGAGTTATGATCAAAGGCAAAACTTATATTAAAATCTACTGAATGCTATTTGTATTTTTAAAATCACCTTATGCTTAAGGTGAAGCATAAGGTGACTTTAAAAATGGTTTTTAGTAGCTTTAAATGTAAATTTTAAGTAATCAGTTTTAAAATACGATTTTAAAAAGGCAAAATTGTTCAGAATTATAAGGGAATTATAACTTTTATCATGAAATTTGAAAAATCATGTCTATGAATTCTTAATTCCATTCCATTTTAAATGAAATAAATACACATTACTTACAAATGTATATGTAAGTGTGTAATTCACTTCGTTGCGATATTTCTTTGAAATTCCATGTTGTTTACTTTTACCCATTATGTTATTTTGTGAAAAATAAGGGAAATACTCGTCAACCATAATTTAATTTTGTATAAATTTGATGGATATTTTGTTATTTTCATTAAATGGAAGTTTGAACTCATTTGAGCATAAAGTGCAGGATATCTTGAGTTTCAAATTTTTAATATTTTCAACCAATTTTTTTTTTTTTTTTTTTTTTTTTTTTTTAATCCTTAATTTACAAAATGTCTGCAGAAAGGTAGTTCGAAAAAGGTGTACAATTTCACTTGAAACTAAAGTACAAATTTTGAACCGACTAAAGAAAGGAGAAAAATTATCAGTTGTTGCAAAGGTAGAGAACTTGAATGAGGCTACTATTCGTACAATAAAAAAGAATGAAGAAATAATAAGAGAATATGCATCACTACATAGATTTCTTAGAAGTGCTTACCAATAATAATTCAAAAAAATTAATTTTTTTTAAACGGAATCTTTTTTTTTTTTTTTTTTGTTGTTGTCTCAAACAACACAGTTTTAAAGAACACTGAACCAATTCATCGTGCTCTTTGGGGGTTACATTTATATAAACTACATTTTGTTGCTTGTACAGGTTTATTTTTATTTCAAGATTTCTCTTCTATTCATTTCATATATACTACATATTTTTTATCTTCTAATTATCACAATATAATCTACTCAACCAAATCTAAGCATTATTTTAATTAGGGAATGTATATTGTATAATAGGCATGGAGGAGATTTTACAAGTTGGAAATTTATTTCACAAATTATTTTTATTTTAAAAAAATAGAGATAATGTAATATTTATATTTTTTCAAATAAGATGTGTGATGTTTTAAAGTGATTTTTCATATTAAAAAAATAGATTAAATAAATCCATTCTTAATCCAACTAAAGTTATAAATTTTTCAAATCTAAATTAAAACTGTTTTTATTTTTACTACAGAAGTTTTGATTTAATCTAAACCAAAACTCTTCTCCAGTGTGTTATCATTGGCTGATGAAGACAGGAATAAACAAAAGAAAGTATCTGTCTGAGATTTCATTATGTGCCTGAAAATAAGAGAGATGTAGTTAAGTAATTGTTGTACTTCTTCCTTATGAAAATGTCATGCAAAAAAGATACTATTAATGCATCATACCAGCACATATAGTGAGTTATCTACTACATCTAAAATATTAAGGTGCAAAAGCTCACAAATGCTGAAGAAAAGCTAGCTTTACAATGGCAATAGTGTATTGACAATGGTTATGTGATATCATTAATGACTTTGCAGATATCGGATAATGCTTATTATCCGAAATCAATGTTTCTTGCAAATTCTGCTGAAGTATTGAGCCCATCTAAATAGTGGAAGATAATAGTCAGAAAAGCTAAAAAGGCCACAACTCCTGAGAATGAAGAATTTTGTAATTATATGGCATTACTAAATTCATTAACTGTTAGCTCGCATCAGTTGAGAAACATTTTTCAACATTTTGGTTTATCCAAAATAAAGTTCGTAACAGATTAGGGAACAACAAAACTGAAAAATTAGTACAGTGCTGCCAATTGAAAAGTAAATGTGAAGAAGACTGGTAGAAATTATATATTTGTTTGAAATTTCGTCTGAAAATCTCTCGTATGGAAAAAGTAAACCTTCATTAAAGTACAATTTTTATTAAAATCACACAATCAACTGATTGGAAGAAAATCATATTTATTGAAACTTTATTTTTCCGACTGAGTGAAAATAATGCCTGGACCGTGAGTCGAACCCCGGATCTTTGACTTACAGGGTCAAGGTTCTACCAATTGAGCTATCCAGGCCGGTTTGTCGGCCTGGATAGCTCAATTGGTAGAGCCTTGACCTTGTAAGTCAAAGATCCGGGGTTCGACTCCCGGTCCAGGCATTATTTTCACTCAGTCAGAAAAATATAAAAACTTCATTAAAGTATTTTTATTCTGCTTCATTGTTATCTTCCCCCCATTTCTGTGTTTTTTAATAAGAAAGATAAACTTTTGCTTTTAAATTATGAATGTAAACTTATCTTTCTCTATTACCTTGCAATTGTTTTTTCTTTCGTTATTATATAACTTTAAATTATTTCTTAGTATATTCAATTTTGAATTAAGAAAATTTAAAATAATAAAGTAAATATTGATTGAAATTCCTGTATATAAAGTTCTCGTGTAAAGAAGTATTTTACTGTGGATTATTGCTTTAAAAGGCTTAAATGTTATAAAATTCCTTTTTTTTTTTTTTTTTTTTTAAACCCATTTTCCCCAAAAAACCCACAGGTTTTTTAGGGTAAAAAACCCAGCCCAGCAGGGAAAAATGGGTATCTACCCGGGCAGCAAATCTGACAACCCTGTGAAAAACAAAACTTTTTTATTTTCAATTGTCGTATTTCATGTAATTTTCACCACATCTGTACTTTTTTTTCCTTTTGCATGAAGAAATGACCAAATTGTCCTCTTTTTAACAAAAGCATTTATTTAAGGAGAAATATGATCTACTTGGTAAAAAGTGTCAAAAAGCAAGTCACATTTCTGCCATATTTATGCATAAATTATTTTATATCTTTTGATTTTTGTTCTATATTTTTTCTTTTCTTTTGAATTTTATGCTCAGGTTTCTTGAAAACCTACAAAATTTATTGCATTTATCATGAAAATCTAGCTCTAAATTACCTTTTACTGCAAAGCACTGAATATTCTATATCCTTAAAAATGTTCATTGTTTTTACTTCAAGTTTAAAAACTTGAAATTTTCAGGTGTTTATTTTCATAATTTTTTACATTATTAAAAAAATTCAAAAAGCAGGAATGATTGTTATTATTATTATTTTTTTTGAATTTGTACATTAAACATCAAATATTTTAAATTTTTTTCCCCCAAATTTTACCTGAAAATTGAGCTATAGATGTACACATATACATTTTCAAGCTCTACAAAGTTTGTTTTTAAAACTTTGTTCTCAAATAACCATTTTGCATTAAATCACAGAGTATTTAATTCATCAATGTTAGTGATACTGAAAATATTAAAATTCCACTTCATTTAAAACAGGCTTCACAGCTAGATAGACAGAGTCTGGCTAGTCTTTTATAAAATTACATAGTCTAATTTTTCATTGAACACCTTTTTATATAGAACTAGAACTTTCAATATAAATTATTTTCTTAGTCATATCTTTATATCTCCAAAGAACTTCTTAGCTTAAAAAAAGTTTGTGATTTCAAATATTTCATAAGTGTATTTTCTTATTAAAAAAAAAAAAAAAAGTCTTAGGTTACTTATCAATCAGGTATTTAAAATAATTGCTAATATTAGTAACAATCTATTAAGTTGTACGCTCCGTGACAAAAAGATAGGTACAAAGTTTTTTAATTTTTTAATTTTTCATAAAATAACATTATCTAAATTGTGCTGATCATTTATTATTATCAAAAACATACAAAATATTTGTATTATATTCAAAATATTCATATTCAAAATAATCATATTTAAAAAAACCTTTGTACCTGTCTTTTTGTCGCGGAGTGTAGTCTTAAATTAGAAAAATTTTAGTCTTAAAAAATTTCTAAATTAGTCTTATAAAAAAATTAGTCTTAAATTAGTATAATTTTATGATAATAATAAATAATCAGCACAATTTAGATAATGTTATTTTATGAAAAATAAAAACCTTTGTACCTATATTTTTGTCGCAGAGTGTAGCACATTTGTTAAAATATTTCAAGAGGAAGATATGCTATTTTTAAAAAGTTATAACTTTTTTATGTAACATTTAATCTTAATTTTTAAACAAAGAATTGTCTATTGATAATTATTGCGCTCTGCATGATTTCCTTTGATTTGAGGTTTAAGATTGTAAAATAAATTTCGCAATGAGTTTGCATATAGTGGCAGTTTCTTTCAAGATAATTGAAATGCTCAAATTCTTCACTGTCTGACTATAGCCTCCTAAACTAGATACTTTCTGCATGGCTCGAAAACTTGGCAAGAGTACAAGAAAAACATAGCGGGTAGATGGCGCTTGATGCGAGGCATAAAGTTCTGTTTATATCCCACTGTGAAAAAATACTATAGTCACTGTGAAAAAATAAATTTTCATGAATTTTAAGTAATCCAATACAACATGAGAAGTGGCTTCAATATATATATATATATATTGAAGAATTTAATTTTGTTATAAAATTTAGCAATTAATAGATATATGATACCATATATATATATATATATATATCAGGGCGCGAAATTTCCGCTCGCCAGCTCGCCATTGGCGAATGGAATTTTTACTGTGGCGAGTAAAATTTGGTCTAGTTATAGATAGAATTCTTACACGATACGGTGACAGAAAACATTATTGTTATAGATTTAAATATGGCAAAATCTTGCCTTCTTATAATCTCATATTTAACCTCTCCTTTTTAGATTCTAGGAGAGCCCGAGTCTGTGTGTGCGCTGCCCGAGATCGTCCCAGCCTAGAAAATAAAAAATGCTTAGTGCATACATAAAAGTTTTGATCTATTCGGCAGTTTCATTTCTCACTCTGTTATTTCTCCAAGCAGAGTGAGAATAAACGAGCAGAGAGCCTCTTTGCCCGTCACCTACTATCCGAGAGAAGAGGTATGCGAAAGTTTGCCTGTGCGATATTGTCACAGGAAAATGAGCATGAGCCCTTTTAAAAATACTGCCTATGTTTATTTTGTTGAATAATGATCAAAACACAGTTCATATTTTCCAGTTTTTTACTGAAGCACCAATGATTTGCACTTGTGATGATTTGTAAACTACGATTTTATCGAAAAAGTTATTCCGAAATGGCTATTTCAAATGACAACAACGAACAAGTTATATACATCGACATTCCGTCTGATTACATAAATAAAATAGATGAAAGAGACTTTTCTAATATAAAAAGTTTAGTAAATAAATAGATAAATATAAGATAAAAAACTTTTTTAAAACCACGTTTTTAAATTTTCTGTTGAACCATAGCTATAGAACTAATTACATTAGCACTTTATCAATGCGTATTGTTACGAAATTGTAAATAATTGTATTTATTTTTGTATAAATTCTTTCAAAGAGGCTTAGTAAGTTGATAAAATATCAATTTTCTGCATTTCCAGCTCTTTTTCGCGTCAAAATAGCTTAAATTTCCCTTTAAAACGCATTAAAAAGCTCCAATAGGCAGGTAATGGATTTGGCGCCAAATTTGGTGACTTTTTGACCATAGCGACTTTTGGCGAGAAAATCCTTATTATAGATATTCCAAAGATAGACGTTCTAATGTGATTGGTTAAAGAGTTGCGGGAAATTTGAATTTAAAAAAAAGTTGGTTTTAAAAATAAAATATTACTAATCCTTTCAGGACAACATGCATTTGCATCATGAACTACATTAGCACTTTATCAATGTTTTGAAAATGTTTAAAGTGAAAATGACGTCAATTTTTGCCAGATGCATAATTTAACTTTTTACAATTTTGTAACGCTCACGTTTAAATAAATGTATTTATTTTTATGTCGAAAGAAAATAAACTCGTAATTTTTTTATTTTTTGTTGGCAACATTTAAATTATAGCTAATATTTTAATGACTATTTTTATTGTTATTATGAGCTTTTATGAGCTTATTTTCATATTTTATTTAATTAAAAGAAAACTATTCGAAAATTCGGAAAACTGACTTCGAAGCTACTGTGAAAGTTTCAAATGTCTAGCTAGTAGGGATGTTAAAATAGATTGCAAGTTTTGTACCGGACAAACAAACAAGAATAGAGGTTAATAAAAACATGGTAATAAGAAAGCTTAATCTTTCATAATAAAAAGATTTTCACAGGATATTGTTTGACATTTTTTTTTTTTTTTTATTGACGCTTTGCATTTATATAAGTAGATATTTTAATCTTTTTCAAATCTCAAATACAATACATCACAATGATTTTTAATTATAGATGATTATGAAACCTGATGATATACGACAAACTTTTAATATATATAATTTTAGACATATTTGTAAAAGCATTTCAAATAATTAAGAAAAATAAAAAACCTAAAATGCGTAAAAAAGGAAAAAATGACAATCCTATTTTGTGGCGAGTAAAACTTTTTTTTTCGGCGAGTGTTGTATGAGTTGAAATTTCGTGCCCTGTATATATATAAAATAAAGAATAAAGATGATATATATAGGGGAGACCCGTGTACCTAAAGGGCAAAATTAACAGTCGCCACCGGGCACGTGGCGACTAAATAAAAAAAGATGGCGATTAAAAATTATGCATCGATCGCCACTAAAGTCGCCACTTTTTGTGATCATTAAAAGATTCTAAAAATCGAGCGACGATACGGAATCTAAGCTTTGTGATTTCCAATCTTTTTCCATCCATGGCATAAATGTCAATGTTCATTTTAAACTTTCTTTATTATATTCTACAACCTATAAAGAAGTAGAATTGTTTAATATATCTCACTCATATAATTTTTTGGACTCTCCCCCCCCCCCCCCTAACAATCTGCGATCACACAGTTTATAGAAAGCTTTATAATTTCTAACCATTTTCCATTTGCTGCAAAAATATAAATATCTATTTTAAACTTACTTTATTAGATTCTAGAATCTGTAAAGAAGTAGAATTGTTTAATATCTTTTACTCATAATTCTTGTAATCCCCCCCCCCTCCAATGATTGGCAATCACATGCTCCACTGAAGCCTTGTGATTTACAATCTTTCTCCATCCATAACATAAATGTAAATATTCATTTTAAACTTTCTTGATTAGATTCTAGAACCTATAAAGAAGTATATGGATGTATCTCCCCCCCCCCCCCCCACACACACACATGTGCGCTCCAGTTCAACCAGCAGTTAATGATCAAATGTCCTGCAAAGCACAGTCTTTTTCCATTATTATCTCCATAGTATTTAGTGTATATTTTACCCATTTAAGATATTTGACAAATGTGTGTATCAAAATTTGGTTTGACTTAAATGTGTATTTTTCAAAAAATTTTTGTAGAAATCTTCCTTTTTCCTTCCCATTTTAAAGTAGAAATCTCCCTATTTTTAAAGCTACAAATTTGGCAGCTAAGTAAATTATTTTTAATGAAGCAGCTAAGTTTCCATATCTATACTTTTTAAGAGGAAATATTTTAACTCTATTGAAATAAAATCATTTAAAAAAGTGTGTCTTTAGAAATAAGAAAAAAATAATAAAACTGCTAACTGTATTTACACATGACCATGTAAAAGGTTGTGATGATGATGAATCATTCATTTACGTAGAAAATAGCAATGTGAACTGTGAATGATAACAGCTTATTTCACTTAAATAAATTGAAAAAATAAAAAAAGTACTACTAAATTATCTGAAATATAAAAACTTTTGCTGTTATTATTACAGCCCTAAGCAGATTTCAATTTAGGATGTGCAATTTAGGATTTTTAAAAAGAGCGTAATTACAATTTCAGTGTCCCTGTGTTAATTTTATTATATGTATTTCTTATTTTCATATTTTTCTTGAGGTAATTATACCACAAAATGGTGACAATGCTTTTTGCAGTCTGAAAGAAATAGTCTTATCATGTGAAAAGTGGCCACTAACTTAAAAAAGTGGCTACTAATGAAACTGACAGTACCGGCCACTGGCCACTAATGAATTTTCCCAGTTTTGCCCTTTACGTGTACCTAGAGCCACTCCACTTTATTTGAATAATATTTAATTTTAAGTTTTAATACTCAATTGGGCGAGTAACAACACCAATTGCTACTTTTACAACTACTTTGGAACTTTTGAGGAGAGAGTTTTGACAAGTTACATGTAGAAAACAAATTCACATGGTTTGAAGTAAAATTTTGCAGCTCCTCTCTTTTGCTATTTTACAAAGGCAAGTCAAATATTTTTTTTTCATTTCTAGTGTATAATTTTGCTTGTTATATTGAGTAATAAATGAGATATTTAATTAGTCCTCTCTGCATGTGGATTTTTTAGTAGAAGGCATTTTGAATGAAGTTACCAAAACTTGTACCTAGGGCTAGTGTGTTTGGTCCTTTTAACACTTTCGCGACCGCATGTTTTTGTCTTTTTGACAGTAAAGTCCGCCTGTGGGTGTTTTTCTTATAAGTTACAGTTTTTCAAAACAAAATTCTCTGTATTCACATTTATATTACAAATGGATATGCATTATAATCATACTTTCTCTCTAATCAAAGTATTTGCATCCATAGTAGAAATATGAATATTGTGTATATTTTTTAGAAACAAATAACATACAAATTGCAAAATGAACGCCCACTGGTGGAGTTTCATATTTTGAAATGACATGAATCTACGTCAGCGGTCGAGAAAATGTTAAGAAACACAGTACAGCCTATAGTAATAGGGTGCTGGCAAACCCTGGTAAACCAATCACTATATATGACGTTTCTGAAAGTGTTGGCAAGTCCTATCCGCCGGCCTTGACTCCTGTAAACATTCTATCAGGCTTTCGTGTATCCGGCATATAGCCAATAAATCAAAACATATCCACTTAGGATGAATATTTAAGTTCAAATGTGACTGAAAAAAAAACCCCTCCATAAATTTAAAAAAAAAAAAAAAAAAAAAAAAAAAAAAAAGATTTTCCAGGAAGAAAGTGAACCAACAATGATATAATTGGATGTCTCTGTTTCGTGTCCTGTTGAAATTTCGAAACTTCAACATCTAACATCTTTTCGTGTGTTAAGCTTTAACAGGTATGAACTTAAGCAAAACCTTTACCTAAAACCAAACCTCCCATATCAAAGAAAAGATGTGACCAAAAACCAGAGAGATCTAAAAATCCAAGAGACACTCCAGAAAAAAAAAAAAAAAAAAAACCTATTAGAATATCCCAAAGAAAAAAAAAAAGTGAAAAATTTCGTGTTTTAAATTAAGGCAACATGATAATTATTATATGATAAATAAATATATTACTTGATATTATTTCTTTTATAAAATACATGTTTATATGCTTATTTTCTATTCATTACAAAGTGAAATCTAAATTTGAGAGAATGGCACTAGATACAATGAGGTCTGGCCCCATTAATCCCAATTGGAAGTAATTAGTCCTAAAGATATGTACATATCAGTTTGATAATTTTAAACAGGTCAAGGGCTTTGTTTTTGGGCATTGAAGAAAAGCGGCCCTAGGTACACGGGTCTCCACTATATATGTATAACACATTGTTTCTTTTAATTCAAGAGTTGTGGGATAAACGTTGTGTAAAATCGTTCAAATGCATTTAAATACGGCTTTTGATCATTTATTCTTATAAACCATTTATATTTATTCCATATTATTTGAATAATATACATACATGATTTACTCGCTACATAACCATATACTTTTCTAAGAGGCTCTACTGCCCCCCCCCCCCCATTGTATCTATCATTCTATATCTACCTGTATATATATTTCTTTATTACTCATAAATATTTGTATCAAAATTATTGCTGTTTGATTTGTTAACATAATAACATATCAGAATTATTTTGGATGGTCCTGTAACTAGTTGCCTAATTTTCGGCATATAATTTGCAGGTCAGATTCAATTTCACCAGAATTTTTAATTGAGAATGAGAACACCATATATGTTGCAGATGTTTCTTGAAAAATTATGCTTTTTTCTGTTAAAGAAAATTTTTGGTGGCAGAATCTTATCTTACCTACGGATTATACACAGAAGATTATGGTACCAGTTCTATGCCTACTATTTTCTACAGACCCCATGCTTTTAAAGAAACCAGTAACTTTTGTTTATTTCTCTATGTTTAATCATAGCCTCCTTAACTAGATGCCTGTCGCGTAGCTCGGAAACTAGGCAACAGTTGAAGCGGTAGACAGTGCCGCCTGGTACAAATTGCGCTACTTTTTTATTCAACAGCCACCAAAAATATTTAAAAGTGGGATATGATATACATAAAAGGCAAATAGAATCGAAGAAACGCCGATTATATATATTATGTATCACTTCTTTAAATTATTGGTGACAGTTGAATAAACAAGTCCCATAATCTGTACTAGGTGGCGCTGTCTACTGCTTCAACTGTTGCCTAGTTTCCGAGCTACGCGACATGCATCTAGTTAAGTAGGCTATGGTTTAATGAAGCGTAACCATGTTAAAATACACATATACTAAATACCATCTATAGACCGTAATGGTACAAAATACTTTAGTGTGTCCTGCATATGAGCTACAAACATATACACCAATAAACACTGTATAACAAATTTCTTGCAACGAATTAACATTTGAATTATATTTAACATCTTTACAAAATGCCATCGAAATTCTTTTGTGTGGTCCTGTAAATAAATTATTTAATCTGGGCATGCCTTTTTTCTAGTGAAAACATATTTTTAAGCATCTTAATAATGTGAGATAATTCCACCAAGTTGAATGCAGCATAAACACATTAAAATGTATTTAAATAAAAATTTGTCTACAAGCTTTAATATAAGTAAATTCTTTTTTGTGTTCCTGTAAACGAGCCATATATATTACATGCTTTAGTAAAAATTATTCAATTTATTCTATGTATTTCATGAATAATGGTTCGAAATTTGACATTGAAACATACTTTTGTAAGGTCCTATTCTTGTACATCATTAAGTTGAAGCATGCATTTTTCTACAGAAAACATGCTTTTAATCATGTCAGTGATGTATGTTAATTTCATTTTGTTGAATGCATTGAACTATATTACAATGTGTTTAAAAGAAATTCTGCCCACATATAGCGAGTTTAAAAATGAGAAAAAGAAAGGTACAGTTTTTTTTTTTTAATACTAATTTCCGAGATCTAAAACTGACTTACTTAATCAGGATGACTGTTAATTTTTTTGTAATAGCCACGTAATGCATGAGAAAGGATATCAAAAATATATTAGTGTAACAATTTTCAAGAAAATCGTTAGAGCCGTTTTTGAAATACCAACATTTGCCAAAACTTGGCATACTCAATTATTGACATACAAAAAGGAGTTGATATGGTGAGTTTGAAAAAATCCGTACTGCCGTTTTTAAAGGAATGCACTTGCGAGACCTGAAATTTAGCTATTTATACAGGACGTCTGTCAATTTTCCTGAACTAACCAACTATATCATTTGAAAGGACATCTAATAGAGTGTTTATATAGCAACTTTGAAGAAAATCGTTAGAGCCACTTTTGAAATACGAGCTTACAGTCCCACTTCAGGTTCCCGATATCCCACTTCCGTTTTTCCAATTTTCACCGAAATTTGGAAAATTCATTTTTACACCAGACCTGCCTCAATTCGGAAGTTTCGTAATTCTATCTTTATTAGTTTTGGAGATAAGATAGAAAATTCCTCACATCCATACGCTCACACATACATACACTGACCAATTGCCAAAAATTACTTTTTTGGACTCAGGAGACCTCAAAACATGTAAATCAGGGGAAAACTCGATATCGAATTTTTGGACCGAATACAATACTTCCATTACCTATGATAGTAGGGTAATGGATGTAAAAGAATTTCAAGGCTGTTATTTATTTGCCTTTAAATTTGCCAATCTTAATCAAATTTTTGAAACTGAAACATAATAGGAATTTTAAAATACCAAATGTGAATTTCCTGTATGCATTTGTTTTTATGTTATTCTGATAACAAATATACATATAGATCAATCGCTAAAACTGGACTTTCATATTCAGGGAATCTCAAAGTGTGACATTATTCAAAAACCTGAGTTGAAAATAGAACTTCAAAATACACTTTGTTTACAATATGGGTATGAAAAATTAATTTTCCTTCCTCAGCAGTATTCATCGACATAGTAAAGTGCAGGGCTCACAACTAGTCTATAAAAGTCTATATATTTAACATTGAGTCTATAAAAGTCTATATTTAAAAAAAAAATAGTCTATAAAGTCTATATTTTTAAGAACTTGCATATTAAAAAATATTTTTCCAACAGATACACATATAAAATTGAAAAAAAATTTTAGATGTCATTTTTATACCCCCCCCCCTTCCTTTTATATGATTTCACGGCTAAGCTTTACTATAGGCCACCCATTGGTGATTTGTGATGCGATGATGTGATTCAGTGTATTGGCACTTTTTATTAATAACCGTTTTGTATCGGAACTTCGTTTAACAGTCTCAGAACTTTGTTTTTGCACCGGCTGCTCATGTTGGTTTATCGATTTAAGGCCCAGCTCAATGATTTTTTTAAAAATGCTTTTCTCAGATTTAAAAATTAATTTTTTGAGTGTATTTTTATTTTATTTTTAAATAAATGGAATTATTTTGGGAAAAAATAGTGCATGGTAGTAATTTATGCTGTACAGATTTTCATGTATTTTCTGATTCATACTCAAAATTAAGGGTATCCAATGATTTTTTTTGATATCAGGATTATACTGACTGTTACAGTACAGATTTTCATGCATTTTCTGATTCATGTGGCACAAATTAGGGGTATCCTGTGATTTTTTTTTTTTTTTTTTTTTTTTTTTTTTAATACTTGGATACTGACCGCAGCAGTACAGATGCATTTTCTGATTCGTGCACGATGAATCAACTATATCCGTTGGTTTTTTTGTTTGTTTGATTAGTGATTGCTTCTGTACAGATTTTCATGCATTCTCAGATTAACACAAGGTTGTAATTTTGCAGATTTGTGGAAAAATCTTCGAATTATAGATAATTTACAACATTGAATTTTATGTGTTAAAGCTTTAAATCCCACTAAATTTTTTTCCGTGGTGAAGTAGCACAAAATCCTATTACAGTTTTAAATGTTTGTTTTAGTAATCTTAAAAATATGCGTAATTTATTTCAGTGAATTTCAAAACAAGCACCAGAGTAAAACGATAATTTATTTCCTTAAAGTGTATTTTTGAGGTTTTGCAATGATTCAGAGTATCGACTCATCCCTTGTATTGAGCTGTACATCGGAAAAAGAAACGGGTACCATATATTAAAGTGTTCTGGCTTCACTTATACTTTCCATCAATTTACCAATTAAATTGTTATTGGTATTATTTTGGTAACTTATGATGAATATTGCTAATGTATATCTTGTATTAAATGAGTACATCACGTGGCATATATATATATATAGGGTTGTTCGGAAAGTAATTTCGTTTTCTTTGAAATTGAAATACGATTTTCTTATATGGTATAAATATTTTATTGAATTATATATTCAATATATATTTGGCAGTTTTCATAAATTAATACTTTATTTTGTCTTCATTAGCATAAACTGGTTTTCTAGAACGTGATGCATCTTCAATGTCAAAATTGCCGGAACAAAGTTTGGTAAACCAGTTTTGACACTGTCATTCTTTAAATAAAGTTTCTGTATACACATCGTATACTTTTTTCCTTGTTTGAACAGTATTTTCGCCTTTTTGACAGCAAAAACAAAATATGCCGAAAATGTCACTTTCGATTTTCTTTATTTGATAGGGCACCAATCAAAACAACACAATATATATATATATATATGTGTGTGTGTGTGTGTCTTGGGGATCTTGGGAATGGCTGTAACGATTTTTATGAGAATTTAGGGTTAGAGGATTTATAGGTCGAAAAAGCGATTGGGTGTATCCTCATCTTCTGGAAAATTCGCATTTGCTGTTAGCTCTTTATTGGCCAGTTGCAACAACGGCAGAAATTTGATTTACTCGAAAATAGATATAACGATTTTGATGAAAGTTTGGGATTGATTTTGGAGAGCTAAATTAATTGGTCATATCCTCATCGTTAAGAAAATTCGCAGAGAGTTCACTGGTAACCCGCTCACCACCTGGAAGAAATACGGTATAAACTTTGTTTCCTTGAAAATCGCTGAACGGTTTTGAAAAAAAAAAGTCTAGAGGTTTTATTTTAGTTAAAAATTGTCTCATTTTACATTATTCTTCAGAAAAATTAGCTGTTGTGTCCCTAGAATAATGTATACACACAGCAAAAAAAGTTGTCAGTTGACAATACAGAATTGACTAACCCAAACAGCTGACTAGGAAACTACAGTTAAAAAGTGTACTAGCTGAACTAGTCTCCAAAACAATACCCCAGACTAGGAAGGTTAATATTATCAGATATAGCCATCTTAACTTATAATATTAACCTTCTTAGTCTGGAGTTTTGTTTTGGAGACTAGTTCAGCTAGTGCACTTTTTAACTGAAGTATTCTAGTCAGCTGTTTGGGTTAGTCAATTCTGTATTGTCAACTGACAACTTTTTTTTCAGTGTGTAGTAGAAATCTTGTCTTCTAAAGTTAGAGATTTCATGTAATTCGATTTGAATTTTCCTTATCTCCATGAAAATTAGCTTTCAGTGGTTTGCATTGCACCATGGGAAAAGAAATAATAATTATCATTAAACAAATCACTGTATTTGCACGATGAATGATTTTTACAATGAGACTGAGTGAATGCATGAGGGTTGTTGTGAGGTGGGCATTTTCTCATCTTTTTTAATGTATGTCCAAAAATTAGTTAAGTATTTTATGTTTAACAAATGTTGTTACATATAACTCTTAATTTGTGTATCATCGTTACAGTTATTTCGTCCATTAAGTTTTATTATTAACTTATGTAATGTTAGTCTATTAAGTCTATAAAGTTCCAATTTTAGTCTATAAAGTCTATATATTTGCGGTAAAAACTTGTGAGGCCTGAAAGTGTAGCAAAGCATTTTCGTCAATTACATTCTATAGAAAAGAACGTTTAGCTTAATTTTGGGTAGCCCTGTATGTTTTCAATAAACTATGTACACATCAGATTGTGCACTTAAATTTAGTTTTATATAAAAAACACCTAACACAAAATGAAATACACTTTAGCAATTTCCAAGTATATCCGAGTTAGACAAACAGACGCGCACAGACCAACCGCTAAAAACATTATTTTTCGATTCAGGAGACCTCAAAACATGTAAATATAACACAACTTTATTTCGAAAATTTCTATCAGTTTCGAAAGCATACCATCTCGGAACTGGTGGAGCTAATAAAATCTTGAATAATAATAATAATAATAAAAAAAAAAACTTGGTGAGAGAGAAAACTTAAATACTCAAGAAATCCTTAATTTTAAAAATTTAAATCTTAATGGCTAATTTTTTTGTGACGGACTTGACAGTAGATTGTTTTCTCGTCCAATTTTTATTACTGAATGTTAATTTATCTCCTTAGTGGGCTGGTCTATCTTTCTTATAAATAGTACAAAATTTTTAATTTAAGAAAAATAATTCACACTTAATAAGGTAAAAATGTAGTGTGAAGGATATGACAAAAGAAAAAAGACATGCTTTTAGTAACTTATCTTTATAAATTAATTGTTCTAAACTAAAACTCATTTCAAGTTGAGAGATTTTAATTTATATAAACAAGACTTTCATCTGATATCTAAATTTTAAAAAGTTTGAAGTTTTTATTAAATGTATAAAAAATAATTAGTAGCGCGATAGACCTGCCATGTTTTTGCTTATTTTATTTTAAATTTAAATTTCATTTTCTAATTAATAATATAAAAAAGAGCGTTGTTATTTGATACGTTTCATGTGTTTTCTATCAAATTTAAAAATAATTGCATTAGTTGAAAAACACTCGTACGTTAAATCCAACGTACCTACCTACCTACGTACAATCATGGATCATATTTTAATTTTCCCGTGTAAAATGACTTCATGACAGAAGAACATCGTCACTGAGAGAAACTTTTTTCAAAATGGCAAACAAAGTACCTTCATAAACTTATCGTTTTTAGTTAATAACTACTTTAATTAAAATGATAGAAATTTCTAAGCAGCTGAAATGTCTTCCTTGGAATATTCGGAACACATTGATACCTCTCATGACGCAAAAGATCCTGCCTTCCGCTAGAAGATGCTGTCGCAGACAAAAAAAAAAAAAAAAAAAAAAAATTGACACCAGTGACAGTAACTTTTTTTTAGTATATAGAGAAATCGTTTGTCCTGAGTGAGTGCGTGTGTGAATGAGTGATTCCTCATCGCCCAGCCCAAACCGAAACCCCTGGACCTAGAGGCAGGAAATTTTGTGACAATGTTCCTTCTATTAAGTAGACATCCTCTAAGAAGTGATTTTACAAAATTTGCCCCCCTGGGGGGGAGGGAAAGAAAAACGTGATTTCACAAAGTTCTTCATATCTCAAACAAAAAACCAGATATATTTTGAAAATTTTTGCTTTAAAATATAGCTAATACAAATGACATCTGAAAACCAATTTCTGGAATTTTAGAAATTCAGCTCCTAAAGGGGGGAGGGGGCAAAACGTGATTTAAAATAATTCTTTATATTGAAAAAAAAAAAAAAAAGATATATGTGAGATTTTCATTCTAAAATATAGCTCACACAAATATCTAAAAGCCAATTTGTGGAATTTTAGAAATTCGTCCCAGGTGGAGCGAGGAAAAAGGGAGCTTCGGGACAAAAAAAAAAAAAAAAAAAAAAAAAAACAGTTAGACCGTTTAAAATTGGTACAGATAGGTTTTAGAGGCCTGCAAGTCGAATGAGGATATTGTCGAAACTGTAAAGTTATTAGAAGGGGCGGGAAGTTGGGGGAGGGCAAAAAAATAAAAATAGAGCTAGATCGTTCAAAATTGGTACATAGAGGTTTTTGATACCTACAAATCGATTGCGAATATTTTCGAATTTGTAAAATTTTTAAGAGAGCCGGGAAGGGGATGGCGAAGGGATAAAACAAAGGTGGGGGCGGAGGGGCAAAAATATATAAATAAGAGTTAGAGCGTTAAAAATTAATATTATTAGGTTTTAAGGTCCGATAAATCGATGTCGTACATTTTCGAAAGCGTAGAATTATTACGAGGGGCGGGAAGGGGGCCGGATGCAGGGGTAAAAATAAAGAAATTTAGAAAGAACGTTGGAAACTAGTATTATTAGGTTTAAAAGTCCGAGAAAACGATTACGGATATTTTTGAAAGTGTAAAATAATTAAGAGGGGTGGGAACGGTGGGTGAAGGAGCGTGTATACGCTGCTGCAGGCTGTGAGGGCCCGGACCGATTATTCGACCGATGCGAGAAGAATGATTTTGTATTTCATATTTACGTTTTTCCCTTACGATAATATAGTGATTTATTAAGAGTGTCGAACATGAATGCGCGCGGGCAGCGCTAAATGATCTGCGCTGCCTTAGGCAGTGGGGTCCCGGTGTAACATTTTTCCCGAACAGAATTTTTTCTTCACTTTTTTTACATGATAAAAATTATTGCAGTTTTGAAAATTCATTAATTATAGTGACCAGCGAAGCGGGCGTAGCCTGCTAGTGTAAATACAAATACAGAAAATCCTGTTCTAAAATTATGTAATTTTAACAATGCCTAGAGGCGGAACTTATATTTAACATTGCGCCAACAATGACTATGAGGGGCCTACGCATTGACACTCTTGTGTCATATTTCGTAGTAGTTATACTGAAATTTTGGAGTTAATTCGCATCAGTTTTTATTTATAGTGGTGTAACCCTTCATATAATAAAACAGGAACTTGAAATTCCTCAGGGTCATAAAACCCTCTTATGGACCTCCATTAGCGGCATACCAGTATCCAGTCAAAAGATTTGCGAAAAAGAGTAAGCTACAGTCGGTAACAAAAGTATCCGAACACTAGCAAAAATTCCTATATATAAAAAGTAGAGTTAATATTGTTTTGTTAAATAAATCCTTGTTGAATCATGTTTTTAGTCTAAGACCATGATTCCACAAGGATTTATTTAACAAAACAGTATTAACTCTACTTTTTTTTATATAGGAATTTTTGCTAGTGTTCGGATGCTTTCGTTACCGACTGTAAAAGGATCTGTCGGCGATTGGCGAAACTACCATACTTGTTTGAGGTGGTTGTGGTGGTTGGGTTTTACGTCGCACTAGTGCTGCGCAGATGGGCAATTGGCGACGGTCTGGGACACACCCCTAGAGGTGGTCCGGAGACATGCCATCACAATTTTGATCCTCCACTGCCATACTTGTTTGAAAAACATTTTATTATTGCCTTTCAAATAAAAAGAAACAAAAATGTATACAAAAAAGGATTCAATAAATCATATTAAACTGGCCATAAGTTATAAAACATAATGTCTTGAGTCTGAATTTACGTGGGGAAAATGATCTAACAAGGGAACTCTTTCAAGTGCTAATCATCGATTTCCTTCAAAAAAAAAAAAAAAATAATAATACAGAAAATAGTTTACGTTGCACTTAATTCACTGGTAAAAAGGTTAGCTGCTGAATCGCAACAGGAAAGCCGCAAACAAATTATTAAACTACAGCGTCTAGAATAAACAGTGTGGAAAGCGGCGAATAAAATTGTGCTAAAAAAATTAAGCCTGTCACCAGATGTCATTGTAATCGAAGCTAGTGTCACGACAACAAAACCGAGACTCCCTATTGGTTAATTATATGCCTAGATCACGTGATTAAACTGACGAAACTGGGAAAAGCCAATCAGGTCTTGAGCAATAGCTTCGATTACAGCGACATCTGGGTAAGCTTAATTTTTGTAGCATCATTTTAACATCACGGTTATAGGCGATTGCCACACTGTTTATAAGGAAAGGGCATGTTTACAAACAAACGCTCCGTCAATCAATCTTTGCCACTCTCGAGTGGCAAAAGATCAACCTGTATTGGTGGAAATCAACGAGATATATAAAGTAGAGTGATAAATGGTAACCCTTGAGAAGGTCCAAGATGAGTCATGTGACATGCTCTCCTTGCACTTGCGCATTCGGTGGTACCCTTGGTAACAACTTATTTTCAGTAAATTTCTATGGCAACGGTTTGGAGATTGTTCTTCGCAGCCAATGTTTTTGTTTACTTACGTCGTTTAATATTCTTTTGTTCTAAATCATTTTGATTTTGATTTTACTTCTTTTTTATTTCGTGCAGTTGAACTTTAACCGATAAAATGTTTAAAAATAGTTGAAAAATTATTATTTGTTGTTAAATTTAGCTCTTTAAAAGTTTAAATTTTCTTTTATAAACACATTTAAACTTTGTTGGGAAACGATGAAAAAAAGGTATTTTATTATTTATTAAAATGTCAAATGTGTGTAAAATTATTTTAAAAACAATTTATTTCAGTCATAGGACTGCCATATTACCTAATAATAATGATAATTTGTCGAACTGATATTTTAAATGCCATAATAGCGATAAAGGGCCAAACACAGTAACCTATTGGAGCATGTCACGTGATTCATCTTGAACCACGGAAAGCTAATCCTTCATCCATTGAATCAGCACTCTAATTTATATATCTCGTTGGTGGAAATGCCAATGTTATTCCACTTTACCTATAATTTGACTGCGAGTGACGTCACGTGCCCTTTCCTTATTCTAGACGCTGTAATTAAACTTTAAGTTTTGAACGCCAAACACGAAAAAGTCATCGCCAAATCATATTAACCTTGCTTCAATGATGCCAAAAAACTTATATATAGGAGGGTAGTATTTTCTATCGCTCTAGGGGTTACTAAAGCAAGGAAGCTATCCCTCCACTGAGGATGAAAATTAAGATGGCATGGCTCCAGAACATCCCTAAGTGTGACTATAAGACCGACTTCAATTTCCCATTGCGTATGTATAGTGTGACGTTAAAACCCACTCAACATATTTTCTGTAATATAGAAGTTTCTATTTAGAAAAAGTGACATTCTGTTTTATGTCAGATCCAATATTTTCAATTATTTTATGTAATGTTTCAATATTGCATACATTTAAAATAATGCAGTTTCAATTTCAGATTTACTTTTACATTACCCCAGATTATATAAAATCTGGAGTAATATAATGTCTGAAGCTCTCGGCATGTGCATTTCTATAAAATTGCAAAGGTTTTAAAAAATTAATCTGAATTATATGCTAGTTGGCTGGGTTTTACGTCGTACTAGTGTTACACAATGCGCAATTAACGACCAATCTGAATTATAATATTTGATTGAACATTTGATTTTTAGAATAGTTAATTGAAATTAATACTCAGATAAATAAACACAATTATAATATTTAAGATATTTGAGGTTGAGTAGGTTTTAAGTTTTAATTCGCACTACAGCTATGCAATGGGCAGTTGGCGACAGTCTGGCATATATTCCTAAGGATGGTCCGTAGACGTATTATTGCAATTTTCATCTTTTGCGGAGGGGATTATTTAAAATTGGAAAAACTTGTGCATAACTCTTTATGGCTTCTTACATTTCTGGCAATTTATTTTATATAAGTTTACGAATAATAACATAAACAATTTTGTAAAAATATGCATTAGAATTTTATAGAATTACTAGCAGGCTTTGCCCGCTTCACTGGTCATTATATTTTAAGAACACTCTTTTCTATATAGCTTTATGGAAAAAAGAAAAAAAAAATACTGAAATCGGTCAAAAGCTCGGTTTGGGTTCCCGCTGCCTTCGGTAGCGACTTATTCGTCCTCGTAGTTATTGTCCCTATTGCTTGCGACAATGGCTTGCCTGTGGGCTTCGATTTGTGTGCTTATCATATATGACAGTTTCGATACGGACAATATCGAAAAATTTGAAGTTGCCCTTTTATATTTGAATCCCAGTTACATATAAACAATATTATGCGTGATGTACATAATATTTGCTTTTAAGTTATTTCCTATATTTATTTGATTTAATCGATAAACCATAAAATGACAGCAATTTCAAGCCAAATATAATATTACAATATGCTGTGATCGGCTACGTCTATCGCATGAGACAATCATTATTATTATTGTTATTATTATTATTATTATTATTATTATTGATTTTTTTTTTTTAAATATACTTTATGCTTAGTTAATAGTAGTTGGTATATAGAAAAATAAATAAATTAATTAATATGTAAACCTGATCATGGTACAACCTTAATATAGCTCCCCTTGGCGACTTTTGAATTTTTGTCGCCGTTTTCGACCACAATATAATGTATGCGATTATTGCTCCTATTTCTTTCTATTTCTATTTTTTTTTTTAAATATTTTATAATTTAGTTATATTTTTGTTGCGCTACTTGGCTTTAAGTGGTTGTCCTTGGCGAAAAATGTCCGATCTACTTCAGCATCAAAATTTAAAAATTTGTCCAGACTTATCAATAAGTAAATACAGTGAACTCTCGTTAAGACGGTGGAACAACTATAGTATCTCTCCACAGCTGAATTTGGCGATTTATTTTTGGCGAATACGGCTAAATCATAAATCTAAAAATCATAAATCCAAAATAAATAGCATGCAGGCTGCCATATTATATCGCAAACAGTCCAGAACGACATCGTAATCGTTCAAATCGGCGCCAAAGAAAAATCGCCAAATTCAGCTGTGGGGAAATACTATAGTTGTACCAAGACGGCCCCGTTTAAGATGGATTTCTCGTTATTATGTACAAAAACAGAATCCCCGTCTGAGGCCTATAGAAATTGCATGTAATAAACATCGCTTTATACGTACAATTCATTCGTTAAGACGAACATTTTTTCCCCTCAAAGCTTATTTTCTTCAAAAAAGAGTCAGTTTCCAATTTTTTTTTCAAATTCGTTTATTTATTTATTTTTTTTAACATGAAAAGGCGCAATAATAAAAGGGTTAATATCTTTCACTCTGCGCCAACGAGATATATAAATTAGAGTGCTGATTCAATGGATGAAGGATTAGCTTTCCGTGGTTCAAGATGAATCATGTGACATGTTCCATTAGGTTGCTGTGTTTGGCCCTTTATCGCTATTTTGGCCTTTAAAATATCAGTTCGACAAATTATCATTATTATTAGGTAACATGACAGTCCTATGACCGAAATAAATTGTTTTTAAAATAATTTTGCACATATTTCACATTTTAATAAATAATAAAATACTTTTTTTTCATCGTTTCCCAACAAAGTTTAAAAGTGCTTATAAAAGAAATTTAAACTTTTAAAGAGCTAAATTTAGCAACAAATAATAATTTTTCAACTATTTTTAAGCATTTTGTCGGTTAAAGTTCAACTACACGAAATAAAAAGAAGTAAAATCAAAATCAAAATGATTTAGAACAAAAGAATATTAAACTACGTAAGTAAACAAAAACATTGGCGGTTATGATTTATACGAAGAACAATCTCCACTCCGTTGCCGTAGAAATTTACTGAAAATAAGCTCTTACCAAGGGAACCACCGAATACGCAGTTGCAAGGAGAGCATGTCACATGACTCATCTTGGACCTTTTCAAGAGTTACAATTTATCACTCTACTTTATATATCTCGTTGGTCTATATACCAAATTTCGTTGCATTCCGTTGCTTTCCAAAATGCCTAAGAGTAATTTTTAATTCAATTAGTCTATCTGTATGTTTTTCAGTCCTTCTGTCTGTTGTGCGATAACGTGGGTACAGAATATTAATAGTTATTCGATACAACAATTGCGTACAGTTGGAAAGTGTTACTAATCGATGCGTACTGCATGATTTTTCTTTCTTGTTTTTTACTATCTTGTGAATAAGATATTTTTTAATTCCAATACATTTATCTATGTATATTCTATTCTAGGCATTTGCACTACTTATGAAAGCTTTTTTGGAAATCATCTCTTTCGTCCTGAAACTTTCTCTGAAAAGCAGCATGCAGTTCATGGTGAACAGACCTGTCAGTACTGTTAATTATGCTTGTAGACTAAAACTCGTAAATAATATTAACTAATTGTGGCCCAGAGAGCATCCATCTTCTCAACATGGCTGTGTCTTGCAAAAGACCAACAGCACTACTATTTCCTTTTATAAGGGAATGGTCTCATGAGCTTGATCTACAGCGAGCACAGAAAAAGGATTGTTTGTTTTGTGGATAACAAACTGACCTCTGTAAAAGTAATCATTTACACTGGGTGCTGTATCTTTATGTTCTACTAAGTTTTTTATATAGACAGGCAACCAGCGAACATATTTGGTATGGTCCATTAAAAAAAAAAATATATATATATTTTTTTAGTGTTTGTTTATACAATTCGTAGTTACCATCCCTGAAAGAATAAAGACAGAAATATCTTTAGGTTTAACACTAGAAGATAGATGGACAGTTTGAACGTTTTTCATAAAACCATTTTTCAAACGAAATCTTTGGTTTTTTTTACATAAACACTTCTGTAAGTAGCATGTTTAAAACCACAGCAGTCTTCTGATGAATGGTTCTTGTTTTTGTGACATGTTTAACTTTAAGAGATGCTTTTGCTCTTTTCTGTCTTGATTCCAGAATTTGAAACAAAGTACTTCAACCACTACCGTCCAGAATCTGGCCAAGCACTTAAAAAGACCTGTACTTCTAAAAAGCTCCAAGTATGGCTACAAACTTGGTATCAACGTAAAAATCGGGCCAGTACCGCTAGACAGATTTTGTCAAAGAAAATATAGGGAAACGGCTACAGACCAGTATAACATTACAACATTTATTAAAGAAAGAAAAGGGACATTACAGAAACACTAACATATACATATTTTACGAGCGGAGAAGACCGTCTGTCTCTCACATAACAGCTCGACGTCGACTCAATAACTAAACTAACTGGCGCGCGTTAGGTGCGCACGCATACAGTGAAAGGATGATACAAACAGTGACGTAGTAATATCGTCATAACTACATAGCAGTGACGTCACATAAAGGAAGTAAAGGTAATAGCTGGGAAATATAATTTCCCATATCGGCCATCATGACCAAGCAGGCGGCCTCGCCTGAACGTTATCAAACACAACAAGAGAAAAAAAATTTAAATTAAATTAAACAAAATAAATAAAAATAAACAATATACAATACTACATAATAGAATTATAGATACAGTAGTAATATAGCTGCATTAATAAAATAAAAAAAAATGTGTACATTACCAAATGGAAATAGTGTAAATATTACACTCAAAACCTGAATCATATCATCAAATACTAAAATAAAATAAGATAAGATGTTAATATACATACAGACAAGTAGAAAAAAAAAATAGGTAGATAATTTTCACCAAAAATAAAATCAGGTATTGAAGAATGTTCATGGAAAAAAAAAATTGTTCATGAAAAAAAAATAGTTCGTTAAAATGAGTTGAAGTTCAAAGTATGATTGAGAAAAAAAAAAGTTTAATTGTGCACACGAAAATGTCCAAGGAAGAGTTCTTAAAAAAAAAAAAAAAAAATAAAAAATAAATAAATAAATAGAAAGTCTTGAAGAACTATGTCAATTAAGTTTAAAAAAAATAATAAAAAAGTCCTGAAGAAATATATCAATTAAGTGTTTCTAAAGTGTCAGTCCAAGGTTTCAGGAATTCAGCGCATGTGCTGGTCTTGAATGGGCCTTCTACGAAGTCACACTTGACGACGTCATATGTGTCGTTTGGTTTTATTTTGGTTATCTTATATGGACCTAAAAATTTCTGTTTTAGTTTCAGACCAGGCCCGAACTGGGTGCGTTTAACTGCGACTAAATCGTTGAGTTGAAATTTAGCAGCTGGTCGTCTTCGAAGGTTATACTGTCTGCGATTTTCTTCTTGCACTATTCGAATCTGTTTTTTGGCGTCGATACGTCTTTCTTCTCGTTGCCTCTGGAATGAGTTAGTAGATTCGTCGTTGGGAAGCTCCAGGATCTTGATGTCATCTTTATTTTTCATCTTGGTACCGAATAGTAATTCAAATGGTGTCGTCTTTATGCTTCTTTGAAATGTCGAGTTGAGGATTTGTTGGAGAGCAGGCACATGGGAAAACCACTTTTCGGGGTTGTCGGATGAAAGTTTGGACAACACTGCGATGATAGTAGAATTTTTATTTTCAACTTGACCATTCGATCTTGGTAAACCTGCTGTAATTGCTATGTGAGTAATATTTTGGTCGTGGCAATAGTCTTGAAATGCAGTGGAAGTGAATGCTGGACCTCGATCTGTTATGATTATGGCAGGGTTACCGAAGATGGATCGTTGGCTTTCTAGTCGGCTGATAACTTCTGCGGCGTCTGTAGATTTTGTGGGGTACAGCCAGGTAAACTTGGAAAACGCATCTACAACAACCATAATATGTTTGTATTTTTTTGATGTAGTAGCTAGGGGACCAAGGTGATCAACATGGTATGTGTGCAGGGGTGCATCGTCTTTATCAATTGGGTGGAGGAAACCATCTTGTTTACCTCGTTTTCTATTATAGCGTATGCACTTTACACAATTTTTAATGCAACTTTCGATTTTGTCTTTGAGGTGAGGTATATAAAAATCTTTGTTTATTAGCTCTTGGGTACGGAGTGCTGCAAAATGTCCACGCTCGTGTGCTTCTTTAATTATACTATGCTGTAAGTCTGTAGGGACGACGAGTAAATCGACACCGTTCACTGTTTTATACAGAAGGTTGTTTTTTATAATGTAATTATCATGGGGTGTGGACTGCAAAAGCGTTTTTAATGCTTGAACTTCTTCATCTGATTGTTGAGATTTCAAAAGTTTGACATGAAGGCTATCTTGGATGATGAAACACTGTGGAGCTCGACTTAGAGCGTCCACATGCGCCATGCGGGAACCTGTTCGATGCTCAATATTGTAATGGAATTCTTGAAGGTACAGAGCCCATCGTGCAATGCGGGAATTTATTTCTTTTTTATTAAGTGCCTTGACGAACGCATCACAGTCTGTGATAATTTTGAAATTTGTTCCGAGCAGGTAGATTCTAAACTTTTTGAGGGCTTCTACCACAGCCAGGACTTCAAGTTCAAAACTAGTATATTTTCTTTCGTTATCCGATGTTTTCTTCGAAAAATAAAAGACTGGATGGAATTTATTATCATGCATGTTTTTCTGCAACAGGACTGCCCCCAAGCCATCTATAGACGCGTCTGTATGTACCTCAATAGGGGAATTTTGATTAAAAATATTGAGAACTGGTTCTTGGGAAAGTAAATATTTTAATTTTTGAAATGCGGCTCTTTGTTCATTTTGAAATTGAAAAGGGGTGTCCTTACGCAGAAGATCACCTAAGGGTTTTGCAATGGTAGAAAAATGAGGGATAAATTTCCTAAAATATCCTGTAAGGCCAAGGAATCTACGTACGTCTTTAACATTTTTTAGATCTGGGTAATTTAAAACAGCTTTAGTTTTGGAAGGGGATGGCAAAAGTTTACCATTTTCTATTATGTGACCAAAGAAATCTATTTTGGTATGTAAAAATTGGCATTTGTTAAAATTTATGTCGAGTCCATACTCGCTTGCTGTTTGAAGAACAGTTTTTAGACGTTCTACGGCCTCATGTTCGTTACTCGCGGGAATTACAAGATCATCCATATAAGGGAGTACTATGCCGGCAGCAATAAGGTCTCTAAAAACAGCGTTTATATATCTCATGAACACTGAAGGGCAGGAGCTAAGTCCGAAAGGCATGTAGCGAAATTGGAATTGACCGTTATGGGTTACAAAACTAGTGAAAGGGCGGCTCTGTTTGTTTATGGGTACATGAAAAAATCCATTACGTAGGTCTATCGTACTAAAAATTTTGGCATGTTGAAGTCGATCTAAAATATCATCAATTAGGCGGAGGGGGTAGTGATCTTTAACTAACTTACGATTGAGCTTCCTGTAATCGATGCAAACTCTGTGTTTACCATCTTTTTTTCGAACAACTACAACTTGGCTGGCATATGGGGAGGACACTGGTTCGATAATACCATTTTTAAGCCATTCAGAGACTTGTGCGTCTACAATGTCTCGTTCGGTAAAGGGTAGACGTCGAGGTGAGTGAAAAATAGGTGTATCGTCAGTTAAAGTGATGTTAAGCTCAATGTTCGCAGTTTTGATTTTATTAGGCTTATAGGTCGACAACAGTTTGTTAATGTCGTTACGAATATGTCGTGAAACATTAGGGCGAATATCAAATTTGGGACTATCGTCAGTGATCGTCATGATAAAATTTGGATCTGCGGTACACTCATTTTGTTGTGAAAAACTAGAAAAAGTAACACCGGTGGGTGAAATACTAATGTTGGCTTGTTGGATGACGTCACATCCAATTATAAGGTCATAAAATGTGGACACGTCGGGTACAACTGAAATAGTTGCTGAAAACTCTTGATCGTCTATAGTAATAAAAGAATTAAAAGTACCGATAACATGTATACGCGCAAAGCCAAAACCAGTTAAGGATTTATTAATTTTTGACAACGGTGGGGAACCTATTTTTATCCATGCAGAATGTTTTAAAAGGGTTAACTGACTACCAGTATCAACCAAACCAGTTAATTCATTACCACTAATTTTAACTTGTTTACACATATGAGAAGCATGCGATTCATGTACAGTGTTAACTCTATCTCTGGAAGGAGGTCCTTCATTTGCAGCGGTTCGGCGGCAATCGGTAGACTTGTGTCCAAAAAGACCACATGCAAGGCACCTAGGGCCACGAGAGCGGTTAGGACAAAATTTAGATAAGTGACCGATATCGTTACAATTGAAACAACGTAATTTATTTTGAGATGCCGGACCAATATTAAATTTGGATTCGCGAGTGAAAGCTGGTTGTGTGTGACCAGTACTGCGTTTTCGACTGTCATATGTTTGTTTATAATTAACTGAATTTCGTTGATTTAAGTTTATTGTATTAAGAGCAGTTTCATAAATACTCAATTTTTCTTTAAATTCTGAAAAAGATTTTGCTCCACAGAGAAGAATTTTTTCAGAGGGGTTACCCTGTATACCTTGAATGGTGTACTGAATTACTGAAGAATCGTCAATAATAGCGTTACCGCGGTTAGCAATTTCGCGCATCGCTAAAAAATATTGCGTAGCAGTTTCATTAGGACGCATTTTTCTGTTTTCTAATTGTTTATGTATTTCGATGGATGGTATGGTATCCGAAAATTCAGAAATTAACGCGGCTTTAAATGACTCGTAAGTATTAAGATTTCGTTGCGAAAATAAAAATGTTTTAGCAGAACCATTAATTAAACGTTTAGCAAAAATAAGTTTTTGTTGATCGGTAAGACTAGGAAATAAACAGAATTGTTCCTCAATGTCATTAAAGAAATTACGAATAGAATATGAATCATTTCCAGAAAAAGTTCTACATGTGCTAGCTAGATCTCGAAGGAGGAACCAGAAATGATTACTCAAATCAGACATTGCGTCTGCAGCGTCATTCGGAGAAATATTTTGAACACCTGAAGGGAAAGTTTCGCTTTGGGTTTGAAAAACAGAAGTATTTGGAACGATCGAAGAATGGGTTTCAACAGAATGATTATTTACACTGAGATCGTCTTCGTCTGACAAAAAACTAGCATCTAATGTTTTCTGAAACTCAGATAAATTAGTAAGTGCCTTAAAAATGTCTTTACATAAATTTTCCTTACTACCGACTGGTTCTAAGTGTAGCGAATTAGCGATTGATATAAAATCGGATAAATTAAACGTTTTTAAAATATTTTCTTGATGTTTGTTGATGTCGAAATCGGCAGCAAAACCGCTAAAATTTCGCATACGTTTACGCGATTGATGATCAAATGTTGGGTATCCTAACAGCGTGTTGAGTAATTTTATGGTATTTGTTTTAGAATATTTCAAAGAATTTGCAACTAACGGGAGGTCGCCTAATTTAAGGGCCATTTTTAGGATCCAAGAAAAATAAAATAAGGATACCGAAGTAAATAAAAAAAAATTGTTCTTTTTTTTTTTTTTTTTTTTTAAGTAAATATTGGGGGAAAAAAAATGGATTAAAACCAGAACATATATATTTTAGGAATAATAAATAAATATTGGGGAACAGAATATTTTTTTATTGAGGGAAAGCAATTAAATATGGGGGAAGAAAATTCTTTATTTATATAAAAATGAACAAACAAATAATTTTAAAGGGCGTAAAACGGCAATGAATGAATTTCAAATTTTAATTACAAATGAAAAAAAAATTTTTTTTTTCTTTATATACTATCATACAAAGAGGAGAAAAAAAAAATGCATGCTCCTACCTGACATTAAGGGCAGTCCTTTATGCCGTGATGATTAAAACATTTTATTAAGCAGGAACATCTTATTACATATAAAACAAACTTTAATCGAAATGAATCACTTTAAGAACGTCGGGCATGAAGAAAATAGCACACTGGTAAATTTTAAATCATCAACAGGAACAAAACTTGAATCATATTGAATGAAGGATTAAGTAAGGAACGTCATGAAAATAATGATATTTCATACTGAAAAACGTAAATTTACGTCATAATAAAAAACAGCGTCCACTGGATGAAACGAAGAACAGAAAGTATTCTTTTTAAAAAGTCCGAATGAAGAGAAGAAAAAAAAAAATTCTTGAATCGTAAAACCTTAATATAAAATAATCGTCCGTAGAATTAAAAAAAAATGTTCACTTCATTTGATAACGTCTTACAAAATAGCATTTGGAAGAACAACAGTTTCACGCTACTGTTTTTGAAAAACAGAAGTAGCGACTTTTTGTTTGTAACGTCTATCTGGGGGTAGAATTTAACGGGATAGGTCGAGCCCCCAAAAATATAGGGAAACGGCTACAGACCAGTATAACATTACAACATTTATTAAAGAAAGAAAAGGGACATTACAGAAACACTAACATATACATATTTTACGAGCGGAGAAGACCGTCTGTCTCTCACATAACAGCTCGACGTCGACTCAATAACTAAACTAACTGGCGCGCGTTAGGTGCGCACGCATACAGTGAAAGGATGATACAAACAGTGACGTAGTAATATCGTCATAACTACATAGCAGTGACGTCACATAAAGGAAGTAAAGGTAATAGCTGGGAAATATAATTTCCCATACTAATAGAGGCTGATCCGCACACATGGCAGGAGTTTACCCTGGATTTAAAAATGTAGTAATTTTTTTATTTGTTCCATTGCATGCTTCAGCATTGCCAAAAAAAAAAAAAAAAAAAACTGTCATTGAAAGGGGTAAAGAGAACAACGAGTTAATACAATCGATGAAAACTTTATCCTTGAAGCATGAAAAGTTGCCCATGAAATATCTAAATTTCCCTCTTTTCTATCAGTGATAATATGATCTAATTAATCCTGTGCCATTTTCCACTCAGATCCAAATTCTGAACTTGACATTTCGAAAGAAGTGGTCTGGTTTGCATTTGGAACAATTGGTTTGATCAATACAAGAGATCACTTTTAACAATTTCACGAGGCTCATCAACTTTTCCTTTCTTAGGGACATGAAAAATAGAAACCGCTGTTCCATGGAATGATGAGTCTGAAGTTGTACTACAACAATTAGAATTAATGATGTCGTACGCACTAATGACAAAAATGACCGTGAAGCAAGTCTGAGGGGCATACGACACCTTCTTCTTGAGTTCTGAGAACCTCTAAGTAAGCAACACTTGCTATTATCTCCCAAATTCTGTTTGGTAATATTGAGAGGTCTCTTTCATGCATGACTTCAGTTTTTGTATTATTTCGTGCTCTTCCAAAAAGAGACAGGCCGGGATATAATGGAATATGTGGATCATGAATTTTCTTATGGTTATGACGAATAACTTTGCCTCTCTGAATACGGTCACGATGGTTGAAAACTGTTAATTGGTTGATAGTCAAAGCATGATGAGTTGCTCTAGTTGCATTCGGTACTGAAGTGTAACCATGAATTAGATAACACACTAGAGCCAGAAGTTCTGGAGGTACGCTTGCAGTTTGTTGACCATCCTACAGGTGACTATCAAAAGTAATTTTCTTCTGGGTTATTACTTTTCTAATTTGTTTGATGAATCTTCTTCATGCAATAGCACTATCATCAAGATTTTCGGACTGAACATTTTGAAATATATTAGCACCATCTCGATACAGAAAGTAATCTCTGATTCAAAGTTGACCTTTGAGTTGTAAGAAGCGATCGAGAATTCTCTCAGTCACGTAAACGAGTAGTATGTGTATTATGAAGGTCTTTACTTTCAATGCCGAGAAGATTTGCTAAACTATTTGTTTATTGAGATTTATGATGAGACATTTTGAAAAAAATTCAGTGCTTCCAGATTCAAAGGCCTGGATTTTTTCTCTTACAAATCCTGCAACAGAAGTAAAAGCCATATACTTTCACCGGTGGACCTGACTTCTCCTTTTTTTACTTCACTTGATGGTCGTAGGCAATTTGTTAAATATATATAGAACTTTGAATGGTACTTTGCTTCTTTAAAAACTAAATCACTACGCTTGAGGAATGCTTTACGCTCAAACTTATTTGTAATTTTGGCGCATTTCAAAAGTTTATCGTCTTATAAAGAAGCAACTTTATACAGAAACCACCGAATAGTGTCCTTCCCATTACAGATGAAACATATTTCATCTTTCATTTTAATAGATAATGTTGCACGGATAACAAACATTGCTTTTTTTCATTTTGTTCTAATACCGATTGTGGATTGTCCTGTGGACTGTACTGTGGTTTGTCCTGAGATGACATACTGGGATGATCAATGTTTGCGTTTCTTTGCCATGTCATGTTTTGATTTTTTAAAGTTAATGGCACACATTTTGTGCACTTTTGTGCTTTATTTTTTCTAAATATTCCTTTTATTCTTAACATTCATTTAAATTTTTGAAATCTGAACCAAAAGGCATTGTACCGATAGTCTGAAATTACGTTAAATTTTCTGAAAACTTCCTGTAAAACTTCCTGTTCCCACTCCAACGAGTGATTCAGAAGTATATATGGCAAGACAAATAAATTCTTCGTGTCTATGTTTTTGACATAAGCAACATATGGTCTAATCTATGCCATTGTGAGGAAATTTGGATTTAACCATCTGACCGCCGCTGACGGATATATCCGGTCACTGAGCTGTTTTTTATCTATATATATATAAATGAATTGCTGTTCGTTAGTCTCACTAAAACTCGAGAACGGCTGAACGGATTTATCTTATCTTAGTCTTGAAATGTTCGTGGAGGTCTAGGGAAGGTTTAAAAGGCGAGAAAAAATCGAATAATTTCCGGGAAAACCCTAAAAACAGCCCTTTTCTATTTTCCATACAAACGTTTTCTAGAGTCAATTTGAACTTTATTGCTATTCAATAAAGTTCATATTAAATTATAATAGTCTTCGCGTGCGCTTTGGAGGATCTAATGTCGCGTTCCGAAAATAAACAAAAGTGAATCGCGAACGCGACAAAAAATGTATTTTAGCTAACTTCAGTTGTAACTGTATCAGATTATTTATTTAAGTTTGATAAATCTTAAGTTTTGTCACAAATTAAGTTTCTGAACACAACCATAATATTTGACATTAGATTTGACAACCAACTAATATGTCAATCATTCTGTCGCACTTCAGAACACGGAGATTTATGGCTTAAAGGTAAACTCCAAAAAAATAAATAAAAAAATCAGAACACGGAAAAAATTATTACGATTGACGATATTGTGTTACGATCATGGTTACGATATTCTATGAGTGCATCCTTCTATCTTTGTGAGTGACGATTACCGCTACGTGCGCGAGAACTTTCTTTACTTTTGTGATCCTTTGTGATAGTGACATTCCAAGTAGTGTGCTCTTTTTTTGTTGATATTTTGTGATAGTGACGCTTTACTGTTAAGTTACTGTTAAGTGAGCGAGAAATTTTCTCACTTCGATTAATTACGTTACGATGCCGAGGAGAAGACGACCTGACTTAGGTCGTCGCAGTCAATCAAATGTGCGAAGAGCTACCTCACGTGCTAACCGCACTGATGACCAGAGAGAGACAGATCAAGAAAATAGTCGTATTGCTATGTCAGAATTGCGTTATTTAGTGAGTGACAATGAAGTGGATAGGCTTAGAATGCAACGAGTTCGTGCACATCAAACACAACAACAGCGAGCACGACATAATGAAATTGAGCGAATCCGCAGTGCTCCTGTGATTCTTGAACGAGCTGCATTCCACTATGATCCGGCAATTGATTATTGTGCCGACAAATCGGTAACAATTGGGGAAATGAAAATAATTTGTAAATATTGTAAGGCGTTAAAATACACTGGTGAATCTACTGGATTATGTTGTGCTGGAGGCAAAGTAAAATTGCCACAATTGGTCCCACCACCAGATCCTTTACGCTCTTTAGTTTCTGGGATTGGAAATGATTCTAAGCACTTCTTGGCCAACATTCAGAAATATAACAACTGTTTCCAGATGACATCATTTGGCGCTACACATATTATACAGGACAATTTCATGCCCACTTTCAAGGTATTATACCAGAATATTTTTTTATAATATTCAAGTTTGTACTAAAATATATAACGGAAGGGGGTATCAACCCTGAAGGAGGTGATTGTAGGTCGAAATATGAAAAAAAAATTTGGCCCTCCCATAGTAAATCAATCAGCTGGTAGTCAGTTTTGTAAGGGAGGGCCAAATTCAAATTTATTTTATGGGCAATTCAGATGCGGAAGTTGATAATCGTTGTGCTCACAATCCAACAGTGAAGAGAACCATTGTCCAAGAATTACAAATGTTTCTTCATCAGAATAACAATTTAGTAAACATGTTCAAAATAGCATTGGATCGGATGCCATCTGATAGCCATAATATGATCATTTGAGCTGACAAAACACCTGCCGGTGAACACACAAGGAGGTTTAATTCACCTACCATTGATGAAGTGGCTGTTGTCATTGTGGGAGAAAATTTACAATCTAGAGATATTGTGCTTCATCGTCGGAATAGTGATTTAAAACGTGTATCTGAAACACACAGGAGCTATGATGGATTACAATATCCTTTGATCTTCTGGCAGGGGGAAGATGGATACCATTTTAATATCAAAATGGTAAATCAAGTAACAGGTAAATAAATTGAGCAGGATTAAATAATAGTTTTAAATTCAATTCATCTAAGTAACATTTATCATTTTTGATTGCAGGTGCTGAAACCAACAAAAAAGTTAGTGCTATGAATTTCTATTCATACAGACTCATGATCCGTCAAGGTGAAATAAATCATATTTTGATGTGTCAACGACTTTTTCATCAGTTTGCAGTTGACATGTATGTCAAAATTGAGACTGAACGATTAACATACATCCGTTTGAACCAACGACAGCTACGATCAGAGGAATACATTCATCTCCGCGATGCTATAAATGCCGATGGCAATGTGAATAATGTAGGAAGAATGACAATTTTGCCAGCCACTTATATAGGAAGCCCACGCCACATGCACGAATATGCTCAGGATGCTATGTCATATGTTAGGCATTATGGCCGCCCAGACTTATTTGTTACATTCACATGTAACCCAAATTGGTCCGAAATCAAGAGGGAATTGCTACATAGCCAAACACCAGTTGTTAGACATGACATAATTGCCAGAGTTTTTAAACAAAAATTAAAATCTCTGATGAATTTCTTAATAAAGCATTGTGTGTATGGCCGAGTCCGTTGTTGGATGTACTCTGTAGAATGGCAAAAGCGTGGATTGCCACATGCGCACATTTTACTCTGGTTAGTGGACAAAATAAGGCCAGATGAGATTGATTCCATAATTTCAGCTGAAATTCCAGATGAAACAGTTGACCCAAAATTGCATGCAGTAGTTACCAAACACATGATACATGGACCTTGCGGACTTTTCAACTACAATTCACCCTGTATGGTCGACGGCAAGTGTTCCAAGCGATACCCAAGAGACCTGCTTGCTGAAACCATAACGGGAAATGATGGATACCCATTGTATCGTCGGCGATCAGTTGCGGACAATGGGAAATCGGTAGTTGTGAAGGTAAGAGGACAAAATGTTGATGTAGACAATCGTTGGATTGTGCCATACTCGCCAATATTGTCCAAAGCTTTTGAGACTCACATCAATGTGGAATATTGTAACTCTGTAAAATCGATAAAGTACATATGTAAATATGTTAACAAAGGCAGCGATATGGCTGTCTTCGCTGTAACCAATGCAAATGATGAAATATCACAGTACCAGATGGGGCGCTATGTAAGTAGCAACGAAGCAATTTGACGTATATTTTCATTTGCGATCCATGAAAGATACCCTACAGTAGTCCATTTGGCGGTCCATTTAGAAAATGGTCAACGAGTTTATTTTAATGAATCGAACGCGGCAGACAGAGCGGCACGTCCACCATCGACAACATTAACAAGTTTCTTCACAGTCTGTCAAACTGATGATTTTGCTCGCACTTTGCTGTATGCTGACATGCCACGCTATTACATATGGAATGCATCATCGAAATCGTTTCAGCGTCGAAAACAAGGAACACCAGTTGAAGGACATCCAAATGTATTTGCTTCAGACGCTCTGGGTCGCATCTACACAGTACATCCAAATAACGATGAATGTTATTATTTGCGATTGTTGTTGGTGAATGTTCGTGGTCCGACATAGTTCAAACAACTGAGAACAGTTAATGGACAGCTGTGTGCGACTTACCGTGAGGCATGCCAACTATTACATTTACTTGAGAACGATTCGCACTGGGATGATACGCTCAAGGATTCCGTAATATCTTCATCGCCGCATCAAATTCGTACATTGTTTGCGATTATCATATCGACATGTTTCCCCTCGAATCCAAAAGATTTGTGGGTTAAGTATAGAGATGACATGTCTGAGGATGTTTTGCATCGTGTTCGCCGTGAAACTTTGAATCCTACACTACAAATGACTGAAGAAATTTACAATGAGACATTGATCATGATAGAAGATATGTGTTTATTGATAGCAAATAAAGTATTGTCGTGTTTGGGAATGACGGGATCCGGAATTTTCGCCCCCAGCATCTCGCCCCCGGCATTTCGCCCCCAGCATTTCGCCCCCGGGAAATTTTGCCCCCCGGAAATTTCGCCCCCGGGACATTTCGCCCCCGGAAATTTCGCCCCCGAGTGATGTAAAATATAAATGTAATTACAAATAAAGGTATAAACTTACATGCGGTATTTCCCAAAGTATTACCATGTTTTTATTAACTTCGATTCTTCGTTTGTTTGTGTGTCCGGTACAAATCTTGCAATCGAATTTTAACTTACTTAGACATTTGAAACTTTCAGAAAAGCTCAAAACACGGTGACAATGCATTTTTTTAATACTTTTAGCTAACTGTTTCGGGTCCCTGCTGCCTTCGGCATCATTTATGATTCACAAGAACATTATTTAAGTAACTTCCCGACTAGCTAGACATTTGAAACTTTCCAAATAATTCAGAACACGGTGAGAATGCATTTTTTAAGTACTTTTAGCTAACTTTTCGGGTCCCTGCTGCCTTCGGCAGCGTTTATGATTTAACAAATAATTATTTAAGTAACTTTCCGACAAACTAGACATTTGAAACTTTCAAAATAGTTCAGAACACGGTGACAATGCATTTTTAAAGTACTTTTAGCTAACTGATTCGGGTCCCTGCTGACTTCGGCAGCGTTTATGATTCAACAAACTGTTAAACATTTATTTAACTAACTTCTCGACTAGCTAGAAATTTAAAACTTTCAAAATAGTTCAGAACACGCTGACAATGCATGTTTTTTTTTTTTTTTAAACTTTCAGCTAACTGTTTCGGGTCCCCGCTGAATTCGGTAGCGTTTATATGATTCAACAGAAAATTTAAAAACATGTTATATAAAAAGATCGTTCATCTTTATATCTTGTAATAATTTGTTGTATAAAAGTATGAATTTTATACAATATTGTGTTTTGATTTTGGTCATAACAAGGGTTCACAAACAGCATGGCGATAAAAATATGCGTGAATAAACATTGAATATATTCATTCACGCTGAAAAGATTTACTATTTCTCTTCTAACATCGTTCATAAATTCTGGTCATTTTTAACTTTCAAATAAGCAAAATTACTCTGCTCCTCAATTCCATCCGTGATGGTCAAGGATTTTATGTCATGTCTACGGACCCCCTTTAGGGGCGAGACGCAGACCGTCGCCAATTGCCCATTGCACAGCACTAGTACGACGTAAAATCCCAACCAACCAACTCTGCTCCTCAGAGGATTTAAGAACTGAGAATCGAAATTGAGGTTGTTTGCAAATATAGTACATTTTCAAAAGTAACTCTTAACTCTCATAGAGCATAGAAAGTTTTATTATGGGTTTACATTTATCATTTTACACTAGTTGTTAGTAATGGAGCATATAATTAATTAAATTGCATTAAGCCAAAATAAATAATGCTCGCTTACTAAGTATGTTTTCGTTTGTTTCGTAATTCGTAAACAATTCGTCTTTTATCAATATCATTGCAGGCTTTATCTACGGGCTAAATATTCATAAATAAAATCCATTCGTCGACTAGAACATATTTCTGTCTTAAAGAATCAAATTCGAAACGCTAAAATGTCGAAAACTTTCGCAACAATAAAATTACGGGCTCTGTCTGTGGGTTGAATATTCATTAAATAAAGTGCATTTGTCGACAAGAACCTACTTATGTCTTTACATATTACTTTATACACGCAAAAATATCTTCAACATTTATAACAATATAATTACTAGCTCTATCATTAGCTTCTTTTGAAATCTCTATGATGGTAGGTCATATTTAATGGCCAAAACCTTTGTATTCTTGGTCATTATGAATATAATTCTCCTAAATATCTCCAAAACGGAAAATTATATACAGTCCAAAAAGAGAGGTGCACAACTAGATGTTATAAGAAACTCTTATACCAGTTTGCAACGTTCTACGTCGAACCGCTATTCAGATATGTGAGATACATTACAGGCTCTATCTACGGGCTAAATATTCATTAAAAAAGAAAAAAAAATTCATTGACAAGAACCTGCTTATGTCTTTAAGCATAACTTTCTACAAACAAAAAGTCTTCAAGTTTCATAACAATATCATTACTGGCTCTATCAGTAGCATTTTTTGAAATTTCTATGATGGTAAGTCATATATAATGGCCAAAATCTTTGTATTTTTGGTCATTATGAACATAATTTTCCTAAATATCTCCAAAATGGAAAATCATATAAAGTCCATAATCATATAAATGGAGGTGTACAACTAGATGTTATAACAAACCTATATACTAATTTTCAACGTTCTACGTCTAACAGTTTTTGAATTATGCGAGATACATAACCTCCCCCCCTCCACACACACACGCACACACACGTACTTACATACTGACGTCACGAAAATTCGAGTGTAAAATCGTTGAAACGGGAACTCGTATTAAAATCAAAGTTGCAAGTGTACAACTAGACATTATAACAGTCATGCATATAAATTTACAACCTTCTACGATCATTCATTTTTTGAGCTATGCAGAATACAAAATCAGTTTCGCACATCGGGATTACTAACTTCCGTATACTTTGTATAAGAAAGTAAAAATGGTAGACTCATTTTTTAAACACCAAATCCCGAGATTTAAAACTGACCTACTTAAGTAGGATGACTGTCAATTTTCCTCTTATAATCACGTAATACATGACAAAGGATACCTGAAATGGATTTATGTAATAATTTTCAAGAAAATCGTTAGAGCCGTTTTTGAGATACAAACTTTTACCAAAACTTGGCAAACTCAATTATTGACTGGAAAACGACAATTACATACAAAAAGATGTTTGAAAAGGAGTTAATATAACGAGTTTGAAACAAAAAAAAAAAAAAAAAAAAAAAGAAAAAAATAATCCGTGCAGCCGCTTTTAAAGGAACGCACTTGCGAAACCGGACGCCTATAAATTTTCCTGAACTAACCAACTATATTATTTGAAATGTCATCTAATAGAGTGATTATATAGAAACTTTGAAAAAATTTGATAGAGCCGTTTTTGAGATACAGACTTACGCTACCATTTCCGTTTTCCGCTGTCCCATTTCCGACTTTTCAATTTCCCCCAAAATTTTAAAAATTAATCTGTATATCAGACCTGTCTCAGTTCTGAATTTACGTAGTTCTAATTTGTTAACTTCGAAGATATGATACCCAGAAGATTCCGCACCTACACACACATGCATGCATATACATACATACGCATACTCTGACCAACTGTCAGAAACTACTTTTCTGGACTCAGGAGGCCTTAAAATGTATAAATCAGGTGAAAACTCGATATCGATTTTTCGGACCGCACCTCAGAATGTAGAAAATGAGGGGAAAAGGCTGAAAATTCATAGAAACAGGGGAAAAAAAGATTCAATATTCCATAGAAAAAAGCATGGGATGAAACCAAAAATCTCACAATGTCAAGTGTGAAAAAAAAAAAAAAAAATATATATATATATATATATAGCACCGGAAAGGATAAAAGGACAAAATTGACTAGAAAAAAGACACCGAAGAGCGGTAACGGGCAGGCTGGGGCGTTCTATATATCGTCGGGGGTTAATGCGACTGGCCTAGTATAAATTCATTACCCTACAGTAGTAGGGTAATTAAAAATTTCTTGCTTCTGTAATCTTATTTCCTTATTTATCAATAACGATCAAATTGATTAATAAATAAAACAAAGTAAAATAGTATTTGATAAATTAATAAAAGTATTATGTGTGCACTAAATATTTAATAAATAAATAAATAATATTACTGTACACTTAAACTTTCTTTTAATTAACAGCGATAAAAAATTAATCGAACAATTTTTGTATTCGAAAACCTTATTTTAACTCGTATGTTTTATATTGAAATTAAAAGGAAAAATAGTGTGAATTCAATATAAATATATCGAGAATTACTATATGTATATTTATATTTTTATTTATTATTGCATATATATTTTCCACAACTCAGGGCGAGACGCTGGGGGCGAAAATTCCGAAATCAACTGTTCGGGGGCGGGTGAAATTTCCGGGGGCGAAAATTCCGGGGTGCGGGATTTCCCCGGGGCGAAATGCTGGGGGAGAAATGCCGGGGGCGAGATGCTGGGGACGAAATTTCCGTAAACCGGGAATGACAGCACCCAATCGTCATATGCACGATGCATTAAACCACGAGTTGCAAAGGGAACAACAGTACGACATTGAAGCATTGGCCGAAACAGTTCGTACAAATGTTCCACAATTAAATCAACAACAAAGAATTGCGTACGACACTTTGATAGAAGCTGTGAACAGTGGATCTGGTGGAATTTATTTCCCTGATGCTCCCGGAGGAACCGGAAAAACATTATTAATTTCATTGCTTTTGGCGAGGATCAGATCGCGAAATGATGTTGCTCTAGCGTTGGCTTCATCTGGAATAGCTGCGACTCTGCTAGAAGGCGGACGAACTGCGCATTCTGCCTTGAAATTACCATTAAACATGCAAATCACCGAAACACCGATTTGCAACATCGCCAAAAATAGCGCAATGGCCAAGATCCTACAGGTATGCAAATTAATTGTTTGGGATGAATGCACAATGGCCCATAAAAGGTCACTGGAGGCGCTAGACAGAACATTGAAAGATCTTCGTGACAACCAAAATATTTTTGGTGGGGCCATGATTCTGTTGTCAGGTGATTTTCGTCAGACTCTTCCAGTTATTCCCCGATCAACTGTTGCTGATGAACTAAATGCATGCCTAAAATCATCGAATTTGTGGCAGTACGTAAAGACACTCCAATTAACAACTAACATGCGAGTATTTTTGCAACATGATGAAACTGCAAATGTGTTTGCGAAGCAGTTGTTAGATATTGGAAATAATAAAGTTGCAATGGACACCTCGACCGGATTCATCACATTACCCACAGATTTCTGTCACATCACAGATTCAAAAGAGGAGCTTATTCAGCGTGTTTTCCCAGATATAGCGCAAAAGTTCAATAACCATAATTGGCTGGGTGAACGAGCAATATTGGCAGTGAAAAATAAAGATGTCGAGGATCTCAATGCGACCATTCAGAATTTTCTTCCAGGACAGTTGGTTTCCTTCAAATCAGTCGACACCGTTATGAACCAGGATGACGTAGTCAACTATCCCACGGAGTTTTTAAATTCACTGGAATTGCCTGGATTACCACCTCACAATTTGCAGTTAAAAGTAGGATCAGTTGTCATCATGCTGCGTAACATTAATCAACCTCGACTATGCAATGGAACAAGACTGGCTGTGAAAAAGCTGATGAATAACGTCATTGATGCAACAATCATAAAAGGAAAATACAAAGGAGAGGATGTCTTGATCCCGCGAATACCGATGATTCCAACGGATTTACCATTCGATTTTAAACGCTTACAATTTCCAGTACGTCTGGCCTTTGCGATGACAATAAATAAATCGCAAGGACAGTCTTTAGAAGTTTGCGGAATCAACTTGGAGTTTCCCTGTTTCGCGCATGGACAATTATACGTCGCGTGTTCGCGCGTCGGAAAACCGTCTTCTTTGTTTATTTACGCACCACAAAACAAAACAAAAAATATAGTTTATGAGAAAGCTTTAAGTTGATTAACAAACTGTATCATAACAGTGTGTGTCTGTTAATAAAAATTTAAACCTTATAAATAGCCAGTATTTCAGGAAAACTCTGTTTTTTTAAGTAAGCAACATGATGTGTCGAAAATAATAATAAAACTTCATGCTTCATTAAAAAAATGCTTTTTTATTCAATACGTTTTGTTTGTTTTGAAATTAATTTATACAAAAGTTTAGGTCTTTTATTTATCGATTGAGGCAGTACGAAGTCTCCCGGGCCAGCTAGTCCACAATAAAACTTATAATTCAAAATTGTATACTTATGGAATTTTAGCTTGTTTTTCAAGTTTGAAGGTCGTAAATAATATTTATAATGATTATAATCCTTACACAGTTACATTTTCTATCTCAAGTTGAAATAAATATAAATTTAGTGCATTGAAAAAACTATTCAGTGAAAACAACATTACAAATTTGCTCTTTTCAAAGGTCATCATATGGTTAATATGAATATCTACCAGCCGCAAATGCATTGAAGCCATTTTCAAAAAAAATTCAAAGCAGTTCAATCTGAAACAAATAATGTTCAGTATTTAAAATGAGACTAACATTATAATGAAAAAAAAATATATATATCAAGATTACGTCAAAAATCAACAAATTACAAAAATGTTTCCTAAAGAATTGATTTTTTTAAAAAGTTTCGCGGAATTTTAAACGTGTAAAGATAAATGTGATAAGACAAAAGTGTCTTTTATACAAAAAAAAAAAAAAAAAAAAAAAAGAAAAAAATCGAAATCGGGCCATTAAAACTTAAAATACAGAAAAAAAAAATATTAGTGCTACTACACGGCGGATGATGGCAGCTGAAAAGCTTTGATAAGTAGTGTGAGTGTCACACCATATAATATACATAGATAAATGTATAGAAGTTAAAAAGTATCTTATTCATAAGGTATTAAAAGAAAGAAAATTGAAATCGGATCATTAGGAGTTCAGATACAAATCAATTAGCACCTCTATATGGCAGCTGACGGCGGCCATCTTTAATGGCCGCCATAGGGGTGTTCTGCACGGATTTTCAAGTGGCTCCCTATCTGGAAATTTATATTTTGGCCTGAACTTTGACCACAGAAGGTGGCATATTCCAATCAAAAAGTGCAGCTTTTAGGCTTTTTTTGTCGTGTACCCAACGTACAGTAGTAATGTTTGCACAGAATGCTAAATAAATTCTTTCTGCCATAGTTAATTCGAATACAAATGTATTTCATCTTAAAATTGGTATGTTCCATAATTTGTAACGTGATGCATGAATTTTTTTCTTATTCAATTAAATTTATTTTATGAACTCCAGACGGATTTGAAAGTCTGACATTTTATTTTTCATTAAAATAGTTTCCGTTATCTTTTGCTAGTTCATCATTTTTATTTGAATAATATTTAATTTTACTTACGATTCTATAACTGCTGTGACATTTAATCTCCAAAGTAAATTAATCAACTTTCAGTACGATGCTTGCAGAGTGATGTTTTTAGAAGGTTCGTGAGAATTTAAATACAAGAAAATGTACTTAATGAAGTTAGAAAATTCAATCACTCACATAGGGAAATTAATTTTGCTAAAAGATTTGAAACACTTTCTAGAAATTTCCCTGATTGAATGTTTATTTTGAAAATGTTATTTTAACTCGATGCTAAAAAGGTTATGTTAGTTTTAGCTGATACTAGAAGTTTATGATAACAGAAAATTATGTTATCATTTGTTATTTTTTTTTTCATGTTTATTGACTTTTTGGATTTCTATTACCATTAGAAATTTCATAATAGAGTTATGCTTGGTCGCTAGGAGAATTTCTTTCATCAAGTGCAAAAGAGATTTAAAAATATATATATATGTATATATATATTATTTGATGCCGCTCAAAACACTTTTCTAACTTTTCAGAAAAAATTACGGTTAAGTGTTGCACATTGCAGAAGTAAGTGTAAGTTTCAATGTGTCAAGCATTTGTTTGAGGCCCTCAAACATTCGTTATATGTTATAAATCTACATAATTTAAAAAAGATAAAAGAAGAAGAAAACTGCAGTTCGGGTTGACTATAAATCATTTATCTTTAAAATGTGTGCTAATTTATGTTTTGTGCAGTGTAAAAAAATTAAAATATGCTTTAAAGAAATATTTCAGACTAACACTTCTCATAGGCTGTAATGTACCCTATTTTCAGTTGGAAACATGTTATAATGAACCTGAATAATATACAGGGTAGTTATAATTAATGTTCAACTTTCAAAAAACTATTAAAAAAAAACGAAACACTGCTCAGAATGACCTGAAATTTGAACTGAATATACGCACTCGAAGAAAGGAACAATGATATGTCATCAGAAAATAATAGTTCCAAATTTTTAGCAACAGAGGGCGTTTTTAGCGTCATAACCAGTGGCGGATCTAGAACTTAACTTTTTTTTTGGGGGGGGGGGGTAAGCTTTTTCAAGGTGTTATTCCAGATCAAAGAAAAGTTTACAATTGTAATAGTCAATTGTGAATATCAGTACTTTTGGGGGGGGGGGGCTTAAGCCCCCTAGCCCCCCCCCCCCCTTAAATCCGCCACTGGTCATAACGTAAATGGGTTCGGCTGTAATGACATTTGACCACAATATTCGTTATTACAATCAGCTGTTCTCCTCAATGTGCATGACTGTATCGTTTTTTTGCTGAAAAAAAAAGCAAAAAAAAAAAAAAAAAAAACATCCAAATCATACAACAGTCGTCAGTATTAGTTTAAAGCCCCACCGCCAAGGCAAGGTCGTACCACATTGGATGTGAAAAATCAGTTTTTAATTGAACTGAGGCCAAAACCCACATAAAATGCAACAATGAAATAGTTATTAATTATCGCAAGACTTGCGTAAGATAAGTTTAGTATGCTATCCACCATTTTCTGCCACAAATTGAAACCGGAGAAATAAGTGCGGAGCAGCGCCATCTTGTATAAAAAAGATGCTACCACACATGCACCCTGTTAAAGTGTCGGAACGACATGGTTCCACAAATAACTCTCATAGTGTTTATCATTGACGGTATAGGACCCACACGACCAATCTCCCCCCCCCCATAGTATGTTGTGGCCACCACAAGACTTTCTTCTATATTTTACTATACATATTCAATCAGTAACAATATTTAAAAAAAAAAAAAAAAAGTACGATTTTTTTTCTTGTTAAAAGTAAAAAAAAATCGATAACTTTGTTTTAAATTATCACAGATTTATAGTTCAACCATTCGTTTTAAAGGTATTGACGAGATCTTTCGAAAGATACCCATCTTGAAAATTTACCCACCCTTGGGTGGGTACTTCCCCCCCGGTGGGTAGGGAACCGATGCCCCCACATACACAAAAATTTTTTGCTAGTTAACTATTACTATTATCAATAACTCATATTAATTTTACAATCACAAGTTAAAAATACCTCTCATTATGTACATTTATACGAAATTTTGTCCTATACTGCGATGTTAAAAATTTAGAAAAAATACGATCACAGCGCCACCTGTTGAGCTATTGATCCCCAAATATAATCAGCACCACTTTATGTCGGGGACCAACTAAATACCAAGTTTCGTTAAATTTCGTTAAAAGTAAAAAAATCGATAACTTTGTTTTAAATTGTCACAGATTTATAGTTCAACCATTCGTTTTAAAGGTATTGACGAGACCTTTCGAAAGATACCCATCTTGAAACTTTGCCCCCCCGGGGGGTACTTCCCCCCCCGGAGGGGGAGGAACCGATGCCCCCACATGCACAAAATTTTTTTCCTAGTTAACTACTACTATTATCAACCTGATCTTTCGAAAGATGCCCATTGTGAAAATTTACCCCCCCTGGGGGGGTATTTCCCCCCAGGAGGGAAAGCGATGCCCCCCCCCCCCCCGATGCAGAAATTTTTTTTCCTAGTTACATACTACTATTATCAATAATTCATATAAATTTTACAATCACAAGTTTAAAACAACTCTTATTATGCACATTTATACGAATTTTTGTCCCATGCTGCCATGTTAAAAATTTAGATAAAATGCTATCACAGCGCCACCTGTTGAGCTATTGATCCCCAAATCTAATCAGCACCAGTTCATGTCAGGGTGCAACTAAATACCAAGTTTGGTTAAATTTCATTTATTGGTTCGTGAGATACAGCGTCCACAAAAAAATGATACAGAGAGACAGACAGACACAGACAGACACACAGACACACAGACAGACAGACATTTTCTAAAAACTATCAATTCGTATTCAGGACATCCCAAAACGTGTAGATCCGTCAAAAAACGGAGGTCGAAAATTTTCGCGAATCCAATACTTTCTCTATATTACATACTAGCAAGCTACACCCGCTTCGCTGGTCACTATATTTAAATGAATTTTCAAAAGAATTGGATCAGTATTTATTACTTTCTTCTATATGTAATATAGAGAAAGTATTGGATTCGCATTGGATTTACATGTTTTGGGATGTGGAGAACACGAATTAATAGTTTTTAGAAAATGTCTGTCTGTCTGTCTGTCTGTATCATTTTTTTGTGGACGCTGTACCTCACGAACCAATGAATAAAATTTAACCAAACTTGGTATTTAGTTGCACCTTGACATAAACTGGTGCTGATTAGATTTTGGGATCAATCGCTCAATAGGTGGCGTTGTGATCGCATTTTATGCAAATTTTTAACATGGCAGCATAGGACAAAATTCCGTATAAATGGACATAAAGAGAGTTATTTTACACTTGTGATTGTAAAATTAATATGAATTATTGATAATAGTAGTAGTTAGCTAGGAAAAAAATTTTGTGCATGTGGGGGCATCGGTTCCCCCCCCCTGGGGGGGAAGTACCCCCCCGGGAAAGTAAATTTTCAAGATGGGTATCTTTCGAAAGGTCTCGTTGATAATAGTAATAGTTAACTAGGAAAAAAATTTTGTGCATGTGGGGGCATCGGTTCCCCCCCCACCGGGAGGGGAAGTTCCCACCCGGGGGGGGAAAGTTTCAAGATGGGTATCTTTCGAAAGATCTCGTCAATACCTTTAAAACGTATGGTTGAACGATAAATCTGTGATAATTTAAACCAAAGTTATCGATTTTTTTTAGTTATAACAAAACAAAACAGAAAAAAAAAATAGCATTTTTTTTTAACGAAATTTAACCAAACTTGGTATTTAGTTAGTCCCCGACATGAACTGGTGCTGATTATGTTTGGGGATCAATAGCTCAACAGGTGGCGCTGTGATAGCATTTTATTTACATTTTTAACATGGCAGCATAGGACAAAAATTCGTATAAATGTGCATAATTAGAGTTGTTTTAAACTTGTGATTGTAAAATTAATATGAATTATTGATAATAGTAGTATGTAACTAGGAAAAAAATTTTCTGCATGGGGGGGGCATCGCTTCCCCCAGGGGGGTAAATTTTCACAATGGGTATCTTTCGAAAGATCAGGTTGATAATAGTAGTAGTTAACTAGGAAAAAATTTTTGTGCATGTGGGGGCATCGGTTCCCTACCCACCGGGGGGGAAGTACCCACCCAAGGGGGGGCAAAGTTTCAAGATGGGTATCTTTCGAAAGGTCTCGTCAATACCTATAAACGAATGGTTGAACGATAAATCTGTGATAATTTAAACCAAAGTTATCGATTTTTTTTAGTTTTAACAAAACAAAACAGAAAAAAAATCGCAATTTTTTTTTTTTTTTTTTTTTTTTTTAACGAAATTTAACCAAACTTGGTATTTAGTTTGTCCCCGACATTAACTGGTGCTGATTATGTTTGGGGATCAATAGCTCAACAGGTGGCGCTGTGATAGCATTTTATCTAAATTTTTAACATGGCATCATAGGACAAAAATTCGTATAAATGTGCATAATAAGAGTTGTTTTAAACTTGTGATTGTAAAATTAATATGAATTATTGATAATAGTAGTAGTAAAAAAAATTTCAGCATGGGGGGGGGCCATGGATAAATTTTCAAGATGGGTATCTTTCGAAAGGTCTCGTCAATACCTTTAAAACGAATGGTTGAACTATAAATCTGTGATAATTTAAAACAAAGTTATCGATTTTTTTTACTTTTAACAAAAAAAAAAAAAAAAAAAAAAACTTAGAAAAAAAAATCGTACTTTTTTTTTTTTTTTTTTTTTTTTAATATTGTTACTGATTGAATATGTATAGGTAAATATAGAAGAAAGTATTGTGGTGGCCACAACATACTAGTTTTTTACATCACATTACAAATAAAAACTTAAAAATAAAAAATAAAAAATACTAAAATCGATATAGATCTCGCTTCTTTGGGTACCCATTGCGTAAGACAGCTCTTTTTTCTGCCCGTACTGCATCGGGTCCAGTTTCTCACTGTCTACAGAAAGGTCTTTCCCGGGCACTTCAATCTGGGTATTTATCGACGACTTGTGGATTTTCTGTTATTTAAAAACTACGATTTTTCTCAGCATCCATTATATATTTTAGTTTTTGAACCATGTGTTTTATAGCCCCCATTATTTACACTATATTACGATTTGATTCCGACCAGTGCAATAAAACAAAATAAAAAAGTAGATTTTCTTTTAAAAGAAATTAAATACATGAAAAACGAATTTTAATCAGTTTATCCTTTCTACTATAAACTACCATTTTTTTTCACTCAATAAATATTATAAATAATAATAATAATAAAAAAAAAAATTCTTTTAAAGGTATTAATTAAAAAAATGAAAAATAAAATGTTGCTATAGTATAAAATTTATACATAAATGTAACAATTTATTTCTATTGCATTACCATTTGATTTTCAATAAATATAATAATAATAATAAAAGAAATAAAAAAAGAAAAGAAAATTGCCTTCAAATTAATGTATTAAATAAACTAGTATGTTGTGGCCACCACAAAACTTTCTTCTATATTTTCCTATACATATTCAATCAGTAAATAAAAAAAAAAAAAAAAAAAAAAAAAAAATACGATTTTTTTTTCTAATTTTTTTTTTGTAAAAATTAATACATATTCAATCACTAACAATATTTAAAAAAAAAAAAAAAAAAAAAAATGCGAAATTTTTTTTTTTTTTTTTTTGTTTGTTAAAAGTAAAAAAATCGATAACTTTGTTTTAAATTATCACAGATTTATAGTTTAACCATTCGTTTTAAAGGTATTGACGAGATCTTTCGAATGATACCCATCTTCAAAATTTACGCTCCACGGGGGGGTACCCCCCCCCCCCATGCACAAAATTTTTTTCCCTAGTTAACTACTACTATTATCAATAATTCATATTAATTTTACAATCACAAGTTTAAAATAACTCTTATTATGCACATTTATACGAATTTTTGTCCTATGCTGCCATGTTAAAAATTTAGATAAAATGCTATCACAGCGCCACCTGTTGAGCTATTGATCCCCAAATATAATCAGCACCAGTTTATGTCGGGGACCAACTAAATACCAAGTTTCGTAAAATTTCGTTTAAAAAAAAAAAAAAAAATTCGTTAAAAGTAAAAAAAAATCGATAACTTTGTTTTAAATTATCACAGATTTATGGTTCAACCATTCGTTTTAAAGGTATTGACGAGACCTTTAGAAAAATAACCATCTTGAAACTTTGCCCCCCCGGGTGGGTACTTCCCCCCCGATGGGGGGGGGAACCGATGCCCCCACATGCACAAAAATTTTTTCATAGTTAACTACTACTATTATCAACGAGATATTTCGAAAGATACCCATTGTGAAAATTTACCCGCCTGGGGGGTATTTCCCCTCTAAGGGGGGGGGGGGAAGCGATGCCCCCCCATGCACAAAATTTTTTTCTTAGTTACATACTACTATTATCAATAATTCATATTAATTTTACAATCACAAGTTTAAAATAACTCTTATTATGCACATTTATACGAATTTTTGTCCTATACTGCCATGTTAAAAATTTAGATACAATGCTATCACAGCGCCACCTGTTGAGCTATTGATCCCCAAATATAATCAGCACCAGTTTATGTCGGGGACCAACTAAATACCAAGTTTCGTAAAATTTCGTTTAAAAAAAAAAAAAAAAAAAAAAATACGATTTTTTTTCGTTCCAAGTTTTTTTTCGTTAAAAGTAAAAAAAATCGGTAACTTTGTTTTAAATTATCACAGATTTATGGTTCAACCATTCGTTTTAAAGGTATTGACGAGACCTTTCGAAAGATAACCATCTTGAAACTTTGCCCCCCCGGGTGGGTACTTCCCCCCCCCCCCCCCCCGGTGGGGGGGGGGAACCGATGCCCCCACATGCACAAAAATTTTTTCCTAGTTACATACTAATATTATCAATAATTCATATTAATTTTAGAATCACAAGTTTAAAAGAACTCTCATTATGCCCATTTATACGGAATTTTGTCCTATGCTGCCATGTTAAAAATTTGCATAAAATGCGATCACAGCGCCACCTGTTGAGCTATTGATCCCCAAATCTAATGGGCACCAGTTCATGTCAGGGTGCAACTAAATACCAAGTTTGGTTAAATTTCATTCATTGGTTCGTGAGATACAGCGTCCACAAAAAAATGATACAGACAGACAGACAGATAGACAGACAGACAGACAGACATTTTCTAAAAACTATTAATTCGTAATCTAGACATCCCAAAACACGTAAATCCATCAAAAAACGGAGGTCGAAAATTTTCGCGAATCCAATACTTTCTCTATATTACATACAGAAGAAAGTAAAAATGAATTGCATAATAGCCGTTGCTAAGATACGCAGACGATTACAATCGAAGAATAAATTCATGAAAAATGAAACATTAAAGCCAATATTTAAAATCGAAAAAACATTAATTTAAAAAATTCAAATTCGAAATTCAAAAAAATCTCGATGAGGTGCACATCTGTAGGGTCCCAGGTACCTATATGCCAAATTTGGAAGCTCTGTGATCAGTAGTGTGAGCACCAGAGCGCAGACAGACACACAGACACACAGATACACAGACACACAGACACTTCTCTTTATTTATATAGATAGAAGAAAGTAAAAAAAAAAAAAAAAAAGCCCTTATAGTAAAAGATGCCGTCATCAGCACCACACAGTTATCTTTGCAGAAGGAGCGAATAGGTTCGTGTGTGAACAGATTTTCCGTCATCTATATTCTGCAATTTTTACTTTCTTCTATATGTAATATAGAGAAAGTACTGGATTCGCGAAAATTTTCGACCTCCGTTTTTTGACGGATCTACACGTTTTGGGGTGTCCTCAACACAAATTGATAGTTTTTAGAAAATGTCTGTCTGTCTGTCTGTGTGTCTGTCTGTCTGTATCATTTTTTTGTGGACACTGTATCTCACGAACCAATGAATGAAATTTAACCAAACTTGGTATTTAGTTGCACCCTGACATGAACTGGTGCTGATTAGATTTGGGGATCAATAGCACAACAGGTGGCGCTGTGATCGCATTTTATGCAAATTTTTAACATGGCAGGATAGGACAAAATTCCGTATAAATGGGCATAATGAGAGTTATTTTAAACTTGTGATTGTAAAATTAATATGTATTATTAAAAATAGTAGTATGTAACTAGGAAAAAAATTTTGTGCATGGGGGGCATCGCTTCCCCCCCTAGGGGGGAAATTTTCACATTGGGTATCTTTCGAAAGATCTCGTTGATAATAGTAGTAGTTAACTAGGAAAAAATTTTTGTGTATGTGGGGGCATCGGTTCCCTACCCACCGGGGGGGAAGTACCCACCCAAGGGGGGGCAAAGTTTCAAGATGGGTATCTTTCGAAAGGTCTCGTCAATACCTTTAAAACGGATGGTTGAACCATAAATCTGTGATAATTTAAAACAAAGTTATTGATTTTTTACTTTCCGAACACTATAGTGAGGAAAGTATTGTAATCATGTCAAAAATCCGAATTCGAGATTTTGATGTTTCTATACGTTTTGAGGTCCCCTGAGTCCGTTTTCACTATTTTTACGATGATGTATGTATGTGTGTGTGTATGTGTGTATGTGTGTATGTGTGTATGTCTGTGGGTGAACACGCTAGCGTCTAAACGCTTCGTTCGATTAACCTGAAAGTTGGTACGCATATTGTAAGTCACCATAGTACGAACCCTATAGATTTTGGTGAATCTAGCACTTATAGTTTTTTTACAGGGACACAAAGAAAAATTCTTTATCATTATGGCCTATGGGAGCAAAATCTTAAAAGTGCGATAGCATCTAAACGCCTTATTCAATTGAGCAAAAATTTTATACATATATTATAGATCACAAATACTCAATCTGTATAGATTTTGGAGAATCTAGCACTTATAGTTTTTTTACAGGGACACAAAGAAAAATTCTTTATCATTATGCCTATGGGGCCAAATTTTTAAAAATGTGATAGTGTCTAAACGCCTTATTAATCCGAGCAAAAAAATTGTACACATGTTATAGATCACAGTTGAACTAACTGTATAGATTTTGGTGAATCTAGCACTTACAGTTTTTTTACAGGGACACAAAGAAAAATTCTTTATCATTATGGCCTATGGGACTAAATTTTTAAAAGTACGATAGCATCTAAACGCCTTATTGAATTCAGCTGAAAATTGATCTGAGTATTATAAATCACTGTTGCACTAACTATAAGCATTTTGGTGAATCTAACATTTATAGGTTTTTACAGGGACACAACGAAAATTTCTTTGTCATTATGATCTATGGGCTCAAAGTTCAGTAGCGTTAAATAAAACAACGTGTAATAGATGGAGAAAAATACTCAAACACTCTATTATGGTTTTCTCTCTTTTGTTTGTTTAACAACTACTCTTTCTTTACTTTATCTACAAAACTGTTAATTACTCAATGTTCGGAAAGTCGAGTGGAGTCACTCCAGATTTTTTTACTTTTAACGAAAAAAAACTTAGAAAAAAAAAATCGTTTTTTTTTTTTTTTTTAAACGAAATTTTACCAGACTTGGTATTTAGTTGGTCCCCGACATAAACTGGTGCTGATTATATTTGGAGATCAATAGCTCAACAGGTGGCGCTGTGATAGCATTTTATCTAAATTTTTAACATGGCAGTATAGGACAAAAATTCGTATAAATGGGCATAATGAGAGTTATTTTACACTTGTGATTGTAAAATTAATATGATTTATTGATAATAGTAGTACGTAACTAGGAAAAAAATTTTGTGCATGGGGGGGGGGGGGGGGCATCGGGGGTAAATTTTTAAGATGGGTATCATTCGAAAGATCTCGTCAATACCTTTAAAACGAATGGTTGAACTATAAATAAATGATAATTTAAAACAAAGTTATCGATTTTTTTTTACTTTTAATGAAAGAAAACTTAGATTTTTTTTTTTTTCAACGAAATTTAACCAGACTCTGTATTTAGTTGGTCCCCGACATAAACTGGTGCTTATTAAATTTGGGGATCAATCACTCAACAGATGGCGCTATGATCTCATCTTTTCTAAATTTTTAACATGGTAGTATCGGACAAAATTTCGTATAAATGTACATAATGAGAGTTATTTTTGACTTGTGATTGTAAAATTAATATGAGTTATTGATAATAGTAATAGTTAACTAGGAAAAAATTTCTGTGCATGGAAAAGATTTCTGTGCATCACTCCCCCCCCCACCCGGGGGGGGGGGGGTAAATTTTGAAGATGCGTATCTTTCGAAAGATCTCCTCAGTACCTTTAAAACGAATGGTTGAACTATAAATCTGTGATAATTTAAAACAATGTTATCGATTTCTTTTTTTTAATATTGTTACTGATTGAATATGTATATGAAAATATAGAAGAAAGTCTTGTGGTGGCCACAACATACTAGTTTTAATATTAACATGTCCATGTAGAAATGAGCTTTGTCTATCTACAAAATGTTTCATGGACATTCATTGTCTGCTTTATGCGAGAAAAAAATTCTAGAGCAGAAGTTTTATTTGAAGGTCAGTAGGAAGAACTCTTAAAACATTGGTAATTTTCTATGGATGGCTCTTAGGCATATCCAAAGTTCGGGCGGTTTCCTTTGCACTGCATGTTTGCATACCACCGCTCGTTTCTGCTTGGAATGCTGTGGCCACATCTTCTACTGACGTGAAGCAAGGTTTTCCCCTCTGCCATATTTATTTTAAAAGAACCAATTTCTTAGAATTTCTTAATAATTTTCTCTAGATTTTTGGCAGATACCGAAGCACAGCCTTTTTTACATCCTTTACTATCCGTATTTTCTTCATAGCTACTGGCGCACAGTCACCGTTCTTAAAAAATCTGGTGTGAAACAACCACACGACTTCCATTACCCACTATCACATGTATTATATGCATTTTTGAGAGATAATGTGATCAGAAAACATAAAAGTGACCTAAAGAAGTAGAAACCTAAAATTTTTCCGGTAAGAGAAACCTATAAAGACATATAAAATGAAGCTTACATATAGCGAAGTAAAAAATAAGAGAAAAAAATGGTAGAGTTATTTCTTGAAACACAAATTTCCAAGATTTGAAGATGACCTACCTAAGCAGGAAGACTGGTAATTTTTTCTCTAATAACCACGTAATACACGAGAAGGAAATGGATTTATATAACAATTTTCAAGAAAATCGTTAGAGCCGTTTTTGAGATACCAACTTTAAAAAAAAATCAATTATTGACCGGAAAACAATAATTACATACAAAAGTATATATAAAAGTGAGTTAATATGGCGAGTTTGAAAAAAATCCGTACAGCCGTTTTTAAAGGAACGCGTGCAAGACCTGAAATTGAGCTATTTATACAGGACACCTATCAATTTTCCAGAACTAACCAACTATATCGTTCGAAAGGACACCTAATAAAGTGTTTATATAGCAAATTTGAAGAAAATCGTTAGAGCCGTTTTTGAGATATTGACTTACGGTCCCATTTCCTGTCTCCGATGTCCTCCTTCCGGTTTTTCAATTTTCACCAACATTTGAAAAATTCATCTGTACTCCAGACCTGTCTTAATTCTGAAGTTTTGTAGTCCTATCTTTATTAGTTTCGGAGATATGATAGCCAGAAGATTCCACACACTAACACACACACACATGCTGACCAATTGTCAAAAACAACTTTTTTGGACTCAGGGGACCTTAAAACGTGTAAATCAGGTGAAATCTCGATATCGAATTTTCGGTCCAAATACAGTACGACGCAAAAGTTTAGACAATGACGTTATTCATCTTTAAAATTTAGAATTATGACGTCAGAATTACAAAAACTAGTGTATATATTTAAAATATGATTTAAAATGCTATAATCAAAAGACAGTCGTTTGATTTGCAATAATTTTAATTTTTTTTGATAAAAATGAAAATTTGCTTGTCGCAAAAGTTTAGACACGATTATGAATTTCTGTGAATATTTGCTGGCATATGCAAATTTAAAATCGATGATGTCACAGATTTTGAGTACTTAAGTTCTGTAAATGATAACGCTTTATAGTCGACATGCCGCGAGCTAAAAAAATCTGGAGTGACTCCACTCGACTTTCCGAACAATGAGTAACAGTTTTGTTAAATAAATCCTTGTCGAATCCCGTTCTTAGACTGACTAAGAACAGGATTCGACAAGGATTTATTTAGCAAAACTGGATTAAGCGTACTTTTTTTATATAGGAATTTTTGCTAGTGTTCGGCGACTTTTGTTACCGACTGTATATGGGTATGTATGTGTGTATGTCTGTGAGTGAACACGCTAGCGTCTAAGCGCTTCGTTCGAATAAGCTGAAAGTTGGTGCTTATATTGTAAGTCACCATAGTACGAACCCTATTGATTTAGGTGAATCTAGCACTTATAGTTTTTTACAGGGACACCAGGAAAATATCTTTATCATTATGGCCTATGGAGCCAAATTTTTAAAAGTGTGATAGCGTCTAAACGACTTATTAATCTGAGAAAAATAATTGTACACATGTTAAAGGTCACAGTTGCACCAACTGTACAGATTTTGGTGAATTTAGCACTTCAGTGTTTTTTACAGGGACACAAAGAAAATTTCTTCATCATTATGGCCTATGGGACCAAATTTTTAAAAGTGCGGTAGCATCTAAACACCTTATTCAATTGAACTGAAAATTTATATGAATATTAGAAATCACTTTTGCACTAACTATAAGCATTTTGGTGAATCTAGCATTTATAGGTTTTTACAGGGACACAACGAAAAATTCTTTATCGTTATGATCTATGGGCTCAAAGTTCAGTAGCGTTAAAAACATAGTGTAATATATGGAGAAAAATACTCAAACACACTATTATGGTTTTATCTCTCTTTTTTTTTTTTTTTTTTTTTTGTTTAACAACTCCTCTTTCTTTACTTTATCTACAAAGCTGTTAATTACTCAATGTTCGGAAAGTCGAATGGAGTCACTCCAGATTTTTTTAGCTCGCGCCATGTCGACTACGCAGCATTATCATTTGCAGAACTTAAGTACTCAAAATCTGTGACATCATCGATTTTAAATTTGCATATGCCAGCAAATATTCACAGAAACTCATAATCGTGTCTAAACTTTTGCGACAAGCAAATTTTCATTTTTATCAAAAAAATTAAAATTATTGCAAATCAAACGACTGTCTTTTGATTATAGCATTTTAAAACATATTTTAAATATATATACAGGTTTTTGTAATTCTGACGTCATAATTCTAAATTTTAAAGATGAATAACGTCATTGTCTAAACTTTTGCGTCGCACTGTACAATACTTCCATTACCTACGGTAGTAGGGTAATGGAAGTAAAATGAGCTTCACAAGCAGAACGTGATACTTCATTAATAAGTTCCACCAGTGACCGAGAGGTTTTGCTCTCAATGCTGGAAGACGGGAAGTGCCAAGTTTGATCCCAGGTCGTGCTCGTCGGCCTAGCTGTTCGGAGTTTCCTGAGTTTTTTTTGTTCCTTTTTCCGAAACTAGTGTAAATATGGGTTAAGACCCATAAAAAGAGCCCCACGGACGGCATTTCCCCTATAAGCCTGGGTTACACAACCAATCTTCTATGGGAGAGTCATGGTAAACTTCTCCTACAAAAATATAAAGAAAACGTTATGCGCCCTGCGTTTTTATAACAAATGCAATGCGGCATGCGCATGACACGTCTTTTCTTTTGAATATTATGACATTTAAAACGACCTCTATTACTAGAATTTGGAACTATTTGTTTTCTTATGCCATACCATTTTCTCTTTCTTCGAGTATACTCAGTTCAAATTTGAGGTGAAGCTGAGCAATGGTTCTTTTTTTGCAGCTTTTTTGAAAGTTGAACTTTAATCAGCCTGTATATCAATTTAAAGTAAGTCATTCTAAAAATATTTTCGGTACGGAAAAATATTATGAGAACGTGGACAGGCAGATTGCAACGAATCACTATAATATTTATTAATTTCAGTCTTTTTTATAACTGTTTAATATTAATATTATTAAAATGCATATATCTATTCATGTAATATGACTGCTCATACGTTGTAACTCAAATTATTTTTGTGTCTATATAATTGTAAAAGAACTGTTAACCATTTTCAGCAAGGAACATTTTGTACTGACCTTAAATGCTATTTAATACAAAAGTTAAAGCACGTAATTGCATACGCATGTTAAAGCACGATTGAAGTGGCTGATAATACAGACAAGTCAAAAACCCTTCAATTTTTAATGATGGAAAAAAATTCTACCTATATAATTTCCCCGTCATGTGGTGCCCGATTCCTCTTTATCAAAATCAATGCCCTCTCCCCTCATAATTTTACCTATTAAAGATATAGAAAATCTGTAATCCCCCCCCCCTTTCAATGTATTAGGATTTAAAAATATATATCTATAGAAAGCCAAGGAAAAGCCAAACTTATAAAGGATACACGCATTTAGAAAACTTCGAATACCTAAAATAAGAAATATTTAACATAAGGAATATTTTTATAAAAATATTTCTAAGGAAGCCTTATACTAATATCTTTTCTTTTTCCTTTGGAAAAAATGGTGAAAATTATGGAATGTTTTTGGGCTTGTGAATAAAGGTCTTTCAACTCCCACGCGTTTAGATAAACAGATTTCATATAGAAGTTGCTTTGGCCAAAAACTTGTTTTGAATCGTTAACGTCAGAAGCACCGTAGAAATGATGTCCATGATTTTATTTTAAGATAGTGCTTTCTATATTTATCATGAAAAATGTTATTTTTACACTGTGAGTCCGAAAATAAGATTTATAGTTCTAAAAGCATCTTACCACATGACTGATAGAATGCTTTTGGATTTTTCTTTGAAAATGTAACAAACAAACATTTTTTAAATAACAGCTTTGGATCATAATACCTCATAATACATGCAATAATAATTAATTCTTAACCCTTTTCAACAAAGATGAAAAGTGTACAAGTATGTAATAACTTGTAGTAACTTGTAGTAACTAGTGTATAACTTATGCACTTTTCAACAAAGTTGAAAAGTGTTAATGACTTCGGTTTGTCTGTCTGTTTCGTGGTCTTACTCCCGTAAATATTTATAGATTTTCTTGAAATTGATATATGTTATTCAAGCTCACTATTGGATGTATCCCTTTGAGAATGGGGCAAATATTACCTCTGATTTGTTTACAAGGATATCCGAAACATTTCCAAAGTATTGCTTTCTATAAGAAATATTTCAATAAACCGTATTTTAATACGTTTATTTTGTATAAATCATAATGAAATCGACATTTATGATCATCTGCTAAAAAAGGGTTTTCTATAAAATATGGTTTGTTCAGCATTAATATTTACAGTTATACACTCAAATATCTAAGTATGTTATGGGCTACAGTTGGAAGTTGTTGTAATTGTACTATCGTTTGTGTTAAGCGTTTTTAACACTTTACAACAATGTTTACGAATGGTTTTGAATTTAGTAAGTACTATACACTAAGCGACAAAGAAAAAAAAAAAAAAAAAAAAAAAGTCGCACTTGTATATTTTCCTTTTCGTCTTCTACAACCGCCAATTTTATCGTTTAAAAAGCAAATTTTCGAACAGATTTTATTATGTTGTCCTCCACATACACTTTAGCTTTGAGTCCAGTGTTAAAAACAAAATGCAATTGTCAGGAAAATTGTAATTTTAGAATTTATTTCAAAAATGGTAAGAATAAGGCAGTTAACAATGCCACAAAAAAAAATTAATTTTTGAATGAAAATCAAAAAATATTTTAATGCGTGAGATGGCAAAATAATTAAATGTTATCGAAATATTGGTAAAAGGGTTTTCAGCAAGATATAAAATTTTTTGGCCGTTTAAACTGGAAATTTCGTTTTAGGTGGCCATGTTGCTCATCGAAGCGAGATAACCGTAAGTTGCCATTGCTTATAAAATCGGTTTGTATTACATTAAGAACATAAAAGAGCTTCAGAAAAAGGGTTTAGCAGCATAATTTCTTTAACTACAGTACAGCAACTATTAAACAAAACAGGCTTAAATGACAGAAAATTTGAAAAAATTCCATTCTCTGGAAAGCAAGACTAGATGGCTAAAAAAAAATTAAAAAATGATTAGTTAATTATTGGGATGTACTGGTTCTTTTTGATGAGTCAAGTTTAACTTATTTCGAGCTAAAGAAAACAAGCAAATCTGACAACGAAAATATGACCGACTTAATGAAAATCGCACTTTTAAAACAGTGACACATTCTCCGTACATTATGGTACGGAGGTGCATAACTTTTGAAACAGTCGGGCAAATTTTTATGCTCAAGGGATCAATTAACTCGAAATAAAACACAATCTTCATAAAAGTGGTGCCTGACCGACTATTTTGGAGGTATCTTAGACATTTCCGCAAACAGCATTTCAGGATGATATTTCACCTTACTAAACGGCGTCTGTGGTAAGTTTATTCACTTCAAATTGTCCATTTCCATGAGAACCTATAATTCTGTAAGTAATCATATCTTTTTTAACTTTAAGTTAAACCCCATAAAGGATATAAAGAATTTCTTCTTTACCAGACATGGAAATAGTCCTAATCGCGATCCGCTCGAAAATGTTTCGTCTATAAAAAGGCGGGGGAGAGGATTCGAAATCTGCAGCCTATAACTCTGCCAGAACTAGAAAAAAATATTTTTGATATTTGGCCCATTGGAATTTCTGAGATTTATATTAAAACACTGTATAAAACTATGCCATTGCGCATTAAAGCAGTAATTCCATATAAAGGTGAAATTAACCCAATGCTGAATACATATTTTCAATAAAAAATTGCTTAGATCTAACAAATAAATAGTTTTATTTCATATATTAAAATATAACTTGTTTATCTTATACTATTAAGATTAAGTGAGCAATATTTGTATATATATATGTACTTTTCACTGTTCTCGAAAACGGTAGCTCAGACAGTCACGTGATTTATCACAAAGGTGCCCTCCGAAGGGTCATCGTGCACATCGAAGTCAGATTAATGACGCAGATGGAGAATCTTAAGAAAGATATGATTGGTTTATTTCATTTTCATTGATTTGAGTGTATTTTATATTGAACTACAGCTACGTTTTGAGGAATTACGAGAGATTTGATTGGTTTATTTGGTTTTCATTGATTTGAGTGTTTTTTACGTTAAACTAGAGCTACGTTATGAGGAATTACGAGAGATTTGATTGGTTTATTTGATTTTCATTGATTTGAGGTAGGGGTGTCCAGTGATGTTTTTTTGGTTTTAACATGCTTGACAGTGATTGCTGAGAAAAGGAGTTTTGTGCGTTTTCAGATTCATGCACTGCGAGGAAGGGGTGTCCAGTGATGTTTTTTTTTTTTGGTTTTAACATGCGTGAAAGTGATTGCCACGGAACCGAGTTACGTGCGTTTTCAAATTCATGCACAGCGCGGTAGGGGTGTCCAGTGATGGTTTTAACATGCATGACAGTGATTGCCGCGGAATCGAGTTTCATGCGTTTTCAGATTAATGCACAGCGGGGTAGGGGTGTCCAGTGATTTTTTTTTTTTTTTTTTTTTTTTTTTTTTTTAACATGCGTGATAGTGATTGCTACAGAACAGAGTTTCGTGAGTTCTGAGATTCATGCGCAGCGGTGTAGGGCTGTCCAGTGATTTTTTTTTTTTATGTGCGTGACGCGTACATACGTGCGTTATAGTCATTGCTGCGAAAACGACTTACGTGCGATCTCTGATTCGACCATTCATCGAATAGTGACTTTTACTGTACGAGTAACAACTTCAACTGTTTCCAGAATATTCGAATAATTAACATTTCTATTTGACTGTTTTCGAGAATATTCGTTTTAATAATAGTTTTGTTGCACAGATTCGAGAAGTTCAAAAAATGTTTGCTATTGTCAAGGAGATCCCATACTAAAACTGTGAAGAAAATAGTCGCCAATCGAAATATATTTATTTAAACGTTTAAATTATTCAATTAAAAAGAAATCCTTTAAATATAGTGCCCAGCGAAGCGGGCGAAGCCTGCTAGTTTCATATAATAAATCATAATAGAATACAAAGTGTATGGTTATTGCATTATATTCAAAAAGAAAGTTTTATGCAGATTTTTAAAAAGCACTTCGTAGAGTGCAATAAAGCGAATTATTAAATCGAAAATGTACTACATAGGTATCATTTCATCCCTTTGGTATTATGCAAACAAGACAGTTTTATTTGCTTCAAACATTAATTTTAAAGTTATTACAAATAACAAAGGTATAAGTCATTTTTTTTGCAGTGCAGCTTTTTTTTTTTTTTGGTTGCTTAGTGTATATCTAGGTATATATACATAGTAATTTAAAATAATCCATAAATTTAAAAAACAAAAAACAAACTAAACACACGCGTTTATTTCAAAATGTACGGACCAAATCAGAGGACGGGAATAATATACGTGTATGCAAAACTTCAGTTCAACCAAACGACAGGAAGTGAGTTGAGGGACCAGACTCACGCTTTCCTGTTACTACTTGAGCATTTATTGTCATCGGAGTTATACATGTATGCAAAATTTCAGCTCAGTCGCATGATAGGAAATGTGTGAAAATCCAATTCTGAGATTTGAGCCACCCACATGAATAAACAACATACCAAGTTAAGTAAAAGAGAGTAAAAAGTATACGGAAAACACTAGCGATAGATAAAAAATTTGTAATTGCGCTGGGGGAAGCACATATTTTTTACAAATTTGAAATTGTTAATGAACATTTTTATGAAAGTAAATTAAAGATCAAAAGCCTATCAAATGACTATATTAGTAGCCTCAGGACTCGATTTGTATTGATCGATCCCGATCAGTTAACTTTTATTTATACGTTCTCTATGCATAAGATTAAACCATTTGATAAAAAGATTCATTTGTGCATAAAGCCCCGTTGAACATTTACTTTCTTATCGATTATGTGTAAAACTATTACAAAAGTACAGATTCAGTGGGCACCATTACGTATAATACACAATGAATAGGAATTCTTTTGTGCAGCCCAGTCAACTAATTATTAACTTTATGCACATTATTTTCTACTGAAAGCGTGTTTTTGAGCATCTTAATAAAGTTAAATGCAATGTAACGATGATAAAATGCATTAAAAAAAAAAAAAAAAAAAATGCTGTCCACAGACCGTAATGCATGGAAATTCTTTTGCGTCCGTGTACACGAACTACAAAAATCCCGCGCGCGCGCGCACACACACACACAAAACTAGTATGATGTGGCCACCACATGACTTTCTTCTATATAATTTTACACAAAATTTATTCAATACAAATTATTTATTGAATTATCAAATTATTTTCTTTTATAAATGCTGACGATTTTTATCTGACAGAAATATATTATCCCTAAATGCCGAAAGATGCCAATTTTTTTCCAGATAGAAATGGCTTCTTCCCCAAGTTTTTTTTTTCGTTAAAAGTAAAAAAAAAAAAAAAAAAAAAAAAAAAAAAAAAAAAAATCGACAACTTTGTTTTAAATTATCACAGATCTACAGTTCAGCCATTCGTTTTAAAGGTACTGACGAGATCTTTCGAAAGATACCGATATTGAAAATTTACTCCTCCCGGGGGGAGAGGGGAAGCGATGCTCTCACATGCACAAATCCTAGTTACCTACTACTATTATCAATAATTCATATTAATTTTACAATCACACGATTAAAATAACTCTCATTATGTACATTTATACGAAAATTTGTCCTATACTGCCATTTTAAAAATTTAGAAAAAAATGCGATCACAGCGCCACCAGTTCAGCCATTGTTACACAAATCTAATCAGCACCAGTTCATGTCAGGGTCGAACTAAATACCAAGTTTGGTTAAATTTCGTTCATTGGTACGTAAGTTACAGCGTCCACGAAATTTATGACACACACACACAGACAGACAGACAGATAGACATTTTCTAAAAACAGTCAAATCGTGTTCAGGACATCCCAAAGCATGTAAATCCATCGAAAACTGGAGTTCGAAAATTTTCACAAATCCAATACTTTCTCTATATATACATATAGAAGAAAGTAAAAAGGAAATATTATGGAAATATCGACGAAGGAGGTTAAAGACCGACTACTTTTAAAAGAAGGAAAGATATTGCAATGGAATTGTGTGACAAGTAAAAATTTGAAATCACTTTAGAATGTATTTCCACATAAGCTACATAAATAAACACAGGTTAATGTGTTTGGGAAAATAGTTGAATTTTTACACCAAAACATGCAGAATTTCTTGAATAAACCATCGGTTGAAAAAGACATTAAAAAGAAAAAAAAGTATGATAAAAGTAAATGGTAATTATAGTAAAAAAAAAAAAGTATGATAAAAGTAAATGGTATATTATAGTAAAAAAAAAAAAAAAATATATATATATATATATATATCAGGGCTTGAAATTTTAACTTAGATTACACTCGCTGAAAAAAAAAAAAAATGTTACTCGCCACAAAATATGATTAACTTACTCTATTTTTTTTTACGTATAAGGTGACCAGAATTTTTTATTGGAAAAAGAGTAGAAATTACGCAATGTCTTTTATTTTATAAGAAGGCAGAAGACATTCAAATTTTAAAAAGAGGTCATTTTAGAGGACACAAAACTGAATGAAAATAATTATAAAAACCGATTCAAAAGCAACTTTACAAAAGTGGTGGAAACATTTTTATCTCAAATGATGAATTTGGATCAGTACACCTTAATTTAAATTAATAATATACTGATACGAGAGGAAAGATCCTTTATTTTTATAGATATCACTGGACAGTATAGTTTTTATTTATTTATTTATTTTTTTAAATTACTAATTTTTGCTATAGACAAAAACTTTTTTTGTGGTACTTTCATGCAGTTAGATAAAAAAGTTGATAGACATTTTTTTTAATTATTATTATTAAAATAATAATCATAAGAAAAATTAATATTCGGCACATGAAACGATTTGTTTTAACGAACAGTCATTCTTTATCAACATTTTATAAAAGTATTAGTCTTAGCAGTTAATACATTTTTAACGTAGGTATATAAAGGGAATTTTTTTCAAATGCCTACATTTTGTTCATTGAAGAAAACAGTCTCTTTGTGGGAGCGTTTTTCCAGGAGGACGTAAAATGAATTCAACTAACTTTTGCATATTTTTGTGAGGCGGTGGTAGTGTTATCAGTAAGGCCAATTGTCTACACTAGGACTCTAGGTCTGAGCAGAAGAGTCCTCCGTGGGGGTCTTTCTAAGAGGTCCTAGCCTATATTTATGCTAGTTAGGAAGAAAACCACAGTAAACTCATAATGGCTAAGTCAACGAGAGCGACCGGGTATCCAATCTAGCGCCTCCTGTATACCTCTCGGTCACCGGTGGGTCTATTTTTATGAGGAATATTATTCATGCAAAAGTGAGAACACACGTCAACCCACCGCGTATCAACCGGAACATCACCTTCTTAATGATTTCATGACAATTTCAATAGTAATTCCGTGTTCTGGATCAAAGAACCGTGTAAATAAAGGGAATACTTTTTGTGATTCGAAGAATCTGAATAGACATAAACCATAATATGTGTTGGCAAGTTTATTAGAAAGTTGCTCTTTTGTTAACCTAACGCAGAAAAAAGTTAGTGTTCACCGTTCGATACAGCCAACAGCCGACTGAGCTTCCCAGTTTTGTGCTAATTTTGAAATTAAGAACTAAATCCTTTTCATTTGAAAAAAGAGGACAGAGGATGAAAAACATAAAAAAGAGGACATTTTAGTCTTGTAATGATTTTTTCGTTTAAGAGGACAAAACGTTGAAAAAGAAGACTGTCCTCTTAAAAAGGATGTCTGGTCACCTTACCTAAGATTAGCGTGATTTTACGTTTTTAAATCGATATATATATATATGTATATATATATATATATATATATTGGTAGCACTGTATACTGTAAGAATTCTATCTACATTTAGAACGAAATTTTACTCGCCACAGTAAAATTTCCACTCGCCAATGGCGAGCTGGCGAGCGGATATTTCGCGCCCTTTATATATTATTATTAACTTAATTTTTGAAAAATCCTTAATGAAATCAAGAATCCAGTGAAAATCATTTTAACTACAAAATAAACTTTAAATTTTCTTAAGAAGTTTCCAGAGACAGACGACTTGTTGACATTATTATCTATCTATTTATGCATATATTTATCTATCTATCTGTATATAATAACATCAACAAGTCTGTTTTTGACAATTTTTAACAAAATTTAAAGTCTACTTTGTAAGCAAAATAATCAAATTTTGTTGAAATATTTTTCTTTTTCCAAAGATGAATAAGCGTTCTATCCGCGTTTGTAATGATCGATAGATGGCGCTTTTTCAGCTTTTGTTGTTAGTAAATATAACGGCCACGTGTATATATTTTTGTTCTATTTGTATTACTACTTAATATTCGTGCTATAATTTCTCCGCCATTACATCATGGAAAATTGATTGCTTTTGGAAAAAATATTTCAGTTTATTCAACGTTCGATCAGAAGTAGATTTTCAACTGAAGCTGAACAAATATTAGTTTCAAATCATCTGATTAATTTTTTACTTCCATTAGCCGAAGCAACTGAAATTTTAAATTTGTCATTTGTAAATAAATGGAAGCTTAATTCTGGATTTTTTTATTTTTGGAGTTACACTGTGGCACACAACAGTAAGTGTTATCTTTTTTACCGGATTTATTCTTTTTTATTCAATAATTACATGTGAAACTAAACATCGGCAAGCAATGGCGTCTCAATGAATTCGAAAGCTATCTGCCAGATCGAAATTTTAAAATTTCCCACATTTCCCACGAAAATTTCCCTTTTTGGCATAAAATTTCCCTCAATCGCTCAACATGCAAGGCTTTGAAGCTATTCAAGGTAAAATAACTTTCACTGAATATGGTATTGTGTAAGGGTTAAGGTAAATTATCCACAATTTCAGGGCGTCTACGTCTAGCGATCTTTTAATTAAATACCACTCTTTTCAATCGTAACCTTCATATTATTCAAACGAAAAAAAAAAAAAAAAAAAAAAAAAAAAAATAATAATACCAAGAGATTACTAAAGTTCAATATTAAAAACGCATGTTATTCAATTAAAATATGGCTGAAAGACCTGTGCGTTAGATTTAGGCCAGGGTAAAATGCCCTGCCCTTCATAAGTATCTCTCTAACAGGAATCCTAGCTTATTCGCGATCGCGTGTATTTCTGAGCTGAGAAAATCAGGGAATGATTTGAATGACTAGGCCGAGTAAAAAAATAATCAATAATATTTTTTTTTTTTTTCAGAATATTTTAGATTATTATTACAAAAGAGAAAAAATTTGTACTGATTAGCTTTTAAGATTTCAGCATATAGAGAAATTGGTTTGGATAGTTCAAGTTCGAGAAAAAAAATCTAACAAAAAATGCTTTAAAAACAAAGTAAAATTTCCCTTTTCGAGAAGAAATTTCCCCTTTTCCCTCAATATCTAAAATCGCATCAAAATTTCCTACTTTGAGGGAAATTTCCCTCAATCTGGCAGCACTGAGCTATGCATGTTAATTGTAATTTCACCTTAGCCCACCAGAGGGCGAGCATTTCATTACAATCGCGGATCTCAGTGTGCCATTTGCTTTTTAATTTTCGTAGTAATTGAAGCTATTTTGAAATTTAAACTTTTCAATAATCTATTTTTTCCTTCGACTGAATTTGTTTTACTATTAACTCAATAAACATCAAGTATTTTTTCTTGTCAACTCCAATATAATATCAGTAGCGCATTTTTTTTTTTTTTTTTTTTTTTTTTTTTTTTTTTTTTAAATATCTGATATTTTATATTTCGAAAAGATTATGAAGTTTTCATAGATAATGACACATAAGTTTAGAAATTTCCATTAAGAAGAAGAAGAAAAAAAAACTTTCATGATGACTACTTTTGACATGGGTGCTTCATGTTCGAATAAATACTTAATTAAGATATACGAACACTAAAAGTTTAAATCCTAAGTGTGCATAAAAATTTTTATTTGTTACAAAGTATTAAGAGTATGATTTATGTAAATTCAAGTACAAATTAGTATGTTGTGATCATTACAAAACTTTCTCACATATTTTCTTATACAAATTCACGCAATACAAATTGTTTATTAAAATTGTTTTCCAAGATAAATGCAGACGATTTTCCTCTGAGAAAATTTGAAAGAAAATGTCATTTTTTTTGTCCTATAGACAACACATGACGATTTTTTAAAAATTGAAGATGAAAAAAAAAAAAGATAAGTTTGTTGAAATTTATAACAGATCTATGGTTTAATCATTCCTTTTAAAGGCAATGTCGGGTTCTTTTAAAAAACATTTATATTGAAAACTTGCATCTCCGAAGGGAGTGTCTTCCTCAGAAAGAGGGAAGGGGAAACAGAGATGCTCCTACATGTTAAAAAAATTTTCCTAAGTGAGTATTATTATAATAAATAATTATTTTTAATTTCACTACTCGTTAAAAATAATTTTCTTGGAGCACATTCATACGAAATTTTGCCCTATACTGCTATATTAAATATTTAAACAAAACGGGATGGCACACGCATACATACTCAGAGACGCACAGGCAGACCATTTTCTAAGAATGGTCTAATCGTGTTCTGGACACCTCAAAAAGTGTGAATCCGTTGAAAACCGGAGGTCAAAAATGTTCATGAACCCAATATTTTCTTCTCATGTATATAGAATAAAGTAAAACAACTAAACGATAATTATCTTGAATATAAAAGTTGCTACAATGGAGAAACAAAAAGTACTAACAGAATTGAATTAGTTAAAGATTCTTTTATTTTATCGACTTTTAAATCATAGAATTTAGATTTCTAATCACGTAAAGCCTCCTGACGAATTTCTAAATAATGAGAAATGGAAAATAATAAATCAAAATTTACATTGAACCGTATTTTTAAAAACAATTCCTTTTCAAAATAACTGGAGATTGTAATTATAATAAGAGTTGATTTTGATTTGTCTTTGTTTAGATACTTCCCCCCCCCCAGTTTGTTTGAAGAACTTTCACAGATTCTAGACTGAAATCATTAAAATGATTTCCCTTGAGACATCTAACAACTTAAAGAATCGATGTAATAATCGGAAGATCACCAGTGAAAGGACTTTCGAATACACAGCCTGAATAGTTTTATACAGGAATGTAAATACATTTAATTATTTTAGAAAATCCGCCTGCTTAAAATGTTCACCAAAAGAGCATAAAAATAAATGTACTGAGAGAAGATTTTATAAATTGTTGGATTATTACGAATCACACTCTGGAAGTCAAACGAGTTATTTGAAAAGATTTCAATTTTATATAGCATAACTGAATTATTTAGAAGTCCTAAAAAAAAAAAAAAAAAAAAAAAAAACTAGAATGTTGTGGCCACCAAAAAGACTTTCTTCTAAATTTTCCTATACAAATTCACTCAGTAACAATATTTAAAAAGAATATATATATATATATATATATACGATTTTTTTTCTAAGTTTTTTTTCGGTAAAAGTAAAAAAAATCGATAACTTTGTTTTAAATTATCACAGATTTATTGTTCAACCACTCGTTTTAAAGGTATTGACGAGACCTTTCGAAAGATATCAATCTTGAAAATTTACCCCCCCCCCGGGGGTACTCCCCCCCAGGGGGAAAGCGATGCTCCCACATGCTCCTAGTTAACTACTATTATTATCAGTATTTCATATTAATTTTACAACCAAAGTTTAAAATAACTCTCATTATGCACATTTATACGAAATTTTGTCCTATACTGCCATGTTAAAAGTTTACAAAAAATGCGATCACAGCGCCACCTGTTGAGTGATTGATCCCCAAATCTAATCAGCACCAGTTTATATCAGGGTGCAACTAAATACCAAGTTTCATTAAGTTTCATTCATTGGTTCGTGAGATACAGCGTCCACAAAAATCGTGATACACACAGACAGCCATTTTCTTAAAACTATCAATTCGTATTCAGGACATCCCAAAACGTGTAAATCCATCATAAAACGGAGGTCGAAAATTTTCACAAATCCAATAATACTTTAGCTATATTACATATAGAAGAAAGTAAAAAAAAAAAAAAAAAGGAAAAATCCTTTCTGAAGATATGTTTTACCGTTGAATAATAAACGAACTTTACATTTTTAAAAATTTTTAGGTTATATAGTTATTTTTATGCATAATGTGAAAGACTTTTCTCCAAATTATCTTATGAAAACATTATCATACTTCCTCATGGCACGGTCTATCATGGTGAATTTATAACACTGTCAGTAAGGGTCACAATTAAACCCGAATTAAAAGTGTAACTACTTTTGAAAGTCACACCAGTAACTATCAAGTGATAATCATTTGACGACTCTAGTATGAATTTGCTTTAACGTATTTTTTAAGACTACTTATCCATGAATGTCATATTGAAGTCATATAAAATACATTTTACCATTTAGACAGGGCAGAAATGAGGTTTAGATTTGGGGAGTCGCTCTACACGGTCATTTTTTGCACGTTAAGGATCATTAGACTGGGAAATGCGGCTCAAAATGGATTTCAAACCTCACTAGGAACATCCAAGACTGAATCGGGATTTAAATCCGGAATCTGGAGACTGGTGGCCAAATGCCGGGTTCGAATCCCGATTCATATCACATAGCATTTCAGGGTCGGAAATTGCTTGCACTCTACTTAGGGTCAAAGCAACTATAATGCAATACTCCAAAGAATTGTTGAACTTTTCACCAACATATTTGCCAACAGATAACACTACTGCTCGTGACCATCTATATGAACATGCATATGTACATGCTTGTCATTAGCTAGTTTGTCTGCTTGTTGTTTAGCTAGCTGAAGCAAGCATTATAAGAATGTTTTTTCAAGTTCTAATTAATTTTTTTTGTTATATCCAAAACGGAATGATGAGCAACGGAATGATGAGCTTAATGTTTAAGCAATGCCAATTTAAAATCTAAATTTAATTCACGAATAATACGTACATATATACTTTTTTGTTTCAATATTTCAGAAATATTATAGAAGCAAAAAAGATAAGAGAGAGAGAGAGAGAGAGAGAGAGAGAGAGAGAGAGAGAGAGAGAGAGAGAGAGAGAGAGAGAGAGAGAGAGAGAGAGAGAGAAAACAGCAACATGTTAGTGTAATATACACCATTTTAATGACGAGTGTTACATATTGTACAGAGGGTGTTCGATATTCCAAGCAGAAGCACGCCTGTAAGCTTCGCATAGGCACTTCATAGAATCCCTAAAACATTCTAGAAGGTTCATTTATGATAGATTGGTGTGGAAGGCTGATTTTTATACTAATTATGTGAAAAATACCAGAGCCGGGAATCGAACCCTGGCCTTCCGCGGAAAGGGGGAAAGTCCGGGTTTCGATTCCCGGCTCTCGTATTTTTCACATAGTTGGTACAAAAATCAACCTTCCACTCCAATCTATCAGAAATGAATTATTTTCAAGGTTGATGAGTAAAAGTTATTAAAAAAAAATTCTAAAAATTTCTATTAAAAAAAAAAAAAAAAAAAAAAAAAAAATTCTAGAAGGTTTCCGGTGTGTATCGTATCTCTCAGGCTCTTGAAATTCTACAGATATGTGACCACTAGATGTATTGATTTAAAGGTATCTCGTATGCTGACTTCATATGTTCTCAACAGAAGTATGGGCATGATAATTCAGGCGGTCTAGCTGACCAACTAAATTGGCTGAAATAATCAATCCAATGATATTCATACTTAATATTTATATCTTTTCGAACTTTGGTATAATGGGGAGCCCTTCTTGCGGGGACCCCATTGAGCGGAAAAGATTAGAGAACCTGTGACTTGTGCTGCTGGAAAATGAAGTATTCCCTAACACCTCGATGAAAGGGAAAAAGGTAAAGTCCAATGACCTGATCTTCTAACAATGCGAAGTAAACATTTTCAAAGAAATGCGCGCTACAGGGTTCTCCAAAATCCGAAAGTGGATATTATGTAAGTAAAAATTCCCAAATTTGTCAAATTTTTGTATCTCGGACCTTTGAGACTTTCAGATTTCTACAGAAATGCGAGCGCCAGTTCAACTAATTTAACGAGCTACACTGACTTCATACCTTCTCATCAGAAAAAGTGTAGGTATGATAATTCAGGCGATCCAGCTGACTAATGAACTTAACCACCACAATCAACAGGATGATGTTCAAATTTAACATGTTTGTGTTGTTGTAGTTGGGTATAATAGGGAAGCCCCTTCTTACTGGGACCCGAAGGAGCGGCAGAGACTGAGGAGCGTGTGATTTGGGCTGCAGGAAAATCAACTATTCCCTATTGTCTAGATGAAAGGGAGAAAGTTAAGGTTTAATGGTGTGGTCTTTTTTAATGCCGGACGAAACATTTACATAGAAATGGCTTGGAGCTGTTCATGTTCATGTGCTATGGAGTTCTTCAAAATGCAAAAGTAGGATTGATTTAAATTAAGAATTCACTAACTTGTAAAATTTGACTTATCCATGAACGAAATGGATGTACCGAATTCGAGGTATCTTGTATTCTGTTAAACCAAATAACATATTGCTTGCCTTGTTGATAATTCTCACGCCAAGTGTGACCAAATTTGGTTTGCTGACTGCACCCTCATTACGGCGAGATAAATATATAATAGTTGGGATATAGGATATAACTCATGTATTCGTAGTTGGAATGTCTTTTTATTGCCTAGCATTTTTGTCGATTGCTCTCGATTCATAGCAACTTTCTTGAAATAACCATTTTTACGTAAGCTTCTGGTGTAAATGTTGAATGATAACATACGACGAGGGGCACACTGCTGCGCGTTACAGGCTGCAGCTCTCTATATAAGGGAATGTTAGCCAATTTAGTGTTTGAATATTCGTTCATTCCATTATTTAGAGATCAATTTTCAAATGATAGTTTCTATCGGTGTCGTCGGGCAATCGAAATTTCATACAGCACCCTCTACTACATGAAAAAAGGCTTTTTTTTCTTTATGGTCTTTGTACCATGTACTCATTCTTCAAGTTTATTTCTTTGGTAGGAGTATCGTTGTATACCGATTGCAAATATATTTGAAGTAAATATTTTTTGGTATAACTGAGCGCCTGCATGGGTTTTTGTGTATTTGAGCACCTATGAGTATTGTTCGTTTACTCGGCATTAAAAGAACGCTGCCGACAAGGATATAAACATTCACTGTTCTGATCTATATCTTTTCCTCTCATCCCTATTTTGAAAAAATCATAGCAGGCCTCACGCATGCGTAATTTCATGCATCTGAAACCCAGTACGAAAACAAATAGTATGTTTGTGTGAGTGTGTTTAAGTGTAAGTCATCATAAAAAATGATATTGTACGTAAGTAAGTTCCTCAATGAAGTGTTAAATTTTAACGATTTTCAACATTCTTTCTTAATATTCAGTGACTTCATTACGTTACTATTAGGCATCACTTTGTGATAATTGATGGTTATTTAACGTAGAATATCAAATAACACTCTGTAAAAAACTAAATTTTCCAAAATATTTTCTGTTTGTGCCCACTTTGTTGATAAACAGTTGTTCCAATTGCTATAAAGATATCTTGAAAAAGTCGCGAATAATCATGCCTTTACTACTATTTAACGATCTTCTGCAAAAAATTAAGTACTTGACTTCTGTTTCAAGGGCATTTAATGATAATATGTCTTCAGATTAAAAACAATAAAGAAGTTGGCATAAATTCCATAAGCAAAATAGGAAATAATAAGGAATAGTTATAGCCCAGCATAGTCGCTAGGAAGCTGTCCTCTGAAGTCCAGGTTCCGGGTTCGAATATTGGTCCAGGCATGGATATTTGTGGTGTCCCTTAAGTGTGAAATATGTTCAGGTAAATGTTCTTGTAATAAAATTTGTAAACCCATGTAGTCTGGATTATTCGAGGTATAAGCGGTTCTATTAGACAAGCAAAAATTTCAGCACTTATGAAACAAACAAGTTATAGCACATGTTTTTGGAGTCAAAAATAAAAGTTTTCAAATTTGAACTTTCAAAAGAATTTTTGTTAATAATACTAACAATCGGATGCCATAGTATTGGCACAGGTAATATACAATTAACATGCGAAGGTTTGATAATTCCAATTGCCTGCAATTTACTCGCTCTCAACCGTTCAATCTGCAAAAGAAAAATCTTCAACTTCCCCAAAATAAATATCTTTAGCAACAGACTTTCTGGTCTGCAAGTCATTGCTCGCTACAGGACCCATACAGCACAGAATGTTTCAGTTATGTTGCAAAAAGCTTACAATCTTTCAAAAACGTAACACATTTAAGTTTGCTCTCTGATATCTTTCTGAAACATTCGCCCTTTTTGATTTTCTATCTGTTAAGTGATTGTAACGTTTCTGTTACGTATCTGATTTTTTGTTACGATCGCGGACATTTATACGTTTTTGAAACTAATCGGAAAGCAATCTGAACGTTTTTAAACGTTTCTGAAATGTTTATAATGTTTCAATGTTATAAGATTGTTACGTTTCTGGAACATTTTGTGCTGTTAGGGGAGCAGACATCCAATAACACTGGAAATCAAACGAAAGCTTTACAATCTAAAATCAAACCTTTCCCTGGCAAACGTTTCTGCCCACAAGGGTGTCGTCGGTAATGAAATGGCAGAGCAACTAGCCAAAAATGCCACTGAAAATCCAACAATTCAAAATTCTATACCCGCCCCCTCCTTCCCCTCCCATGTCAAAGCTCACTTAAAGCACCTACTCAAACAAAATTGGCAATCCCTTTGGGACGACTCCATAAAAGGACGGTATACTTACGATCTGATACCAACACCTCCTCAAACTCCTGGTCTCTCACCCCCCCCCCCCCCCATCACAGCCTTTCCATAGACGAGCCTTTCTCACAGACCATGGTCCGTTCCCATTCTACCTCGATAAATTCCATTGCCGACGTTCACCCTTGTGTCCATGCGGCGAGGAGGGCACTGCTTCACATTATTATTATGACTGCCCTCTCACCTCCTCCTACCATCTACGCAACCCACCCCCTTGACCAGTAAACTGGCTGGATAATATTTTAACAAGACCCTCCCTAGTTTCAAAACTTAAGAAAATCTTCTCACTATTAATAGAAATAACAAATCTGACCGATTAATTTATTTTCCTCTACCTACTGGCTCAATTTGCACTACAATAAATTTCTCCACTTTGATTCAACTGAACCTTCCAATTCTCAGCCCAAGTAGTGACCCAACAGTGAAATCACCCTGAGGTCCTATTGCCCCTTGTCGCGATGGGCGCTAGCCCGGCAATAGGATTAAAACTTAGAATCTGTGACTAAGAATTGACTACGTATATTCATTAATAAAGTACCCAATGAAAAGAAATCAATGTTTTATACAAAATGAACAATTCAACGTAAATCACGAACTCTTGTCACTGAACCTTACCTCTCAATGGATTCTGCATCTAATTCGAACTTTTCACCAATCATTCATTAATTTGGCGATTAATTCTGTAATTTTTTTTGTTGTTGTTGATTGTTTGAATAAACGGAGCGGTTCCCTTAGAAGCGCTCGACACTGCTCTTTGAGCGGTGAGCGGGGACCGCTCCCTGTTAATCCCTATTAATCTTCAAAAGAAGCGCAATGATTCATTCCGATTAAAACAATTCATTTTGTGATTTTTCTTGTAAACAATGCAATTTTAAAAACAAAAATTATTTTTAAAGGGATTTTTTTTTTCTTTTTTTGAGTGGGTGGGGGGAGGAGGCGTTGCTTGGGGGTTGTCATTCAACGAATATTTTTTGTCCGTCAAAGTGTATTGGACAGGGACGTTGGACTTAAGGTGGATTCCGAAGCAAATAAAACAAACAAACAAATAAATAAATAATGACAATTATTCGAAAAATGCTCAAGTACTTTGATGTAACTTGACTAAGGATTTTCCTGCTGAATTTTTAATTATTTTAAACCTTTATATTTAATTGAAAGTAAAAAGCAAACGATATGATAGAGGAACATTTTACGACTTAATTACGTTTATGTAATTTAATGTTATATAATAATAACTTTAATTATTTATTATGTTATACCTTCTTAACTGTAGAGATAGAGTGTCAATTTTCAATATTTCATTATATCACACCTTTATCATAGAATCTGCAACTGGAAGTGACAGGGCAAGCTCTCTTTAACTACATAACGAATGTCCCAAGATATCTATTCTTTTTCGAAAATAATGATGGATGTCTTGAAAGAAGATAAGAACGTTTTGATATTCAGCTGTTGTTGGGAAATAATTGTTAGAAACGTCTGTGTCGGAGAAATAGTAATTTAAAACCTTCTTGGTTGAATGAAATAGAATAGGAATATATTATGCTTGACAAAATTAATAATTGAAAAGTGAATATGACACATACTATAGAGGTATAGTTGACAACTTTAACGCATTTAAAATACCACTATTTTTGTGAAATAATTTTCGTTTTATTTGAAGACTAAAAATTTTCATTTAAGCAAGACAAATAATTTTTTTTTTTTTTTTTTTTTTTTTTTTTTTTAAATAGTGGCTTTCAAAATGTGTTAAAGTTGTCAACCATATTAGTATACATTCGGTAGCGAAATTATTCGAGCGCTAGCAAAAATTCCTATGTAAAAAAACACACTTAATACTGTTTTGTTAAATAAATCCTTGTCGAGTCCGGCAAGGATTTACTTAACAAAACAGCATTAAGTGTGCTTTTTTGTGTAAGAATTTTTGCTAGCGCTCGAATAATTTTGCTGCTGACTGTATAGTCATTAAAGACAGCATTAATTTTTCTGAATTTTAATTTCTTTTAATATACACATTTTCATTTGTCATTTTAACCGATGATTGCATAATTATTCATTATTCAAAATGAAAATATCTTGTTGCATTAAAGGTGACTGAAATGTCCTCTGGTGGTAGTACGCTTAAAAGTTGGTTTGATCCATGAAATATGCGACTAGACTCAGCACAATAACATCTATTTTATTATTATTGTTGTTATTGTTAATGTTATCTGAATGATTTTTGAGTTTTTCTTTCTCTTTTTTTAATTTCAAATATTAGAAATATCGTTTTCATGTAAAATGTACAGGCAATATACAAATGCTTAAAATATCATAATTATTTTCATATAAATTAACCACCATATATAATAATAAATTATATCACCATCTTTTTAATAAAATTTGGAATGAAAATGATGCTGTTCCATCACTGTAAGAAAAAGGCTACCATCAACTTTTCGTTAAAGAAAGATAAACTAGCATCTGACTTCAATAGTTATTGGCCAATATCACTGGCTTTAGTGTTTCAGCAAGAATAATGGAGATACTTTTTATTGGTAGAATAAAATAGTATCTGGAAACCAAAGGCTTTTTGCATCCTGCACAGCGTGGCTTTAGAATAAACCATTTCACTGAGGTACGTGTTGCTACACTTTCACACTGCATTAAAGATAATCCTGATAAGGGCAACATTGTTTGTTCTATCTTTGTGAATTTCCATGGAAAATATTATATTGCTTAAAAAACAAACCTTCTTTGTAAATTGATTGCTAAATACATACCAGGTAATATGCTGCTGGGGTGGTTTAACGACATCCTTAGTTAGCTCTTTATTAATGTCCACATTGGAGGAGCACAGGCTGATTGTAGAGTTCTGCAAACTGACCTCATTCAGAGAGCTGTGTGATGTTGCTTGTCGTTCGACGTGTATATTGGTGATATTATATGCTTCTTAACTGAAGAAAATATTGGAGTACTTATGCAGGTCAACGATCTTGTCCCATGGACACCAGACATAAGAGCAGGAATAAGAGCAGGCCATAAGAGAGAGATTTAAATGTATCCTAAGTAGTCCTATATGGACACTTCCTTCCTGGTGTTTTAAAGACAAAATGATTTAATACAGAGAAAATAATTTACCTGACGTTTTCATTATGTCCTTAACATTTACAACTAAATACATATTATAATAGCCCTTCCGTGTAGGGAGAACGCAGGGTATTTGAGTGTAAAATTTTTTTATCGTAAACTCACTTGGAATTTACATGCTTGGAAGTCGGTATCTCTCGTGACACAAAATGAGCACAAAATGAACAGCCGACGCACAAAATGAACAGCGGCGGCAGTAACTTTTTTTTTAAAGAGTGGGCAGATATTTTTGTCAAATGTTTATGTTGAGTTATTGATGTTTTTTCTTAAAATTATTCCACATTTAAATTATTCCACTAATAATTCTTTAAATATCTTTAAATTTGTTCGTAGAATGATATATATATTTTTTTCTTTTTAAATAGAGATAAGTTAGCTTTAATTTGAAGATTAACTTGAACTTCAAAAAATAGCTAGCCACATATATTAATTAATAAAGCCCATTAAAATGTTTAATGAGTTGATAATGATAATCCTTTTTAGTTTCATCTGTATTCAAAAAGAGAAAGTACTAGATTCGTAAAATGTTTTCGACCTTTGGTTTTCGTTGGATTCATTCGTTTTGAGATGTCCTGAACACTATATGACCATTATTGTTAGAAAACATCTGTCTGTATATTTGGATGTGTCGGACAATTTTTTTTTTTTTTTTTTTTTTTTTTTTTTTTTTATCAACTCTAGTTCGAGAATTAATTCATAGAATTTCATTAAAAGTTGGTGGCTTTGGCGCGTGTTTTAACATAATTTTTAATATAGCAGCATTGAGCAAATTTTTGTATAAATATACAAAATGAGTTTACTTTTTATTTTTTTTAAACTAATCATTATGAAAAAAAAAAAAAAAAAAAAAAAAAAATCTGGAGTGACTCCACTTGACTTTCCGAACATTGAGTAATTAACAGTTTTGTAGATAAAGTAAAGAAAGAGGAGTTGTTAAACAAACAAAAGAGATAAAACCATAATAAAGTGTTTGAGTTTATAGACCATAATGAAGTGTTTGTTGTTTTTCTCCATATATTACACGATGTTTTATTTAACGTTACTGAACTTTGAGCCCATAGATCATAATGATAAAGAATTTTCATTGTGTCCCTGTAAAAAACCTATAAATGCTAGATTCACCAAAATGCTTATAGTTAGAGCAACAGTGATTTATAATATTCATATAAATTTTCAGCTCAATTGAATAAGGCATTTAGATGCTATCGCACTTTTAACTAGTATGTTGTGGCCACCACATGACTTTCTTCTATATTTTCCTATACAAATTCACTCAGTAAAAATAATTTATTAAAATTATTATTTAAAAAAAATATCTTCCATGATAATGCAGATGATTTTCATATTAGAGAAGTAGTATAACACTAAATATCCAAAAAAAGTCAATTTTATTGTCAATATTACATAAAAAAAAAAAAAAAAAAAAAAAAAAAAAAAATGTATTTATATATATATATATATATATATATTGTTAAAAATGAAAAAAAAAAATCGATAACTTCATTTTAAATTATCGCAGATCTATGGTTCAACCATTCGTTTTAAAGGTACTGGCGAGCTCTTTTGAAAGATACCCATCATGAAAATTTACTGCCCTCGAGGGGGGAATTCCCCCCCCCCTCCCCCAGGGACGGGGGAGAAAGCGAGGCTCCTACACATGCAAAAATTTTTCCCAGTTGACTATCTCTATTATAAATAATTCTGGTAAATTTCATAATGATTATTAAAAAATAATTCTCTTTATGCACATTTATACAAAATTTTGTACTATACCACCATGTTAAAAATTTAGAAAGACAATTAAGACAATTTAGACCAAAGACAATTTTTACTAAAAGTTGATAGGCACTAATTTATATCAAGGTGCAACTACATACCAATTTGTATGAAATTCTGTGAAGTAGTTCCTGAGATAGAGTTGCCACAAAAGTTTGTCACGCACACACACAGAGACTAACAGACAAACAGACAGACATTTTCTAAAAATGGTCAAATCGTGTTCTACATCTCTCAAAACATGTAAATCCATCAAAAACCCGAGGTCGAAAATTTTTACGAATCCAATACTTTCTTCTATTGAATATAGAAGAAAGTAAAAATTTGGTCCCACAGGCCATAATGATAAAGAATTTTTCTTTTTGTCCCTGTAAAAAAACTGTAAGTGCTTAATTCACCAAAATCTATACAGTTCGTGCAACTGTGACCTGTAATATGTGTACAAATTTTTTGTTCAGATTAAATAAGCGTTTGGACGCTATCGCACTTTTAAAAATTTAGCCCCATAGGCCATAATGGTAAAGAATTTTTCTTTGTGCCCCTGTAAATAAACGGTATGTGCCAGATTCTCCAAACTCTATACAAAAATGATGAACTGTGACCTATAATATGTGTATAAATTTTTTGCTCAATTGAAGAAGGCGTTTAGATGCTATCGCACTTTTAAGATTTTGGTCCCATAGACCATAATGATAAAGAATTTTTCTTTGTGTCCCTGTAAAAAATACTATAAGTGCTAGATTCACCAAAATCTATAGGGTTCGTACTATGGTGACTTACAATATACGCACCACCTTTCAGCTTATTCGAACAGAGCGTTTAGACGCTAGCGTGTTCACTCACAGACATACACACACATACACACACACATACATACATCATCGTAAAAATAGTGAAAACGGACTCAGGGGACCTCAAAACGTATAGAAACATCAAAATCTCGAATTCGGATTTTTGACATGATTACAATACTTTCCTCACTCTAGTGTTCGGAAAGTAAAAAAAAAAAAAAAATATATATATATATATAATTGTAACAGAGAATAAGGATAAATTTTTTGTATATATGTAAAGTCCCTACATATTCTCCTGGATATATGTGTGTAAATTTTCAAATAGATATCGTTAGCGCACAAGACTAATCTTTCTTTTTACAGTTAGGATTACATTTCTTTGAGACGAAAATCATCTGCACTCGCTACGGAAAATACTTTTGATAAATAATAATTTAAAAAAATAGTTTGTACTTTGTGAGTCTGTATTAGAAAACATAGAAAAGAAAGTTTTGTAATAGCCACAACTTATAGTATATTTTGTATAGTGTAGTAGTTATAGTGTGCTTTGCCGCAGATTTAGAGTGGGATGTACATATTTTTTTCCTGCAACTGAGTAATATTATTTCAATATATTCTGTCTTCCAGCACATAAAAGTAGGTCTTAAGTATTAAAGATATTTTATGCATGTAAAACACAAATTTCATATGCAATCCTCAGAAAGTTAGGTCTTATATAAATCGAAATAAGATTTATGAAAATACGACTGCATGCGTGCTTTTTAGGAAACTCGAATAAAAGCATCTTTGAGATATTCTAAATTGACTTTCTATTCAGAAAATTTCATATAATATACAGTGACAAAATATGAGTTTTTACAGAGTTTGTTTCCTGTTGGTTTTTTGCATGCATTTCAAATCAATTTAAACGAAAAACAACTTTTTTTTTCGTTTTTTTTTTCTAAAATTTTCTATAGTAAATAATCAAAAATAATTCTTTATAACAGTGCTGCATTTGGAAAACATGCATAAAAATCATTGAACATAGCTTTCTTCAATAAAGATTCTATATATGTGGTTCAGTGCAAGTTTAATTATTAGAGGCTGAGATACAGCAATTTGGAAAATCAAAGAAGGCGAGTAATATTAGCTCCACTTGTTCAACAATATATACCCCAGATTTGAGTCAATATTCTTTTTCGTAATGGTTATCTCATATATGAAATTAAGTGCATTTATACGCTGTAGAAACTCAGACATAGCCTTAATGTAAGTGGGGAAAATTGCTGCATAGTTGCAATACATAAAAATCTATACGCACATATTACGGTTGAAACCAGCAATGATCATTTAATGGTCACTAGGGCCCACCCAAAGTTATACTTTAGTGGCCTAAAAATATAAATTGGTAGACCAACATACACAAGTGTACATTTTTTAATACATATATCGATGCTTTTATGTGAAAACAGCACAAATACTTCTATTATGCTTTTATTTAATGTTGCTTGTGGACCGTAGGAGCAAAACTTGCAAGCAAATTTTATCTCGCTTCTTATCTGATTGTGCATTGACTCCGATGACAATAAATACATGGTCAAGCAGCGCGCGCGTGTGTATGTGTGTGTGTGTGTGGGGGGGGGGTAACAATTAAAAAATCATGGGAGAGGCTAAAAAAAATTTCATTTTAAAAACGACTCAAAATTTATCTCTAGAAAATCAATTAGTAATTAAATGTTAATTATTATTCAGTAATTATTAGTATTTGTTACAAAATATCACTAATTAGAACAGTTATAAGACTTTAATTTTGGTTTTAAATTAGTTGTTATTTCAATTAGCTTTAAGAGAATATTTCATATTAATCAATATAGGGGGGGGGGGGGAGGGTTTGAGCTCCTGAGCCCCTTTCTTTCCTACACCCCTGTAAGGCAGCAACGGTTTTAAAGAAGTGGGCCTGGATACCTTGGGTCCCCAACTACAGTTAAAATTTTGCTTTTGAATTTTAACCCATTTTCTATCATTCGATTAAGCTGATATTTTGTATACATGGGAAATTCCGAATGTACATGTAATATAATTTTTCACGGATATGTGTGATTTGCTTACGTACAACGCTCTCTATTGACCAAAATTTTAATAATTATTTTTTTTATTACAAAAAAAAAAAAAAAAACTTTATGAGAACAACTTTTTTGCAAGCAGCGTTCAATTCTACCGATTCCTTGAATTTTTATGAATTTTTGAAATATCTACAAACTTATAGGACGGTACATACCTGTCCTAAATTAGTAGACATTACTGTTTTTTCGATACAATTTTTGCGGAAGATTATTTTTATTTTATTTTTTATTTTTAATGAAGTCTTAGAATTTTATTTTATTTATTTGTAATTATACAAATATAAAAGTTTGAAGTACTTGAAACAACCACTGAGCTGAAGAACAACTGGAGGAAATGCTAGACCGGTTTTCGCGTGCCGTTTTTTGAAGGTTTGTCTTCCGAGCGTTGTATGGCAAAAAGCATTTGATATATTTATATTTCAAAGTAAAATTGTGTAAAGGTAGTCTGTTCGAACAACTATATGCTAAACATGACATTACAATTTTAAATTTTAATTCTTTAAAGATTATAATAGTAATAGACGACACGACAAATGTTGCTTGCCATACAAGGCAGGCGAACGATTGCAGAAAAACTGGCACGCACGAACACTGTGTAAAAGTATTGGAAGCATTTGCTCCAGTTGTTCTTTAGCTCAGTGGAAACAACACTGATAATTGAAGAGCTTGTTTCCAAAAGGCGTTAAGTCAAAACTTTCAAGAATTGACTTTTCGATGCAAACGACTCCAGCACATGCCTAACAATCTATTTTCAATAAGTAGAAGTTCCAAACAGAGTTTGGTCGAATTGAAAACAGAGGGTGAAATTCGTGTTTTTTTCCAAAAATAATTAAGTCGCAAGTAAGTTTTGTGCCAAAAGGGATTAAGTCAAGTTTAACCAATTGCAGCGTGCCTTGAGATCACGTGGTTTGTCTGGCCTTGGGTGAAAAGTCAAAAGTACGGAAAAGAATGTTGTTGTAGGTTGTCACATTGAGGTGGATTTTTTTTTCTAAAAGGGTTAAGTTGGAAAGAATATAATAAGTGATTCGAATGAATCTGTGGTATTATCTCCTCACCCGAGAAAGCATAAAAGGGATCCAAGTCTATGGAAAAAAAATATTAAAATAAATAAACTTCAGTCGTCGCCCGGTAAGCATGGAACAGTCTCCTATAGTCATATTTACAGTGTGTTTTGTAAGGCAAATATCCTCACAATCAACGTTATCGAAGGAGCATTTAATGCCAAGTACAGCGATACTGATAAACAGGGACAAGGTAATTTTTTGTGTTCTCATATGATAATTACACCTAAGAAAGCATATTGTTCACCGAAAAATGAATTAAAAATAAGACAGATAAGTATAAAGTTCTTTATTCCTAACTAGCAGGCTACGCCCGCTTCGCTGGTCACTATATTTAAATGAATTTTCGAAAGAATCGAATTAAAATTTATTTTTTTACACCGCATTATAGACAAAAATTAAAAAATAAATAAAAAACAATAAAAGAAACTGAAATTGCTCCAAACCTCGCTTCGGGTACCCGCTGTCTACGGCAGATCTTTTCCCGCCCGCATTGCATCAGGTCTAGGTTTCCCATGCCTGCAGGAAGATCTTTCCCGGGCACTTCAATCTGGATATTTATCAACGACAGGTGGGACCTGCTACTATTTAAGAACTACGATTTTAAAGATGACTGTATCTCAGCATCTATTAAATATTTTAGTTTTGAACCATGTATTTTATAGCCCATGCTATTTACACTATATTACGATTTGATTTCGACCAATGTAATAAAAAAAAAGTAGATTAAATATATATATAAACAAATAAATTTTAATCAATTTAATCCTTTTTACTGTGTATATACTACCATTTTTCCCGATAAATACAGTAAATAATAATTAAAAAAAAAATGAATAAATAAAAGTTTTTTCTTTTAAAGGAATTAATTAAAAAATGAAAAATAAGAAGTTGTTCTACCATAAAAAAGTAAGCATAACTGTTATAAATACGTTTTTAAATTTAAAACTAATTATACTTAATTTTTTATACTGCATTACGATTTCATTTTCAAAAGTTCGCCTTCAAATGAATGAATTAAATAAAAATAAGTTGCGTAATAGCCGTTGCTAAGATACGCAGACGATTGAAGCAAAATAATTAAATTTATGAAAAATGAAGCATTAAAGGCAATATTTAAAATCGGAAAAACATTAATTTAAAAAATTCAAATTCGAAATTCGAAAAAATCTCGATGAGGTGCACACCTGCAGGGTCCCAGGTACCTATATGCAAAATTTGGAAGCTCTGCGATCAATAGTGTGAGCACCAGAGCGCAGACAGACACACACACACACAGAAATACACAGACACTTCTCTTTATTTATATAGATGATGATACAGATGTCCGCGCGTGTGCTATCACATTTCGAACCATCTTCTGTGTGGGAGCAAAAAGAGTTGGAAATGTTGCAAATTACTTCTTCAAGAATAAAACTGGGAGACCGGAATGTAGAGGTGGAAAAGGCATCAAATTTAATATTGAAGACAAGAAGAAATTGATACATGAGCACATACTAAATTTTCGTTGTCGTTCTAGTCATTGTGGGAGAAAAAATACGGCTCACAGAAAATACCTTCCTGCGTAGCTTAACGTTAGAAAAATGTAGAAAATGTTGATAGAAAAATATAAAAAGGAGTGTATTTATAACCTTTATTATAATGTGTTTGTAAAATAAATTAATCTTGGTTTTGGAACCTCTAAAAAAGACATTTGTTTCTTCTGTATAAGGAAAAAAATACAAATGAATTCAGAAAAATGTACAGAAAAAAAATAAATAATAATAAATAAATAAATAAATAAACAAAAGACCATGTTAACTGAATTTTTTTTTCATAAGCACCGAAGTAAAAAAAAATATTCACTTTTAGGGGAAAAACTGATAGGAGAAGATGAAATTACAATGCGTTTTGACCTGATGCAAAATCAGGAACTACTACACACACCTATGTCCGAAGCCTATTATTCACGTCAGAAATGGCAATACTCTTTTGGTGTAATTATACATCAAGGTAAAAACAGTGCGCAAGCAAAGGAGGATATATTTTTTTACACTTGGGGTGAACACGAGGCAAGACATGCTCCCAATGAAATTGCGAGTGTTTTATATGATTTTTCGATGAAGCGTATACCTCCAGAAGTGAAATTGTTCGATTGTTCATTGACTCGTTCGGATGACAAAATAAAAATTATTCTATGTTAGGAATGCTTTCAGCAGTGGCTGCTCAAAAGGACCTTAACTTCACAAAATACTTCCCAGTGCGTGGTCACTCATACTTACCAGCAGATAGATAAATCGGTCGAGTAGAGACTAGTTTAAAGAAAGTGGAAACAATTTTACTCCCTAATGAATATTTTGAACATTTCTCTAAGGTTGGAAAACTTTTCGCTTATAAGAAGCAGTGGAATATTTTAGATTGGAAAAATTTTGCGCATAGTCGTCTGAAAAGCAAACAAGGTTTCTTGATTTCAGAGGCAAAAGTACTGGAAATTACAAAGCAAGATGTGGGAATCAAGACAACGTACTGTGGATCGTTTTACCGTCACAAGATCCTGAAACGCAGGAAAAAAATTCTCCTATGCGCCCCTTCTGAAGTAAAACCTAAAAACAATATAAAATAAGCCAAAAAATCAGCTGGTTTGAAATTACTTGAAGCTTTGGGAATTAACAAATTGCATGAATGTTTTTATTTTTATGAACAATCTTGCAACGATACACCTTACGCTAACATAAGTGAAAATAATGGTAGTGATGAAGAAATAGAGTTTGTAAATGAAGATTTGTGGTAACTACCTTCCAAAATTATGTATCTAAAATTTATGCTGTATTTACATGAAAAAAAAAAAAAAAATACTTGGATTAGTTTCAAACGGAAGTAAGTCATTTCATTTCGTAATTTTTTTTGTGCCAAAAGGTCGTAAGTCATAGTTATGTTCCAAAAAGGGTTAAATCATTTTTTTATTTTTTTATTTCTAAATAACTATACTGTCAGGATTTTTTTAACTATATAATTTAGTGTTATTATCATCCATAGATTACTGGGAAAAATTATCGTTTCCTTAAATTCAATAATAAATCTTACATAACAAAATCGCGTTTTTTCAAGAATGGAAAAAATTGACTTAACGCCATTTGGAAACAAGCTCTTTAATTATTCCTTTAAAATATTGTTTATAAAACTTTTTTATTTTGTATGCCCTATTTAACGATTATGACTTTCACTATTTACACACTATATATATTTTTAATGGTACTTTAGCACGATTGAAGATGCAATCAATAGAAAGTAATAACTGAAATATAAATCCTTGACCTATGAAAATGAAACATTGACATTTAGGTACATCTTTTTATTTGTTATAATATTTTGATTACATTCATTATTTTTAACTCCCGACCGAAAAAGAGGGATGTTATAAGTTTGAAGCCCTTATCTCTGTATGCGTGTCAGAGGCATTATAGCTCTTAAATAAATAGATCGATTTCTTTCTTTCTTTCTTCTTCTTCTTCTTATTTACTTATTTATTTATTTTGTTTAGAACACTAGTTTAGAAAAGATAATTTCTGGCTATGTTTGATGAACATATTTCTTGATACATATTTCTTAAATTAATTAAAATGTGTTATATTTCTCGTGCAGTTTGCTTTGACATTTTATAATTTCATAGACGGCAAGTTTTCAACTGATTTGAGATGATTATAATTGGCAAACTTCACCCTTCTGTCAGATGATAACTCAGAATTTTTGGAATTATAGTATCAATTTTTTTTTTCTTTAATCGTATATTTTCTACCGATTTTAACAAAAATTAAAAATTGTCTATAACTTATGATTATTAGTTCACAGACCAAAAGTCTTAATTCGGTTGAAAATTATAGATTTCACAGAAAAACAGAATTTATTTAAATTCAAGTTCGGTTTCTGCTGTTTCAATCGCTGTAATTCTTAATTATATACGTCTTGTTATTAACTTCAAACGTCGGAGGTTTTGACGAAGTGTTTTATATTACTTAATTATTATGATGAAGAGTTGGAAAAACACAAGTAGTTCTGTTATAGGGAAGGCTTTTGTTTTCTACTTTTAATAAAACATTACTGTTTTTTGTTATTTCTTAATGTCATTATACTGTACATTTATTCTTATTATGCCATATAGTTTTTTTTATTTGCTAAATCTTCGAAACAAGAATCATTTTTGGCATTTAGAAGACTGTGTATGGATATTATTCTGTATTTTGAAATCGAAATTTTTTAATATCACACTGTAAAAAAAAAAAAAAAAAAAAATCTGTTAAAAAGAGTGAAATATTTCTCTTACTTTCTTAGAGAAAATTTCTGTTTTCTAAAACTACAAAACACATATTGTTTTCTGTAACCAGATAAAATCTGTAATCATTGTTACAGATTTTATCAGGTAGGTACATGCTGTTTTGTATGCGGAAAACTTGGCATAAAAGCAAGATTTGGACGTGCTAAATAACAATGCGAATTGTAATTCCGTGGCTTTGAGATCTTGCCTACGATGTCATAGCATTGGTTCGATCCTGTCTTGTCAAAGGCAAAATTTATTTAATTTGAGTTAATTTTTACAATGTGTTCTACGGGGAAAAAAAAAAAAAAAGTTTGTATGGATATTTTCTGTATTGTTCAGTTACGGAAAATTTCTATCTACGAATATTTTCTGCATGCGGATATTTTCTGGCATACGGATATTTTCTGTCAAATTTACTGCCAGGAATTATTTGTAATATAACAGGATATTTTTTAAAGTTCATATTGAATCCGCATTGAAGTTAGTCTTTTTAACACGCTTTTATTAGCTTCACCTGTATTTATGTTTGTATGTATGTATGTTTGTATGTTTGTAACCGCTCTGGGAACAAACAAAAATCTATATTGTAAAAAAAAAAGAATTTCCCTACGTGAGCGCTGTAGCCGTGAGGTAAAGCACCGCGCTACGAACCTAATGGTCTAGCGTTCGAGCCCAGTCAGGGGAGATTTTTAAAAAATGGTTTTTGTTTAATTCTAAATTATTTTAATTAAAGATTTAAATGTATGTAAATATTATGGTGTGTCACTCACACGATTTTCTCTTACCCTGCATTTTAATACTAAGATAGATATTTTGTGCTTTTTAGTGCACATTTCTATAAAAGCGTGTTCTTTAATTTTTTAAAACTATATTATTTCTTTTATATGCCGTATTTTAACAAACAATTTTAGTTAACTAGGCATTGTACAAGTAACTTTTTAGTTTACAAAATATAGCGATAGAATAATACTAAAAAAAGCAATTTCAAAAATACTCAGTCAGAAGTTAAGCATGGTAAAAAGTAAAAAGTTAATGATGTTTTTCAACAATAATTTTTTTTATAGTACATATTGCAATTTACGCTAGTTTTAAAACTTTTGTAAATATCCTGTTTTAAGCCATTTTACTTTTTTTTTTGTTTATTGTTTAACTTTTTCTAATGTATTAAACAAAGTTTTTTATAGATTACAAAAATAGTTGTTTACATAATTTTCTAGAAATTTTTATAAGAATTAGGATAAGAAGATTATTAATTTTATATATATATGTATATATATATTAAATGTGTAAAATAAACGTTTTCTCATGCATTTTTCTATTCTAAAACAATAATTATGAATGTCACTGCTGTTTATTTAAAAGTTAAGTACCGTTTCCTTTTCTCTTTCTAGGCTTATGCGTTTTAATAAAAATTTCTGTTTTACATTAGATTTACAAAATTATTGGGGAATATTCCCTACACTTATAATATTTAAATGTAATAATAATAGGCTAATAGGCTATCCACCGTTCAGTTCGATATATTTATCTTATTCTAATCTATTAATTTATTTTATTAGGGTCAATTTCGTAGTTTAGTTTTCTTGCTATTATTTTCAATGCAACAATCGTATAATGCATATTCATATGGAAAATTTTCAATTTTTTTTTAAATTGATAAAATCGTAAATTACGAATAATTTACGAAATTTTCCTATTAGAATATTTGTATTCAATCATGTTCAAACAAATATCATAAATGTAATTTTGAAGTTGTCTAACGTATTTATGATCCTCAAAATGGAAGTTTATGCTCAATTTTGCCTTATTCTGACATGTTAAGTAAATCGTAAATTCCAAATAACTTACGAATTTTTTAAATTGGAAAAACCATAGTCCATGATATTCATGCCAGTGTCCTAAATAATATTTCAAAAGTAGTCTGACATCTTTATGATGAAAATATCCCTCAAGATTGACGTTTATGTGAAAGTTTGCTCTATTCAGCCATGTTAAGAAATTCGTAAATTTCCAATAACTTACGAAATTTTTATATTGGAAAATTCATAGTCATTAATATTCATGCCAGTGTCCTAAATAATATTTCAAAAGTAGTCTGACATCTTTATGATGAAAATATCTCTCAAAATTGACGTTTATGTGAAAATTTGCCCTATACTGCCATGTTAAGAAATGCGTAAATTTCCAATAACTTACGAAATTTTCAAAGTAGCATATTTATAGTTACTGATGTTCATTCCGGCATCAAAACTGATATTTTAAAACTGGTCTGACATTTTTACAGTAAAAAGTTTCTATTTAATGCACGTTTAAGTGAATTTTTGTCCTATTCTCCCATGTTAAGAAAATCGTAAATTTCTAATAACTTACGAAGTTTTTTAGTTCGAATGTTGCAAATGAATACGGTTCTTTCCAGTGTCAAAAGTAATATTTTAAAACTGATTTGACCTCTCTGCGACAATTTGTTCTTGAGATATCGTGTACACAGACTAACAAACTAACGGACTAACAGACTAACAGACTAACAGACACCCTACAGACAGACACCATACAAATTTTGTCATTTTCGGATTCCTCTCACCTGAAAACGTGTAAAAAAGTAAAAAAACCGAGGTCGAAAATTTTCATGATTACCTAAGTTCCCCATACCTATAGTATGATGGGGAACTAATATAGTCTTTGACAGTTTTCTTTATTTGTAACAATTTTCATTGTTGGCGCGCTATCTGAGTACTACAATTTCATTTCGGCGTGGGTATTACGAATTACGATTATTTATGTAAAAAGTAATAAAAACATATAGGGAAAACTGTTTTCGGATAGAAACAAGGTAAGAGTAATGAATAATATTTATATGTTTGCATATACAGATAAATTTATGCAAGAAAAATGCAACGTTTTTTTTTTTTTTTTATGATGTAGAAATAAACCAACATGTTTTTTTTTTTACTTTCCGAACACTATAGTGAGGAAAGTATTGTAATCATGTCAAAAATCCGAATTCGAGATTTTGATGTTTCTATACGTTTTGAGGTCCCCTGAGTCCGTTTTCACTATTTTTACGATGATGTATGTATGTGTGTGTGTATGTGTGTATGTGTGTATGTGTGTATGTGTGTATGTGTGTATGTCTGTGGGTGAACACGCTACCGTCTAAACGCTTCGTTCGATTAACCTGAAAGTTGGTACGCATATTGTAAGTCACCATAGTACGAACCCTATAGATTTTGGTGAATCTAGCACTTATAGTTTTTTTACAGGGACACAAAGAAAAATTCTTTATCATTATGGCCTATGGGAGCAAAATCTTAAAAGTGCGATAGCATCTAAACGCCTTATTCAATTGAGCAAAAATTTTATACACATATTATAGATCACAAATACTCAATCTGTATAGATTTTGGAGAATCTAGCACTTATAGTTTTTTTACAGGGACACAAAGAAAAATTCTTTATCATTATGCCTATGGGGCCAAATTTTTAAAAATGTGATAGTGTCTAAACGCCTTATTAATCCGAGCAAAAAAATTGTACACATGTTATAGATCACAGTTGAACTAACTGTATAGATTTTGGTGAATCTAGCACTTACAGTTTTTTTACAGGGACACAAAGAAAAATTCTTTATCATTATGGCCTATGGGACTAAATTTTTAAAAGTACGATAGCATCTAAACGCCTTATTGAATTCAGCTGAAAATTTATATGAGTATTATAAATCACTGTTGCACTAACTATAAGCATTTTGGTGAATCTAACATTTATAGGTTTTTACAGGGACACAACGAAAATTTCTTTGTCATTATGATCTATGGGCTCAAAGTTCAGTAGCGTTAAATAAAACAACGTGTAATAGATGGAGAAAAATACTCAAACACTCTATTATGGTTTTCTCTCTTTTGTTTGTTTAACAACTACTCTTTCTTTACTTTATCTACAAAACTGTTAATTACTCAATGTTCGGAAAGTCGAGTGGAGTCACTCCAGATTTTTTGAAAAAAAAAAAAAAAAAAAAAAACTTATGTGGATTTATTTTTTGTATTTTCCCTATGAACTACATTCATTTCTCGGTTGACTTCAAATGTTATTTATTAAAAATAAAAATTCATGCATATAAGGGTTAATACTAATTTACCGCCATTAAAGCCCATGTACGACTGTGTACTCTGAGGGGTCACATTTTACAAAAGCAGAAGATTTTATTCTTTCACTGACTTGAAGTGATCACTATCCACTATGTAACTAATATTAATAATACTCTTTATGTAGAGAAAAGATGTGAGTGATTAGACTTCATATTTTTGAAGGTGCATACTTAGAGGTGAAAATCAAACTTGGAAAAGTTAATTTTGCGTCATGCCAGTATTTCGCAAATAAATTTCAATACAATAGCATCTATTTGAATAATGTGGATAGAAAAGTATTAAATTTAGCTAAATTGAAAATTTATAAACTAAAACTAGTAATTTGTACTAGGTAATTTCAGTGGAAATTTATACTAATATAGAACTCTTTTTCACTCAGAAATAACACTATTGATTATATTCATGTCTTATAAATTTTCAAATACATCGTATTTATGAGATATATGTAAGATGTAAAATAACAGTACTAAATACAAGTTCTTTTGTGTAACTTTGCAACAGAATGCTTAAATATTCGGCCCACTATCTTGAAAAGGCAACATCATTTATTGTATTTCCATTTACCTTGGCTACTAATCTATATATATAAAAGAAGACTTCCTGAGTGAGGGGGTGATCTATCAACGCCCAGACCAAACCCCTGGACCTAGAAGCATGAAATTTTGTGACAATGTTCTTTCCATGACGTAGGCATCCACTAAGAAGCGATTTTACAAAATTCGCCCCCCAAGGGGGGGGAGGGGGGGAAAAACGTGATTTCACAAAATCCTTCATATCTCAAACAAAAAAAAAACAGATATCCGTAAAATTTTTGCTTTAAAATATAGCTAACACAAATGTCTAAAAACCAATTTCTGGAATTTTCAAAATTCGGTCCCCAAGGGGGGCGGGTGGGCAAAACGTGATTTCACATGCGTAAAAACGTGATTTCGCATAATCCTATATATCTCAAACAAAAAAATAGATATGCGTGAAATTTTTGCTCTAAAATATAGCTAATGCAAATATCTAAAAACCAATTTCTGGAATTTTAGAAATTCAGCCCCGAGGTGGGGCAGCAGGGGGGGGAGAGGGGGGGGGGGCAAAAAATAAAAAGAGAGTTAGATCGTTCAAAATTGGTATATAGAGGTTTTCGATACCTGCAAATCGATTTCGGATATTTTCGAATTTATAAAATTATTAGGAGGTGCGGGAAGGGGGGGGGCGGCAAGGGGGGGGCTATGGGGCAAAAACAAATAGAAATACAGTTAGGCCGTTCAAAATTGGTACAGTTAGGTTTTAGATGCCTGCAAGTCGAATGGGGATATTTTCGAAAGTGTAAAGTTATTAGGAGGGCCGGGAAAGGGGGAGGGGAGAGGGGGGGGAGGGGGGCAAAAAAATAAAAATAGAGTTAGATCGTTCAAAACTGGTATATAGATGTTTTCGATACTTACAAATCGATTGCGGATACTTTCGAATTTTTAAAATTATTAGGTGGGGCGGTAAGGGGAGGGGCGGTAAGGGGGGGGGGCTATGGTCAAAAACAAATAGAAATACAGTTAGGCCGTTCAAAATTGGTACAGTTAGGTTTTAGATGCCTGCAAGTCGAATGGGGATATTTTCGAAAGTGTAAAGTTATTAGGAGGGCCGGGAAAGGGGGAGGGGAGGGGGAGGAGGGGGGCAAAAAAATAAAAATAGAGTTAGATCGCTCAAAATTGGTATATAGATGTTTTCGATACTTACAAATCGATTGCGGATACTTTCGAATTTTTAAAATTATTAGGTGGGGCGGGAAGGGGGGGCGGTAAGGGGGGGGCTATGGTAAAAAACAAATAGAAATACAGTTAGGCCGTTCAAAATCGGTACAGATAGGTTTTAGAGGCCTGCAAGTCGAATGGGGATTTTTTTGAAAGTATAAAGTTATTAGGAGGGCCGGGAAGGGGGGGCAGAGGGGCAAAAAAAAAGAAAATAGAGTTAGATCATTCGAAATTGGTACATAGAGGTTTCCAATACCTACAATTCGATTGCGGATATTTTCGAATTTTTAAAATTATTGGGAGGGCGGGAAGGGGGGGAGGGAGTAGAGCGGTAAAAAAATAAAAATAGAGATATATCGTTCAAAACTGGTGCATAGAGGTTTTTGATACTTACAAATCGATTGCGGATATTTCAAATTTGTAAAATTATTAGGATAGACAGGAGGGGGGGGGCGAAGTGGGAAAATAATAGAAATAAGAGTTAGAGCATTTTGGGAATTTTTTCCGAAGGCAGTGAGAACCCGGTGCGACATTTTTCCTACTCAGATTTTGTTTCTCTTTCTTTTCATGTGATAAAAATTAATGCAATTTTGAGAATTCATTATAGTGATTCATTTAAAAATAGGGACCAGCGAAGCGGGCGTTGCCTGCTAGTTAAGTATAAAATCTTAGTCGAACGTTCAAATAATAGTCACCAGTAAATTGTTTGGATCTTATCCGACTAAATACATTCAGATTACTGGTGACTATTATATATATATCCATTCTGTCTTATAGGGGAACGGCTACAGACCATCGTAACATAACAACATTTATTTAAAACAAAAAGGGGACATTACATAAACACTTAAATTGCTGCATTTTACGAGCGGCAAACACCGTCTGTGTTTTACAGAACCACTCCACGTCAACTCCATAATTATACATTGGTTTACATCCAAGCGGGAGCGTCTTTCCCTCGACCACGATTAAACATCATCTGAATAAAAACAGGTGCGCTTCTCGGTGCGTGCGCATACAATGAAAGGATGATACAAAACAGCGACGTAGTAATATCGTCATAACTACATAGCAGTGACGTGAATGATTATTTACACTCAGATCGTCTTCGTCTGACAAAAAACTAGTATCTAATGTTTTCTGAAACTCAGATAAATTAGTAAGTGCTTTAAAAATTTCTTTGCATAAATTTTCCTTACTACCGACTGGTTCTAAATGTAGCGAATTAGCGATTGATATAAAATCGGACAAAGAGAATGATTTTAAAATTTGTTCTTGATGTTTATCAATGTCGAAATCGGCAGTAAAACCGCTAAAATTTCGCATACGTTTACGCGATTGATGATCAAATGTTGGGTATCCTAATAGTGTGTTTAACAATTTTATGGTATTTGTTTTAGAATATTTCAAAGAATTTGCAACTAGCGGAAGGTCGCCTAATTTAAGGGCCATTTTTAGGATGCAATGAAAATAAAATAAAGAAACAGAAGTAAAAAAAATTGTTCTTTTTTTTTTTTTTTTTTTTTTTTTTTTAAGTAAATATTGGGGAAAAAAATGGATTAAAACCAGAACATATATATTTTAGGAATAATAAATAAATATTGGGGAACAGAATATTTCTTTATTCATGGAAAGCAATTAAATATGGGGAAAAATTTCTTTATTTATATAAAAACGAACAAACAAATAATTTTAAAGGGCGTAAAACGGCAATGAATGAATTTCAAATTTTAATTACAAATGAAAAAAAATTTTTTCTTTATATACTATCATACAAAGAGGAGAAAAAAAAAATGCATGCTCCTACCTGACATTAAGGGCAGTCCTTTATGCCGTGATGATTAAAACATTTTATTAAGCAGGAACAATTAGATGATGATGAATCCATGACTTACATGTAGAATGCTCTTATTATTTGAAAAACGTCGAAATGATTCATTTTTGAACACTGTAAAAAAATGTTGTAATTTTTCCTGCACTTTCTGCGGTATATTTTCAAGTATTTATGCTGTGAAATAAATTCAAGCACTAAATGCTGTAAAATCGACTTCCTGTGGACTTTAGACAGGAACATCTGCTTGTGGAAGCATAACATCTGCGTCTCTGAACTCAGATGCAGATGAACCATGAACGAGGAATGAACAACGTTAAGAGCATGGAATGAAGAATGTCCATTCATCAGAAAGGTTAGTTTTTAATTTGTATATTAACATTTTGTATTGATTAATTAAAATTTCGTTAAAACGCATTAGTTGTAAACATATTGTAGCATGTCTAGTTCATGACACCTACAACTTTTCTCTTAACGATTTACAATTAATTAAAAAAAATGTTTCTTATTAATCATTCAGTATAGTCATTTTAAAGGTTTTTCATACAATTACATTTATCAAGTTATATGCTGTCCAAGGAAGTGCTAAATACACTTTTTTATATGAACAGATTTATGTTAACGTGTATAAACTTGCACTCATGAAATTCAACAAAAAATATTAATTATTTATTAAGTAATTTATCATAACAAATTGAATATGTTTATGATTACAAATTAATTTTTAACCCTAGAACACTAGTGGTACGTAAATTTTACGTGTGGCCTTCATTTAATGGTTTTTTCTGCACTTTCCCTACTATCGATACACTTGTTTGAGTTTGAGTGCTTCGAAATAATTATTCAGATAATGAAAAATTAGTAATATTGGGTAAAACAGCAAATAATTAAACATATTTAAAAACAATATTAATGTAATATAAACAAATAAAACGACTTTTATAAGAGCGCGTCAATTTTAGGTATCTCTAGTGATAGAGTATTTATGAACACGCCAGTGTTCTAGGGTTAAAAGAAGATTTTCTTAACTTGAACTTGAAATGTATTCCCTTTGACTTCAAGATAAATAATATAACAAGTATAAAAACATAGTCCTTACGATATTATTTGACTTTTTTTTTTTTTTTTTTAATAGCAAAGAATGTTCGCATAACAGTATGATGCACATAGTTTATTTAAAAAATTAAAAGAGGTATATTTCTGGGGCCGAATCAGTGCAAAAATTGGGAGCGCTTTAGGGTCATATTCAATGACTTTGACCTTGAATGTTCCTTTTCATATTCAATTTCATATTAAACTTAATTTGTGTAGAGATCCTTAGAGCTTAATTTGAAGATTTCATTAGGTCATTTTAAACGAAATTCTAATTTTACATTCCAATTTTCTTTATTTTAAGAATTTTAATACCAATTTAAATAGAGGTAGAATTATAAAAAAAAAAAAATTAAATAATTAATTTAACTAAATCAGGATGAAAGTTCTTTTGTTTCAGTATAGCTTACAAATTCGCCTTCGGCGACCAGTGGGTTTGCGATCCTTCAGAAAACTCACCGTATTAAACTCCTGCTCGGTGACGTCTTCGACGTTGTTTTCCTGTTTCAAAATCTACGACCGCCTGTTCACTCACCCTGCAAACACTTTTAAAAATTCTGCCTGTAGCAAATTTCGACAATCAGCCGAAATTTGGCGCCAGTTGCATTCTATGCCCGTTTTATAATCTAAACCTGGATGTTTGCTCACCATCCAAACGACCTTTGAAAAATTTGGCCAGACAACTACGCTAGTTTAAATTTATGATGTGTATATCGGCCGACAGGTAGCGCTGCTGTTAATTAACTGTGATCCGATAGTGGGGTTTTTGAATCCCGGAAGATTTTTCTCTGTTTTTTATTTATTGAATTTATTTTATTTTATGTATTTATTTATTTATTTTCAAAATCGATATCTGCTATAACAGATATACCTATTGAAATTAGATTTTATATTATATTTATCTGCTTTTTTAAATAATCGTACGTTTACTGTTTCCAGAATTTTTAATTTCTGTAGAATTCGAAACACCCTCCTTTTATTCAGGACATTTTCCAGCCATTATTCAGTAACGATAATTTTTTGGTTTATTTTATGATAAAAATTGCCATTCAGATTTTGAAAATATCTTGAAGAAAGACGGAAACTTCCAGCCCTGAACTTTTGTCATGAAATAAGCTATTAGAACGAGAGATCTATTTCTTTCGGACAAAGTAGAGTAAATGAAAACAATTTTTTTCTTTTTCCCTTTGGCACCAAATAGAAATAGCATAAAAGAAATTTTTAAACATTAATATATATGTAACTGCTGCTAAAGAACGCAATTTCATATTTTAAGGAAAAGAATGTGCTATTTTTATTTTTATTGATTTATTTATTGCGCTTTTTAAATATTTTGACCAAATGAAATAATAATAATAATAATAAATAAATAAATAAATAAATAAATAAATAAGGATTTTATTTTATTTTTCTCGTTTTTTTTGAAAAATCAATATAAACGAGAAAAAAATACATTCATTGGATTTGTAAAAATTTTCGATCTCCGTTTCTCGATGGATTTAAACGTTTTCGGGTGTCCTGAACACGATTAGTTAACTTTTAGAAAAATTGCTAAAGAAAAAGATTTACTTTTCTCCCCCCACCTTCACCACATACAAAATAATTTGCATTTAAAATGGGCTAAAAAAAAAAAAACCCCAAAACCTGTATCGACCGACTACTGCAATTCGATTTACCCGTAATAATCTGTATATATATATACGGTAAACTCTCGATTATCCGCAAACGGATTACACACGTTGTGGATAATTCGTGTAGCGGGAATAATAAAGCACAATTATAATAAAGCACAATCACAATAACTATATACATCGCGCGCAGTAAACAGAACATTAGGATACATAAGAACGAATATTCTTACAGGCCGCTGCCTGCGGCCCATGGCCACAGGGGCGTCTTACACGAAAACAGCTACATCTCTCAGCGAGAGCCGACGAACTTCTGACTTCTGAAAACAAAATATTTTCACTTCATTTTAATGATCGGCAAAATATCATTAGATATTTTGATGAGAATGGCGACAGCGCCGTCTATATTCTTTTAAATGATAGGGAAGATGGCTCAATATCGATAGGCTATTTAATATATTCGTAAGAGTTTGAATTTAGCGCTACAACTTTAAATATTATTTCTTCCTTTCTTTTCATTTTTTTCTTTTAATTTATTCCCTTGTTTATTTATTTATTTTTACGAAATAATAACATTATATACTTTAAAAGAAAAAAAAAAAGGTAGCATTTTCTTGTTCTAAGCAATAGTTAATAAACAATATGGCATTTTTAGCAGTCATAGCTACGTTTAAAAATAAAACTGCAATTAAATATCAACCCTTCAAAATCATTTAGAATTTCTGTAATCGCTTTTAAGAGTATTATGGCTGACACAAAGAAATCTCCCCCCCCCCTCCTTTTTATCCCGTTTAACCCATATCCTACCAAGCATTGAAAAAATGTTTTTCAATGTCTGTGTATACACACAAAATCAAAAAACTTACCAACTTTTCATTAGTTTAATCGGTACAGGCTGTCCTAAAAGTAGGACAATAATTTAGGACATTTGGAAATATAAGGAAAACAGACCATCTATATATATAATAATAACAGGAGACTTGGCGTTGGAATATTAAAACCCGAATAAACGTCAGAAACGCCAAAGAAAAATATTGGATATGCATACAGCTGTTTCGGTAGCCTATAGCGTACCGTCTTCAGTGCAAAAAGGATTCTGAATCAGGAGAAGTGCTCGTATAGTGCTCGTTCAGGAGAAGTGCTCTTATACGAGCACTTCTCCTCATTCAGAATCCTTTTTGCACTGAAGACAGTACGCTATAGGCTACCGAAACAGCTGTATGCATTTCCAATATTTTTCTATGGCGTTTCTGACGTAGTAGTTTATTCGGGTTCTATCTAGTTACATCTATATATATTATATATATATATATATATATATATATATATATATATATATATATATATACTTATATAATTGTTTTACCAGTACAAAGTGTAGAATATTACTTCAATAAATTTGTATATCCATTATTCTTGAATGTAAAACCTTTTAAGTAATAACATGTTGAAAATGTAATGAATAAATCTTTAAAAATCGTCATTTTAAAAATTAAAAAACATACATTAAACGTTAATTTAAACTAACGATAAAGACACATATGTATTTATTGGACTTTTAAATAATATATCGTCTTTAATTTGAATTAAAATATTCAAAAGAATTTATATAAACATGCATGGTGTCCTATTTTAGGACGAGGGTGAAATATGGGTTAAACAGTTTCACACACTTTTATAAAAAATTATTAGTCTTTAAGTTTACATTAAAAAAAAAAAAAAATGCTGTGAGATATTTTAGTGCATGAATAAGAAATACTTGCCTATTTCTTGTATTTACAAATAAAAAGGATTTTTTTTTTTTTTTTTTTTTTTTTTCCAAGCATGTCAAAAAGTAATGGATTCAGGTTTCATAATGGCCTGGCCTTAGTATATATATATATATATTTTTTTTTTTTTTTCTAAAAAAGGAATTCTGAAATTCTGAGTATAAATAATAACCAAATGAACCTAATAAAAATTTCCAATATTTTATTCAGTGTCTATTTGTGGACTAATTTAAACATTTCGGTTATAATGTGAGAATTGAAGGTGTTTGTCAGCCCTTGGGACCTAGGTTCGAGGGGAGTACACTCAATAGCAGTTTTCCTGTGAGTTTTGGAGAAAAAACACAGAAAATTCCGTACGGCTGTGCGAATGGACATGACCTGGTTTTGAACTAGCTTTCTACGAGTCGGGTCGACTTGAGAACATCATTCAAAAAAAAATTTACAATTGAAAGCATAAATTTGTAGACATAATTATAGCTCTTTAACTGATTTTAGACACGCGTCGGAGCTCCGTTTTCCTATACGCGGATACCCACCTGAAAAAAAAAAAAATAATAAAAATAAAAAAAATCCGTGTAAGCATGACAAAAAAATATCCGTATACGTTTTCTTTTCTTCAACAAATCGAAAACTGATCATCTATAGAAATTGTATGAAAATTTTAAAGTACTGTATTAAAATTTTTATTTACTATTGTTAATTAATATATGTATATATATATATATACACATATAAGAAATACAACATAACCTTGCTTTTACGTTTTGAGAATTTAAATTATTTCTTAATTTACATTTTTTTTTAAAGATATCTTTATTTTCAATGAATTTTAATCCTCGCCTTTATGTTAATGAAATTTTGAATTTTCTTCCATTTACATTTGTATATGCAGAAAATATACAGGGAATACTTGTTATAATTTAATTAAAAAAAGTAATGTAAAATAAACACATAAAGGAAACGAATGCCATCAAGGCAGATTATATTCTTTATCGCCTTCTCTAGAACAAATAAATAATGCACCAAGCAAAACTGTCACCGGAGGAAGCTAAGTTGCTGATTATGGGAATTTAAAGTGATCAATGGCCCTTAAATAGCAGATGTTTAACTGTGAATCACATACATGTTACACAAATTATTATAGTAAAGTTAAACATCCACATTGGAAAAAAGCAATAAAGAATAATACATCATTTTTTCCCCAGACTATAAGTATTAAACAATAAATTACGAACATTTAAATTGGAGTGCATTTTTTACTTTCTTCTATATTCAATAAAAGAATTGGATTCATAAAAATTTTCGACTTCAAGTTTTCGACGGATTTACACGTTTTGAGAGGTCTAGAACACGATTTTATCATTTATAGAAAATGTCTGTCTGCCTGTGTGTGTGTGACAAAAATTTTGTGGCGACTGTATCTCCGGAACTACTGTTCAGAATTATATATGAATTTATATGTAGAGGCACCTTGACCTAAATTAGTGCCCATCAATTTTTGTCAACCGATCAACAGGTGGCGCTGCTATCAGCAATTTTCGAGATTTAGGAGGAGGCTATATCTCAGGTTCTATTGAGTATAATCAAACAAAGCTTGAAATGTGAAAAGGCTATTACGAGACATTATGATGATCCAATTTGAATTCTTATCGGGTTATAAAAACGTACTTTTTAAGATGCCATTTATAGGCAATAAAAATGCATACTTTGGATATTTAGTGTTAGTTGTTTCTTAAGATGCAAATCGTTTGCATTCATCCTGCTAGATAATAATAATAAAAAAAATAAATAAATAAATTATTTGCACTTAGTAAAATATAGGAAAGTATAAAAGAAAGTCTTGTGTTGGCCACAACATACTAGTTTACTCTTGAAGTTAACAATTTACATAAATCGTTAAAAATTATCATTGATCTATTTTTCATATTTTTTAATTTTTAAACTAAACAATTAGTGATTACATTTCAAATTATTTTTTAAATAATTTACCAACTGTATGACAGTGAAAATTTACCTTTTTTTATAATTTAAAAAAGTTTTGTATGATTTTTAGATGAATAAGTAATTTTTATTTCATTTTCGGGTTTCGGGTCGGGTTCGGGTCTAAAGACAGCGGGTTTGGGTCGGGTGCGGGTCGTAAAAGTTTCTCTACTGTGGGTTCGGGTCGGGTTTCGGGTTGATATAAAATTCATCTGTCGGGTTCGGGTCGGGTGTGCAGGACTCTAGGTTAGACCTTAAAACTTGATAGCAATGAGTGAAAAGACAAAGTATAAACAGAAAGCAACCTGATAGCTACGAAGAAACCGAAACTAATTACAAAACGCTTATTCTACGCTTACGTCATCAATAATCGATTGTAAAATCATTCGATTATTAAAATCATTCGAAAGCAAATCACTCGATTATCAAAATCATTCGATTATTCCCATCTCTACCGCCTACACTCAGTGATGCCAGATGGTCGAAAATTATTTCCCTAAACAGGTCTTCAAATTTTCCCAAATCAGGGTGTTTTTTTTTTTGTTTTTTTTTTTTTTTTTTTCGAAAAAATCCCCAGCTTGATTTCTACTAAAGAGGAAAAATAAAAATTTCTTCAAAAAAAAAAAAAAAAAAAAAATCAAGCAGATTTTTCTATGATTTAAGCTCAGATTGTTCCCCAAATGAAGGCAATTTTTGAAAAAAATCCCCAAATAACAATAAAGCTATTGAAAGTCTCTAGTCGTAGGGATAAATCATTATGTTGCCAACATTGACAGAAAGTTGAACTCCCCAAAATAGTCCCCACAAACATTTGGTCCCCAAAATTGTCCCCAGAAGCCTCGAAAATCCCCAATCTGGCATCACTGCCTACACTGTAAAAAAAAAAAAAAAAAAAAAAAAAAGAAAAAAAAAAAAGAAAAAAGAAAAACAGTATTTTACAACAAAAGGTGCTGGCACCGCGGCTGCCTTGCTGTAAAATTTACAAGCTGCTGCTTTTACGGTGCTGTAAAATTTACTGCATTTTGCTGTGAATTTTTCAAGATGTTGTTTTTAGTAGTGCTGTAAAATTAACTGCACTTTGCTGTGAATTTCACAAGATACTGTTTTAAAAAGTGTTGTAAAATTAACTACACTTTGTTGTAAATTTTACAACACTTTCAAAAACAGCATCTTGTAAAATTCACAGCAAAATGCAGTTAATTTTACAGCACTGCTAAAAACAGCATCTTGTAAAATTCACAGCAAAGTGCAGTAAATTTTACAGCACCATAAAAAACAGCAGTTTGTAAATTTTACAGCAACTGTGCTGGCAGCCGCGGTGCCAGCACCTTTTGTTGTAAAATACTGAAAATTTTTTTTACAGTGAAATGAAGCACTTTAAGAACAAGAATACGTCAAGCATGAAGAATAAAGCACTAATACTGATATACTCCACATCGGCAGAAAGTTGGCATATCTAATAATATTACTTGCAGCTCTGGTATTGAACAACGTCCAGTGTTCAGTATGTATTTCAATGAAATAATTAAAAAAAAAAATATCGTCTGCAGAAAAAAAAATGAATTTCGTCTAAAGCAAAAGAAACATCCAGGAGATACGAAGAACAGGACGAAACAATAGATAAACGTCAACGATCAGAACTTTTAGTAGAATTTTCTTGAGAACGAATAGCATTTTCGCGCTACTGTTTTAAAACAAAAGTAGCGGCTTTCGTGATGCTAGGGGTATTTCCGGATAGGTCGAGCCCCCAAAATATAGGGGAACGGCTACAGACCATCGTAACATAACAACATTTATTTAAAACAAAAAGGGGACATTACATAAACACTTAAATTGCTGCATTTTACGAGCGGCAAACACCGTCTGTGTTTTACAGAACCACTCCACGTCAACTCCATAATTATACATTGGTTTACATCCAAGCGGGAGCGTCTTTCCCTCGACCACGATTAAACATCATCTGAATAAAAACAGGTGCGCTTCTCGGTGCGTGCGCATACAATGAAAGGATGATACAAAACAGCGACGTAGTAATATCGTCATAACTACATAGCAGTGACGTCACACAATGGAGATGATAGCCGGGAAATATAATTTCCCATAGTCTAGCTTTTAGTGCTTAGCTGGAATCAAGATAAATAATGAATCATAGTAGTTAGTGTAACTCATACGGTCATTGCAATGCATTTCAAATTAATGTGAATTGAGCTAAAGCATTAAAATAGACAAAGAAATTTTTTTTATTCGATTGATACCTCACTTAATACACACTAATTCCCTTTCATATAAATAAATAGATTATTAAATAAGAATATCCATGGACATTAGCTATAAGACAAGGAGAAAGTGAAGAATGGCACAAGTCAAGGAAACCTGCTCAAAGAAGAGAAGAAACTGAAGAATGAAGATAAGCCGAGTATTGTGCAGTGCAGATTCTCAACGGTTTCAGAGCCTAAGAAGACAAATAGGAACAAAAGAAAAACGTCATTTTTGATTTCAAGCTGATTCTATACGCCATGCTGATACATTTCCCTCACGGTCAATTATACGATAGATGCTGCAGTATAGAACTTCTAAGAATATTTATGTTTATGCTCCTTCAAATAAAAACAAAATTTTTTGCTTGCACAGAAGTTCTATAGATCCTTCAGTATATTTATTGACTTTCTGGGTTGTGTTCGGAATTCATTTATTCAAAATTTTCAGCCACAATATAATAAAGTGAAAAGAGGGTTTATTTTATTTTATTTTAATTTTAATTCCATCTCACACATTCTTTACTTTGAATTTCTTTAATTAATATATATATATTAGTACTATTTCAACCTGAGCAGCGTTGTGATGACCTGATACTTATCTCTCTAAATAAAATTACAAGTTTCTATCTAAATCTGTCCGGATTTTTTGGTTCTCTATACAAACCTACACCATTCAACCGAACGCTACGAAACTATATACTCATTGATATTCAAAATTTGCTTACTATCATAGACGTAGAAGATCTGGATAAGTCTTGAATTTGTTTTACAAAGAATGTGAAATAAAAAAAAAAAATAATAAAAATGGCAAATTGAAAAACTACGTAAATACGGTTTTAAAAGAGAATTATATCAATATAATAATAAATTATATAATCAGACGGAAGGTGTTCCACAAGGAGAATCATATAGCAATGTTTTAGCAAATATTTATTTATTTTACTATTAAAAAAATGTTAAATGGAAATTTTGTAATTAATAGATATACAGATGATGTTATTATATTTGGTCTTGTAAAGAACTATGCGCCTACTTGCATTTTTATCTACAAAATTAAAAATTTAATTTAACGAACAATACAAAAATTAGAGCTAAATTCTTAGATCTTAATATTAATGTAGTAGAAAATAGACTTTCTTGACAAAACTGAACAATACAATTTTAAAGTAAATAAAATACAATATTGGAATTTAAACATGCATATATCAATCTTTCACTCTTTTGGTATATCAATCATTCACTCATATCAATCGTTTACTCTTTTAATGATGTAGAGTAATCGCAAACACTTTATTCTTTTACTCAATTAGTCATCGGCTTTAAGATTATTGTGGTATCCCAACTTTCACCGAAAAAGATGACAATGGTCTTATTCTTTACACCTTCAAAGTTTAAGAATATTTCAAAATTAATGAAACCATAAAATAAATTTTTCCTGGATGTTTCTTCCGAGCTGTATTCCAATTTTCTTTTCACGAATTTTCATAAAACCATTTAACCAATGAATAAATAAAATGAATATTTTCAAAATAATTTTACTTGCTGTTATTTTGTTATGGATGACTGATCTCCTTTGAAATTGTTTCACTCAAGACTTTTAATATTTAAAAGTATTCTTTTTACTAATTTTTTTATTCTGAGTAGAAGCAAGAATATTTTTATGGACTTAATGCAGTAATATTAAAAATAATCGAGGCTTTAATAAATATTTAATAACAATTTTTGTAATCTTATAACGTAAATTTGTGGTAGGAATATTAAATTATCTCAGCTTATCAATTTGTAGAAGATGTTTTCGCAAAAATTTCGATTTGTACAGAATTTGGTTTTATTTTAGATTGCAAGTAGAAGAAGAAGAAAAAATTACCAGCTTGGAAGCGGCGTATTACATTCTAAGTTTCGAGACTAGAACGTAATTTTGTTCAATGAAAATTAATGGTTTCCATTAATGGAAATCTACGTTCTCATCTACTTAAGATTTTTTTGTGAGTATGCGTTATAGCAGTATCAACTAACGCAGCAGCTTAATTAAATTTGCAAGAACAGAAGCATTAGCATCTTGTGAAGAAAGGGTTTTTGTTCACTATTCTTTTATTCTTACTTTTCTCATTTGTTTCTGTTGCATTATTAAAAGGCTAGAATAGTAACTGTAAGATATATTTAGTTTGGCCTTTTAAAATATCAATAGAACAAGTCTGTTTTTTCTTTTTTAATACAAATAAAAAAAATGCTTTTTTTTTTTTTACGTACGAAACTTTTGTATTTCTAGTACGCTTTGTTATTCATAACACTAAAATATTATAATTACAAGAACATTATAAACATTATAATTACATTAAAAGAATACTAAAACATTATAATTAGTTGTTATATTTTCTAGTTTAAGATCTAATTAACCCTTTAACGTTCACTACTTAATTTATTTTAAAAATTACTAAACTAATTTAAAAAATGGCTTTTAGACACATAGCTGATCATAAATATTAAAAAAAAAAAAAAAAAAATTAGCATTGTTCCTTTTCGAGAAATTTTCGGTTTGAAACATTTGTAAGTAAACCTTATTAAATTCAAATACTATTTAATTTAATAAATAAATCACTTTATAAGTAAACATTATCGACAACAAAAACTCGTAAAAGTTGCATAGATCCCAACATTTCAATTTATTCCGGAGTATTTTAACCCTTTGCAGCGCAAGGTAATTCGGATCATTTAAATTACACTGCCACCGGAATTTACGAACATAATTAAAATAGAAGATATTTTAAATTTTCACGTTAAAAAAAGGGCCTTTTCCGCTATGTTATAAATGCAAATTTTTGCTAAAAAATTTCCGGGATGAGTTTTTGCACTTGAGAATTAAAATTAGGTGTTCCATCAGCGGGAACACTGCGACTGAAAGGGTTAAGATGCACAGTATTGAAGTTTCATTATAAAAACTAGTTTTGATTCAATTAGTTTAAATTTTTTGTGTTTCGTAAAAATGCTGAATATAAAATTTACAAAAAAAAAAAAATTAAAGTTGTATAGCGATTTAATATTTATGAAAAGGACCGTCATTTAATATCATATTATTATTAAAAATACCCAAAAGTAAAAACTTGCATCAAGAAAAGAGAAAAGGCTAAAGTATTAATTTATTAATTTATTAATTTATTATTATTATTATTATTATTATTATTATTATTAGTATTTTATGCAAAAGTTCTAAAAGAACATTTTTTATTTACAATATTAAACAAATAAATAGTGTGCTGAAGGGGAAGGGGATTATCTCAAAACTTTCTATGTTTTATTTTGCAAATTCTCGTAATTTAAACCAAAACACAGTCACTTAGTGTTATGCATCCAATGTGATGAGTTCACTTCTTAATCGCCAAATATCAGCACTCCTCTCTTTAAATGAATGAATACGAAAGTAGCCTAAAGTTATATCGTTATTAAAGTACTTTAAATGCAATGTTTCGCAATAATCCTAGGTGGCATAAAGGGATTCTGCTTAGTTAATGTCTTATATTTTCACTCATATTTCCCTACTTATTGGCGAAAAAGCTAATTATCAGCTGTACAATGCCACATGTACAATGATATGCACCAAAAGTTGATACATACAAGTTTATGTCAAGGTGCAACTAAAAACACAATTTTATGAAAATATGTGCATCTAGAGCTGCCACATTTTTCACATTTTTTAGATTTTTCCACAAATGTATAAAACGTGTTCAAGATCTCTTAAAATATAATTTGAAATTTCGAGTTTTTGACGAATTTATACATTTTCAAAATTTTTATGCTTTTACTTTTCTTTGGTTTCATACAAAAGTAAATAAATCAAATAAAAAACACACGAAATAAAAGGAAAGATAAAAAAATATACATACAATAGTAATGTTAAACATCGATTTACTATTATTGATTTAAAAGACTATTACTTAAAATTATTTTTCAACTCTTGCATTCATAGATTTAACCTTATTTGTGTTTAGAAAAGTAATTAATTTTAATGATATCCAAGTTTCTTAATTACTGGAATTTTAAGACATCGGCGAAGGAATTCAATAACAATAGTTTCGAAGAAAATGGAATTAATATAAATGAAATATCGAAGTGCCTTGAAAAGTTCTATATTCTTTTCTATTTTTCAAACAGAAATCAACGAATAATTAGTACAATGCAAAACTGACTGAATAAATTTAAAAATATGACTTGCAATTAAAATGTTTCAAAATGCGTTTTTATTATTATTATTATTATTATTATTATTTTTATTGTCTTTATCCAATTAAGGAAAATTTAAATGGCATATTTTGTCCTAAGAAATAAAAGTTACATTTTTTAATCTTTTAAGGAGATAGAAAACAATTTAATGCTTGCTTTAGTTACTTGTTTATTTTTTTTTTCAAATTACTATTGTTGCGTACTTGGGGGTTCGTGAGTTGTCCGAGAATGAAAGGCCAAACGTACAAAAATTCAGTAATTTATTCACAGAAAGTTCCAGAAAAATACAGGTCTATAAACCAAGTATCAGCTTCAATTCGACCAGTAAACACAGCTTAAACAACAGCTGTCAATAGCAAATCCACAGTACAAACTGTATAGCAATAACACTTAAAGCAAGTCTCTTTCGAAGAGGCTCAATGCAAGCTGACCGACTCTGATCACAGACTGAACTGAACTAACTCGCCTTGGCGAGAAAGCAGGCTTGTATACCCCTGTAGAAAAGCGTGGAACGTTCCAGAAATCTCCATATCTCATCAGCCAATGAGATTAGAGCTTCCATATTTGGTATATCCCTTATAAAGATTTTCTCGCCAAGGTCGCCAAAAAATATCGCCAAGGTGGTAAAAAGTCGCCAAATTTGGCGCAAAATCCATTACCTGCCTTATAGGGCTTTTTAATGCATTTTTAAGGGAAAATAAGGCTATTTCAACGCTAAAACGACTAGAAATGGACAAAATTAGCACTTTATCAACTTACTAAGCCTCTTTGAAAGAATTTATACAAAAATAAACACAATTATTTACATTTTTGTAACACTGCCCCCCCTCCCAAGGACTGCACGTCCCGGGCAGTGCAACCCTTGGTTAAGAGGCGAAACTAACCAAATTTACACAATCTCAAATACAAAAACTAAGTTGCATATAACGACAAAATAGAAACAAAAATCAAGTGAGAAATATTTACAAAATTCACAAATATGTACAAGTATTTGTATACAAATATTTACATTACGCGTGCGCAAATTTTACCAGTATTTACATTTTTAATTTTAATATTACCGTTACGTGTGGTACTTGGCTAGCCTATTATAGTGCACCACCTTCGGTTTTGATGAAGGTGTTTTAGTGATCCGCACCACTACATCATTCAGCCTTTTTAAGACTGTGTATGGTCCGTCCCAGTTGCACTGTAACTTGGGAGAGAGTCCTTTGCGTCGAACAGGATTCCACAACCAGACCTTCTCTCCTTCCTGGAACTCATGTTGTGTAGCCTTTAGATCGTACCTTGTCTTCATTTTCTCCGTTGCCATGTTAATCCGCTCCCGAGCAAAGTTGTGTACGTCCTCAAATCGTGCCTGGAGATCTTGGATGTACTCCTCGGGCGATGAAGGCGCATCGGGTGGACAACCAAACAGGAGATCACATGGGAGACGAAGTTCACGTCCAAAGAGCATCTGGGCTGGAGTATAGCCGGTGGTTTCATGGACAGCACTTCGATAAGCCAGCAGGAATAATGGCAACTTCAAGTCCCAATCTTGCTGGTTCCTTGATACTAGAAGAGAGAGGTTATTCAGGATAGTACGGTTGAACCTCTCGACCATGCCGTCCGACTGGGGATATAAGGGTGTTGTCTGGGTTTTGTCTATGCCTAGTAGTTGACAAAGTTCTTTGAAAACAGCAGAGGTAAAGTTCCTACCTTGGTCGGTATGAAGTTGTAGGGGCGTGCCGTATCTTGACACCCATTGCTGCACTAGGACCTCTGCGACTGTGCCTGCCTCTTGATTGGGAATGGGATATGCCTCAGGCCACTTGGTGAAATAGTCCATCACGACGAGGATGTATTTATTTCCACTGGAGGTCCGTGGCAAAGGACCCAAGATGTCGAGTGCAATCCGTTCAAATGGTGCTCCCACGTTATACCGTTGCAGTCTTCCTCGACTTCGTTTCTGCGGGCCTTTACGTGCCGCACAAGCATCACAGGATTTACACCATTTCTCCACATCCTCCTTTGCCTTGCACCAGTAGAAGCGTTCCCGAACTCTCTGCAGAGTCTTCATTACCCCAAAATGGCCTCCGGTAGAGCTACTATGCAGTTGTTCTAAAACAGCTGGAATTTTTGATCTTGGTAATAAAATCTGCCATCTGAAGCTTTTCCCATCATCAGATTCCCACTTTCTGTATAATACGCCGTTTCTGATATGAAGAGAGTCCCAAAGTGCCCAATAACTTTTCTTAATGGGACTAAATCTGGAAATGTCCTGCCAGGTAGGTCTGTTGCTGGTCGTCTCCTTCAGCTGTAATATTGGATTTATGTCAGGATCTTCCAACTGGGCTTGTCTAAGTTCTTCGTCACTCCATGGATCGGGATCTTGTTCTGATGGTGTTGAGACAGTGACTTGGCCGGCAACCGGATTTATCGGCAGGTATTTCCGTTCGGCTCTAGAGCAGTACTTGCAGCTTTCCGAGCAGGGCTTCCGTGACAAGGCATCTGCATTACCATGTAGAGTCCCTTTACGATGACGTATCTCAAAGTCATATTCCTGGAGGTGTTGTATCCACCTGGCAATCTGTCCTTCCGGGTTCTTGAACTGGAGCAACCACGTTAAAGATGCATGGTCAGTCCGGAGCAGGAATCTTCTGCCATAGAGGTAATGATGGAAATGTTCTATGGCTTTTACGATGGCGAGTAGCTCTTTCCTGGTGGTACAGTAATTTCGCTGTGGTTTAGACAGGCATTTACTCCAATAGGCAATGACATGTTCTTGACCATCAACTTCCTGCGACAGAACAGCACCGACACTCTCATGGCTGGCATCTGTATCAAGTATGAACTGTCTGTCGGGCTGTGGATACGTCAAGATAGGCGATGATGTTAAGGCCTCTTTAAGTCGCTTGAACGCATTTTCACATTCATCTGTCCACAGGAACTTCTGTTTGGCTTCCGTCAGCTTGTGGAGTGGTCTGGCAATATTTGAGAAACCCTTGACAAACTTCCTGTAGTATGTGCATAACCCCAGGAAACTTCGTAGTTGGTGTACATTTTCAGGGCGACTCCAGTTCTCGACTGCAGAGATCTTCTCAGGATCAGTTCTCACACCTTCGGCAGAGATGATATGGCCGAGGTAGCTCACTTCACGACGGAACAAGTTACACTTGCCTGGATTCAATTTGAGGTTAGCCATTCTGAGTTTCTCCAGCACCTTTCGGATGTTTCGTAGATGGTCTTCAAAAGTGCGCCCCACAATGATAATATCATCCAAATACACCAGACAGGCTTCATAGGAAAGTCCTTTTAGCACTGTCTCCATCAGGCGTTCGAAGGTGGCAGCATTACATAATCCGAACAGCATAACTTTAAATTGCCACAGTCCTTGTCCCGTGGTGAATGCAGTCTTCTCACGATCATCAGGATGTAATTCTACTTGCCAGTAACCGCTCTTCAGATCCAAAGTCAAGAACCATTTATTGCCAGCAAGTGTGTCTAATGTGTCGTCAATTCTGGGAAGAGGGTAACTGTCTTTCTTCGTGATGTCATTCAAACGACGATAATCCACGCAAGATCTTGTTGAACCATCCTTTTTTCGCACCAGTACTATGGGAGAGGCCCAAGGACTCGTTGATGGCTCGATGACATCATTGTGCTGCATTTCACTTAGAAGTTCAGTGACCTCTTCCTGTTTAGCAAATGGAAGTCTTCTTGGATGTTGTTTGATTGGAGGATGATTTCCTGTATCAATTCTGTGCTGGGTGATGTTCGTTCTCCCGACGTCTTCAGGTGTTCGAGAAAAAAGGTCTTTAAATTCTTGGAGTAGCTTCTCCGCAGCACATCTCTGTTCTTTTCCTAACTCTAACTCTGCATTCTTGAGAAATTCCGTTATTAATTGTTCAGAAGACTTGGATTCAGTTGATTGCGTGGGGCGGTTGATGCATGTAACAGGAGTGCAGGTTGCTAACACCTCATCCTTCTTCACTGTCCTGACCTTATCGCTGATGTTTGCGACTCTCACAGGAATAGTACTCTTTGAGAGATCAACTAGAGATGAAGCTACCAGAACTCCTCTTGGGCTATTGTCTGTATTCGGGTATTCAATCAGTCCATAGCGGAAGTATTGCTTTGTAGGTGGTGTTCCTGAAACTATTGTCTCTGTGTGTGGAGGGATGGAAATTTCAGACTTGGCTGTTATCTGGCAAATTGTCTGAATGTCTTGATTTTCAGTGTTGAACACAGCGATATGTCTTCCGAACTCGAATGCAGCCAATTGAAAGTTAAATTTTCTCAGGAAATCAACTCCAATGATTAAAGGATCTCTTATATCAGCCACATATGCCATATGATGGTAACTGGCATTCCCAAAAGTGATGGTCAAGTTCATTTTCCCATATATTTTGATTTCGTCTCCGGTCACAGTCTGGAGTTTAACACAGGGCGGCGTTCAGATGGTCTTTTCTTTTAGTTCTTGAGCCAAATCCGCTCTAATGATGGTCAAGTTGGCTCCCGTGTCCAGAATCATCCGGCAGGTGGTCGTGAAGTTCATTATCGCCGCCACTCATCGATGAAACATGAAATACTGTAAATTGGGGCTCTTTAATTTCAGGCAACCTCCACCCCGCGAGATGGCCTCCTCTTAGTGTCCCTGCAGAGATGGTGAAGCCGGGTAATTTCCTATAGTTGGTCGTACAGGGCAGTCCCTCTTCACATGTCCATCCCCTCCACAGCCCCAGCACTTTATCTTCCGATCCTTTATTTCCTTATTATTCCCCAGGCTGCGCAATCTCTTTAGGATCTCTGCGATACTTCTCTTCATTTCATTTTCATAAGCAGGCGTATCATTTAATGAGGCTGCTCTTATCGTATGGCGGTCTTTGCGGAGGCTTGTTGGGCTGCCTCTATCCTAAGTGCATAGCCTAAAGATGATTCTACGTCTCTGATGTTGAAGAGTCTCAGCGCTTTTTGAATTTCTGGATCCCGAACAGCATCGATAAAGTACTGAAGGGCTAAGTCGTTTCGAGTGTCAGCATGACAGTCTGAGAATGCTAGGTGTGACAATCTCTGAATGTCCGCTGCCAGCTCTTGCAAACTTTCGCCCGTTTTCTGGTAACGGGATTTTAGCTGGAGGCGACTATAGTCCTTAGAACACTTCTTTCCGAACCGTAGCTCAAGTGCTCTAGTCAGGGCCTCGAAGTCGTTCCTTTCTTCTTTAGAAACATTTCGCAGTATATCGGCTGCATCTCCCCGTAATGCTGCTGCTAAGTGGACTGACTTGGCGGTAGAGTCCCAGCCGTTAGCTTCAGCAACGATGGAAAACTGCGTCTTATATACATGCCAGGAGGAACTGCCGTCGTAGGTGGATAGCTTAATAAATTCCTGATTCTGGATTCTTTTATCTCTCTTTTCAGTTTCCTGGGGCATGGATTCTAACTTTTCTTCGAGGTTCCGAATCTTGCTCTGCAGTTCATTCCCTATTACTTCTCTGTTCCACTCTTCTTTCATTTTTCTTTCAAGATCTTCCTCCATTCTCTTAAACTTGCTTTCTATCTCTGAAAACCTTCCTTTCAGCTCTTGATCAAAGTTTTCTTTAAATTTCTCCTCTACACTCCGTTCTATCCTCGTAACACTCTCTTTAACCTTCATAACATTTTCTTCTATCTTCATAGCTTTTTCTTCAAAACTTTCTTCTATTTTCAAAACTTTCTCCTCAAAATGTTCTTCTATCTTTATAACTTTCTCTTCCATTCCATCCATTTTATTTTCCATCACCGTTAATTTACCCTCGATTGATTCTTTCACCGTTGAAAGCTCTCTCTTCATCTCATCTTGATTAGATTTAATTTCTTCGGTCAAACCGTCTTTCAACTCTCTTTGTCCTTCTTTCATTTCTCTTTGTCCTGTTTCCATTTTCTCTATCAATCCAGATCTTAACTCATTCATCTCAGCAGTGAGTCCTTCTAGAAATTTCTTCATTTCTTGCTCCATAGCTCTCGTTATCACCATTCACAGACAACCCCACTCCTGACACCAGAAATGTTGCGTACTTGGGGGTTCGTGAGTTGTCCGAGAATGAAAGGCCAAACGTACAAAAATTCAGTAATTTATTCACAGAAAGTTCCAGAAAAATACAGGTCTATAAACCAAGTATCTGCTTCAATTCGACCAGTAAACACAGCTTAAACAACAGCTGTCAATAGCAAATCCACAGTACAAACTGTATAGCAATAACACTTAAAGCAAGTCTCTTTCGAAGAGGCTCAATGCAAGCTGACCGACTCTGATCACAGACTGAACTGAACTAACTCGCCTTGGCGAGAAAGCAGGCTTGTATACCCCTGTAGAAAAGCGTGGAACGTTCCAGAAATCTCCATATCTCATCAGCCAATGAGATAAGAGCTTCCATATTTGGTATATCCCTTATAAGGATTTTCTCGCCAAGGTCGCCAAAAAATCGCCAAGGTGGTAAAAAGTCGCCAAATTTGGCGCCAAATCCATTACCTGCCTTATTGGGCTTTTTAATGCATTTTTAAGGGAAAATAAGGCTATTTCAACGCTAAAACGACTGGAAATGGACAAAATTAGCACTTTATCAACTTACTAAGCCTCTTTGAAAGAATTTATACAAAAATAAACACCATTATTTACAATTTTGTAACACTATATTAAAATTATGAAATTTCTTTAAGACTACTTAAATAAAAACAAAATAAAACTAAAAATTTTATTTTTTTGAATTTTTTTTTGAAATACGAGTTTTGTTATTTTTAAATTTTCTCTCCCCTCTGAATTCTACATTATTATAGTTCAAATATCTATTCTGAATGTACACTACTGTGTCAAAAGCAAATAGACGTCATAAAAATGTAACGAATTTAAAAAAAAAAAAAAAAAACAAAAAAAAAAAAAAAAAACAGGTAATTGTGAAAAGTCTATAGAAATTTTGCGAAACGTAAACGCAGTCTACTATTAACACTGTTTTAAAATGTCGCGATATGTGGATCATTGAAATTAAACGATTTTATTCGAGGACGCATTGTCGGACAATTTGAATGTGGTAAATATCAATGCGATATCAATACTACATTATACGAGAACTGTTAATCGTTCAATCGTGCAGCTTAAAAGGGCTGAAAAGACCATAGATATAGTAATTTATATAGATCTATCATCCCCATGTTATCATGCAAAGATTTTTGATACCAAAGACATTTTTTGGCATCAGCCATTAACTGGTATTAAAACTAACGAGATTGAAACTCTGCAATTGTAATAGAAAAGAGTGTTGATAAATTTTTAAAATGCGAATGTATTGATCGGCTTTCAACTGTACTAATAAATGGATGAAAGGAAAGGTAATAGGTTTTCATAAGTAAGTTATATTTGACTAATTTATGAAAAAATATAATTTTTATAACCAGTTGCTTTGTTATTGTTATGAAATAATTACCGTCTTCATATTTAATATGGAATGCTCTCTCTCTCTCTCTTTTTTTTTTTTTCTAAGTATTTTTATGATTATATTTTACATTAATAAATAATATGGAATTTTAAAAATTCTTTTATATAAAGATAGCAGTGGCGCTGGTAAAGTTCTCTAGTTTTAATATATAAAAAAGTTTAATTTAAAAGAAAAGAATAATAAAGTTAAATATTTTTGATTACTTTATTAAAAAAAAAAAAAAAAAAAAAAACACACACACACACACACAGCAAGAAAGAAAAATAATTATCTGCATTTTTTTTATTCACCTATAGTACATAAATTATTTATAAATTTTATTTGCTAAATTATCCGTGTATATTCACTCGGAGAAAGACGGCCATTAAACGGGACTTTTCTCCGAGTGAAAAAAAATTACTTTTTACTACTCGATGATCAATCTATGCCTTGTTACTATATCTATGGAAGAGACAAGTGTTTCACGAAGATCGAAAAGACTGGACCGTTTGCAAGACGAAAGAGGGTGTTCGAGAAGTCATAAGGAATCCCGAAAAATCTGTGGATGATGCAACTATATCTTTGAATTCGTCTCGTCGAACTATGGCGCATCAGGCATTTTGTTGCCTTAGGTTTGCCACATGTACCCAGCGCGTTTCTCTGATAAACAAACGACAAACATTTTTTTTTTTTTTTTTTTTTTTTTTTTTTTTTTTATCGTCTTACGTTACTTTAGAGTAACTTGTTTTATTATATTTCATAATTTTAGCTAAGTAAACTATGATATGGAAGTTTGTTTGGCGATAAAGCGCTATAATCATTCAAGAAGTGAATATAAAGTGTTCACAGACCTTCTATTACTGTGTATTTGCGTTTTGGCGACATTTTAAAAAAGAAACAGAAACCGCCCTAACAACACATCTTACCCCAACCCCAGTACATCCATAGGATATCCTCAGAACAAAAGGACATCCTGAGAATGTACCGTGAAAAAAAATGCGTTTTTAGGAATATTATTGTTGCTTATAGCTCGTATCTTGACCGGATTAGCTTCATATCAAGATTTCTTAAAATCATTGGTGAAGCGATAAGGATGCCCAGCGGGAATGCTGTCCTCTTCAGAGGCAAAAAAATGGCGGTGATGCGCCGGCCTATAATTTTATTTAGGGGCTCTACGTCGAACTGCTCAGAGGTATCTACGTAGTGCTGATCTTTATAAAAGAGTAGCCAAAAATAAATATCTGTTAATAATATAAATAAATAATAATAATAATAGTAATAATATATATATATATAAAGGGCGGAGGTTTGATTGGGCAAAAGATATTATTTTTAAAGATAAAAACTTTTGGAGGCATGTTAATTTTTTGGACAGATCGCGATACTGTCAATTTAACGATAGCAGACGAAAATGGATCTGGTGTCGTTTTATAATGCAGTTGGAAGACCGATTTTTGCAGCGAACTCTAACAACATGCAATTCAGGAACATTTTATATATCTTAATACATTGCTGCAATTGTGATGTAAGTTGTTTTACCATTTCATTTTCATTATTTTATTAATTTGAAATGTATGATTGGAAACCATGGATAAAATTTTACTTCATTCTAATCCATTGTTGTAGCTATAACATCAGTTTTCAGCGTTACCCCCAAGGACGTATGATCTTCTATTATTAAGAAGATTATATCTCTCGAAAGTAAAAATTATGACAGACATAAACTGAAAGAAAGAAAAAAAAAAGACATTTTCTGGAAATAATTAAAGTGAGAATAAAGTTTAAAAATTTTTTAAGCTTAGTAAATGACGATTTCAAAACTTCAGCGAATTTTCAGACGAACAGTTATTTGTTAACATAAAATCAATATTTAACATAAGCTTGTAAAACTGCATTTAAAATAATTTCAAATCTTTAAATAGCAAATTAAACGAAATAGCAATGAACAAAATATGTTCGGTAGAATTTTATAGATGAATATAAATGCAAAGAAAGGCTCATTATGTAAATTGACTAATTTTAAAAGCAGTGCATAGTGAAATTATGGAATAAGCGTGAACATGAATATTTATTATGATTGTTTACGGAGATATTTTAAAACTATGCAGGTTATAGGTTTTACTGCCAATTATAAGAGAGTTATTTTAATTGGATCTCAATTTTTCTCATTCATAAATCCTTTCAATACAGAGTGTAAAATAGCTTTAGTTCGTTAATATTTCAAAGCGTGTATTTTCAAACTTTGACTATTTTATTTTTGGAATGATATTTTAAAATTTCCATGTAAAGTGAAACATTTAATTTTTTTATCAAAATCAGTTATGAAGCCGAAATTTTTACTACGAAAATGTTATAATTAAAATAAATATTAAATCCACAAAAATGACAATTCTCTTTTTAACACTTTACAACAAAGTTGAAAAGGTTTTATGACTTCGGTTTGTCTGTCTGCCCACGCTCTAATGTCAGCAAATATTTTCAGATTTTTTTCAAATTGGTATATAATATTAAAGTTCTTTATGACCTATATATTACTCAAGCGCTTTATGCCTATCACAAAATGCAATGCCAATGCTTTGCATTCTATGATAGGCATTTTTATAAATAATACTTAAATACCTTTGTACTGCACAAATCATAATAAAATTGATATTTATTATTCACATGAAAAATAACAACAAAAACAGCAAAGTTCTCTATCGGCTATGGTAAGATTAGCATTAAAGTTTACAAAGCCACAACAATATAGTCAGGTACATTAGGGTCTATAATTAGAAATTGTTACAATTGCATTTTCGTTTGCGTTAAAATTTTTTACACAAACGAAAAATTTGTTTTTGGTGCGTTAAAAGTTTTTTAACAACCCCAAAAACTTTCAAGAATGATGATTATGATTTCAGTTAGCCTATCTGTCTGTCTTTCTGTCCAAGATCTAATTTTCGTTAATATTTATAAATGCTTGAAATTAATTTATATTTTTCATATTCACTATGGCATGTTCCCTATTGAAAATGGTAAAAATAACGGAATTCGATAGAGTACGGGGTTACACAAAAAAATTACAATGCATTACGATCTATCCGAGGTATATTTTTAAAGAATAATTTAATATCTTTATGTTGCATACAACATAGCAAAACTACTATACATTATTAAGATAAACAAAACCACTTTTCCTAAAAATAAGGTATGATTACAAAAGATGATTGGTTTACAGGGCTTTAAAAAGTTGTCCCAATTCATTGTGAGATACAAGGAGAAATTGCTCAAAGTTTAATTTTAGTGTTGTGAGGATATTTTAGTACATATGCATTATAATAGTGTGTATGCAAGATTTGAGAGATATATAGGTTTACACGCTGTAAAAAATACTTTCTTAAAAATGACTAAATTGTCTCAAAATAGCTCCGAAACAATATATACTTAAATTTGAAAATCCATGTACTCATTTTTGAGTATACTGACATGCTCAAAAATGGGGTTGACCAATAAGAATCCCAATATTCCTATGTTTGACATGTCAATATACTCAAAATTGAGTACATGGGTTTTCAAATTTAAGTATATATTGTTTCTGAGCTATTTTGAGACAATTTAGCTCATTTTTAAGAAACCATTTTTAACAGTGCATAAAATAATTTGCTTTCTTTTCAGAGAAAAAACTGTAACTATGCTTTTGTGAAACTCTTTACCAGCATAGCTAAAAGCAAAATATACTTTTGCGAGTTTGCTATTTTTAGACAATATTCTACAAAATTAATCATTATGTGTGGGTTACACAAAACAATTTATTATATGGTTCTTCTTTAAAATAAAGAAAAGGGTATAAAAATTATTTTTGTCGGTTTTCTTCCTTCCTAATTAAAAACTAAATGCTTTTTAAGGTGTCATCATGGAGGCAAATACATTCAAGTTTAAATGATTCAACGGGTACGTACAATTGAGAAGTGTTTATAATTCATGCAATCTGCATGAGTTTTTGCTCTTGTTAAGTGTTACATTTCATTCAATTATGATGTTATTTGGTTTTTTTTTTTTTTTTACGTAATAATGAATGCGCTTTAACAGTTAGTTTTTATCAAACTTTTGTTATTTTTACTTATTGATCTTACGAAATAGTTTTGACAATATATATTTTTAAGTATAACACTAATATTGAATTATAATAAATGAACTTCTAATATCTTTAAGTATTCCCTTTTTAACACTATTAAAAAAAAAGTTAAAGGGTTAAAGACTTCGGTTGGTCTGTCTTTCTATCTTGTTCATTCTCTAACTTCTATAAACATTTTTAGAATGCTTTGAAACATATACATATTATTCAAATTCACTATGACGCGTTCCCTATTGAAATTGATATAAGTAACACATCTCATTGTGTATAGTGACACTTAAATTAATACATACTAATGCATTACGTTCTATGAAAGGCATTTCTATAAAACATAATTTAATATATTTATAAAGCACAAAATATAATTTAATCAACATTTACTATTCATATATACAGAAGTATGCTTTCTATAGAGTATGGTATGATTAGCACTAAGGTTTGAACATACAAAAATATTCAGATATATTATAAGGAAATAAATGGAAATTGCTAAAAGTGCATTTTTTTTTTTTTTTTAACAGTTATTATACATTTTTAGTACTTTCCGACAATGTTTAAGAGTGATTATGACTTCGGTTCGTCTACCCGTGTGCCTGTTCGTCTGTCTGCGCTCTAATTTATCTTTAAAGGTGTCGTCTTCAAAAAATATTGGAAAAAATTTATGTGATTCTACTCTTCATAAAACACCAGAAAGTGAAAAAAATATCGGCTGAAATGAATTACAGTGACCACAAAAAATTATCAAAATTAAGCATTTTCGGCGATTTAGCGCTGTCAAGTGATAAGTTCGCTAGCACCGAGATTGCCGAATACGAACAGAACCGTGGTTTGCTTCTCCGCCAAGTACTCAAAATCATTGTCGGTTTGGGACTAAGTCCTGGCGTTTTTGTAAACTTTTTTTTTTTTTTTTTTTCTTTTCAATAAATGGAGAGATCGCCATAGAAGCGCTCAAAATCGCTCCAAGAGTGATGAGCGGCGTCCCTCTCCTTGTTCAATCGCCTAACAGTGTGAAATCGCCAAATATTCTTAATTTTAATATTTTTTTTTGTGGTCGCTGTAATTCATTTCAGTCGATAATTTTTTCACTTTCTGGTGTTTTATGAAGAGTAAAATCACATATATTTTTTGAAGACGACACCTTTTGAATGTTTCCTTGTTAGTATTTATTAAATGTATTGAAACTGATATATGATATTGAATCTATCTATGGAATGTTCTGTATTGAAAATGGTATAAATAGCGCAACTGATTAGTTCATAGGATCTCACAAAAGATTTCCAATACATAACGGCCTATGAGAAGTACTTTTAAAAGCATATTTAATGTCTTTATACTGCACAGATCATAAGAATTTAATATACATTATTAAATACACGAAACTATTTTTTCTGTAGAATAAGGTATGATTAACATAAATGATCATTTTACAGGTGCCTCTCAAAGTTGTTCAGAAACATTATGGGACGTAAATGGAAATTGATCAATATAAGTTTTCAGTATTATGAGAATATCTTAGTACACTATATGATGTGTATGCAAACTTAAGTTGATATACAGAGCTACACAAAAGTAATTTTTAATGCCAATTTTTTAGAAATAAAACTATAAAGATGCTTTTTTATATAACTTTTTTCATAGTTTAAAAAATATTTTTCTTTTATACTCATGCGGCTTTTAAGGAACATATTGCACTACGAAAATGCAACATATTGCGCGTTCTTTTGGCATAATATTTTGGCAGGAATGATCTCACGAGTATCATAAGAATCTAACATTACTATACAAAATGTCGTACACAAAGCATAAAAAAATTAGAATGCAAACGGTAAATTCAGAAGAAAAAAGTGCTAAAACAAGAAATGAAACATTCTAAATCAACAAAATAAACTAATTAGTATACTTACAGATATATTTCGCTAATACTTACGATCACAACTGAAATGCAAATGTCGGCAAACATGTGCGAAAGTACGTGCGGTGCAGCGATAAAATAAATACGAAGTCTATTTTAAAGGAAGGAATGGCCTCTAATTCTGATTGGTTCAAGGATTCGACGATAAACTCCACATTTCTATGGATTTCAATGATTGATTCTTCGGTTACGTCTAAAGAAAGCAATAGCGTTCAGCACATGCTCAGATCGTACGATTTTGGTCTTACAGAAAGTGCTTTGTGTTTTAATATAATAGATAAAAAAAAAAAAAAAAACTAGTATGTTGTGGCCACCACACGACTTTCTTCTATATTTTCCTACACAAATTCACTCAATAACAATATTAAAAAAAAAAAAAGAAAAAAAAAAAGAAAAAAAAAAAAATGTTTTCCAAGTTTTTTTTCGTTAAAAGTAAAAAAAAAAAAAAAAAAAACCGATAACTTTGTTTTAAATTATCACATATTTATAGTTTAACCATTCGTTTTAAAGGTATTGACGAGACCTTTTGAAAGATACCCATCTTGAAAATTTACCTTCCCTTCCCCCGGGGGGTACTTCCCCCCAGGGGTGTGAAGCGATGCCCCCGCATGCACAATTTTTTTTTTACTAATTAACTACTACTATTATCAATAATTCATATTAATATTACAATCACAGGTTAAGAATAACTCTCATTATGTACATTTATACGAAATTTTGTCCTACACTGCCATGTTAAAAATTTAGAAAGAATACGATCACAGCGCCACCTGTTGAGCAATTGATCCCCAAATCTAATCAGCACCAGTTTATGTCAGGGGCCAACTAAATACTACCAAGTTTGGTTAACTTTCGTTAAAAAAAAAAAAAAAAAAAGATTTTTTTTCCTGAGTTTTTTTTCGTTAAAAGTAAAAAAAAATCGATAACTTTGTTTTAAATGATCACAGATTTATAGTTCAACCATTCATTTTAAAGGTACTGACGAGACCTTTCTAAAGATACCCATCTTGAAAATTTACTCCCCTCGAGGAGGGACTTCCCCCCCCCCCAGGGGGTGGGGGGTGGCGAGGCAAATAATTCTTGTTATTTTCATAATGATTACTTAAAAATAATTCCCTTTATGCACATTTATGCAAAATTTTGTCCTATATCACCATGTTAAAAATTTAGAAAAAGCGGGATGGCAACGCAACCTGTAAGACAATTTTTACCAAAAGTTGATAGGCACTAATTTATGTCAAGGTGCAACTACATACCAACTTGTATGAAATTCTGTGCAGTAGTTCCTGAGATACAGTTGCCACAAAATTTTGTCACATACACACAGACAGACAGACAGACAGACAGACATTTTCTAAAAATGGTCAAATCGTGTTCTACAGCTCTCAAAACGTGTAAATCCATCAAAAACCCGAGGTCGAAAATTTTTACGAATCCCGTACTTTCTTCTATTGAATATAGAAGAAAGTAAAAAGTAGAGCTGTTTTTTGAAAAAACCCATTTGAGAAATATATAAAATCTGATCTAAATAATCAGAAATATATCAACTTTTCAGACAGAGGTTTATGCCGCAAAATTATTGAAAATCAACCTATTTTAGATACCGATGTTGGTACCCCATCCAGTTTTATCAAAACTTCGCAATTACAACTGTACACTGGAAATCAACTAATACATACGAAATGATATTTAAAAGGTACAAGTAGATAAAATGGTGATTTTGAAAAAAAAAAAAAAAAAAAAAAACTGTAAAACCATTTTTTTTTAGAAATTGAATGCAGAGTTAAAATTGGACTACAAAATCAGAACACATAACAATTTTCATGCAAGCAACCAATAAAAAGTATTTGCAGGATGGTATATATGGTGAATATAAAGAAAATCGTTAAAATAGTTTTTGAGATACGAACAAAAATAAAATGTGACCTGATTTACAACTTTCCATTTTTTTTTACCAAAATTTGGTAAACACATCTGTACACTTAACTTGTCTTCATTATAAAGTTATGTTGTTTTTACTTTTTTTCGTTTTTGAGATGTAACAAACAAAAAATCCCCCCCCCCCCACACACACACATCCTTTCTCACATGTGAATTGTGTTCAAAGAATCATATTTCGCAAATAAATCCAGCACGGCTTCATGAATTTTCCCTCTTAAAAATTGAAGTAGGGAAAAAAAAAAAAAAAACAATAATTCTTAATTACTAATTAAAAAAATTTTGTGAAACTCTCACTCAAGAAAAAAATCAGTGCTCCCATAAGTAGGCGACAGGAAAACTAAAGTTTAGAGATGCCTATACAACTAACGGCAAATTTATCTGCCAAGCATGCTAGGCTTAGTGTTTGAGTGGCTTGTGGCGACTCAATTCAGGCTTAGGAAGACAATGGCTAAAAGCTTTACACATAATGTAAGCATCATGCCGCTACAGTGCACGCACGTAAATGGATAAGGAACTGTTGTTTGCACTGTTTGATGTCTAGCACTGATAAACTAAAACTTGTTATGTTGTAGTTTCTGTCTATTGTTTAGAAGAACAATATTTCTAATTGACCATATAGGAAGATGACATCAAAAGTAACTTGGATATCAAAGAAAAAACTCATTGATTGCAAAGTAATGAAGTTAAAATGCGTTTAAAAGAAATTCAACCCGTATGCCGCAATGATAAGAATTTTGGGATGTCCCTGTACACAATTCATAATCAATATAGACATAAAAAATTATACAGCTATTTCTATACAGAGCGTGTGTGCCAATTTACAAGTCAATCGAGGATTTTTACGGCCGCTATTGCGGTACATACAAATTCTACCCATAGGCCGTAATGATAAGAAAATTTTTGATGTGTCCCTGTACACGAGCTGCTTTTGTATGGTCCTGTAATTATTAAGCCTAAAAGCACATATTTTCTGCAGTAAACATAAGTTTAAACATCTCAGTAATGTACGCTAATTTCATGATAGCAAAGTAATGATGTCAAAATGCGTTTACCTAAACGAAATTCACCCCATATGATGTAATGATAAGAATTTTGACGTGCCCCTGTACACAATCCATAAAAAAAAATAGACATAAAAAATTATATAGCTATTTCTATACAGAGTCTGATGTGTGTGCCAGTTTGCAAGTCAATCGGAGAATTTTTGCGGCCACTATTGCGGTACATACAAATTCTGCCCATAGGCCGTAATGATAAGAAAAATTTTGGTGTACACGAACTACAAATGGAATACACACCCAAAACTATGCAGCTAATTCCGTGTGGCTGATGAACATGTGTACCAAATTGCAAGTCAGTAACGTGATTTTTGCGGTCGCTATCGCTCGACAGACAGACAAACAGACAGACACACAGACGGAACCTAAAATCTTTTGAGTCTCCATATTGAGGCCTCCCCCGACGTTTCAGCAATAAAGGCCACGGCGACTTTCTGCATTTCTGTCTGACAAAGTCCTTGCATAACTTTTGAATCACTTTTTACTTTCCTAACATACATATGTAAGGAAAGTTTTGTAATCATGAAAATAAATCATCGTTGAGGTTTTGGTGCATTTATACGTTTTGAGGCCTCATGAATTGATTTTTATGGTGATGTATGTATATATGTGAGTTAACACGACAACGTCTAAACGCTTCTTTCGAATGAGTTGAAAGTTTGTATCAATGTTAGTAACCACCGTAACACGAACTCTATCGGTTTTGAGGAATGTAACACTTACAGTTTTTTTTTTTTTTTTTTTTTTTTTTTTTACAGGAACACAAATTCTTTGTCATTATGGCCTACGGAATCAAATAATTTAAAGCACTATAGCATCTAAACGCCTGAATCGAATGAAATGAAAGTTTATACACATATTATAGATCATTGTCACACGAACTGTATGAATTTTGAGAATCTAGCACATGTATTTTTACTTCCATTACTCTACTACCGTAGGTAATGGAAGTATTGTATTCGGTCTGAAAATTCGGTATCGGGTTTTCACCTGATTTACACGTTTTAAGGTCCCCTGAGTCCAAAAAGGTGGTTTTTGGCAATTGGTCAGTGTGTATGTATGTATGTGGAGAATCTTCTGGCTATTATAACTCAGAAACTAATAAAGATAGAGCTACGAAACTTTAGAATTGAAATACGTCTGGTGTACAGATGAAATTTCCAAATTTTGGTGAAAATTGAAAAACCGGAAGTGGGACATCGGAAACCGGAAGTGGGACCGTAAGTCCGTATCTCAAAAACGGCTCTAAAGATTTTCTTCAAACTTGCTATATAAACACTCCATTAGATATCCTTTCGAATGATATAGTTGGTTAGTTCAGGAAAATTGATAGGCGTCCTGTATAAATAGCTCAATTTCAGGCATCGCAAAGGCGTTCCTTTGAAAACGGTTGTACGGATTTTTTTCAAACTCGCCCTGTTAACTCACTTTTAAATATGCTTTTGTATGTAATTATTGTTTTCCTGTATATAATTGAGTTTTGTTAAAAGTTGGTATCTCAAAAATGGCTCTAACGATTTTCTTGAAAATTGTTATCCATTTCTTTCTTATGTATCACGTAGTTATTAGAGGAAAATTAACACCTACCCTGTTTAGGTAGTTTAGAAGTTTAGGTAGATCTCGAAAATTGGTGTTTAAAAAAAAAAACACTCTGCCATTTTTTTTTTTTTTGTTATTTTTTACCTCGCCATATGTAAGCTTCGTTTTACATGTCTTTACATGTGTATAAAGTTTATCTTACCAGAAAAATGTTGTTAGGTTTCTACTACTTTAGGTCATTTTTATATATTCTGATCACATTATCTCCCAAAAATGCATATAATATGTGTAATAGTGGGTAATGGAAGTCGTGTGGTTGTTTCACACCAGATTTTTTTTAGAGGGACACAGCGAAAATTTCTTTGTCATTATCGCTTATAGGCTCAAATTATTTACAGTTCGATAGCGTCTAAATGCCTTATCTGATTGAGCTGAAAATCTTTATATATGCTATAGCTCACAGTAGCACGAACTGTATAGATTTATGTGAATCTTAGCACTTATAGATTTTTACTGAGACACAATGAATAATTCTTTATTGTTATAATCTATGGGCTCAAATTATTTGAAATCCAATAGCATTAAATTAAACATACTATATTGAGAAAAATATACAACACTCTATTATAATTTTCTCTTTTGTTTATTTAACGACTTCTGTTATTTTAATTTATTTATACCTACAACTTAATGTTCAGAAAGTCGAGGGAAGTCATTCCAGATTTTTGGATTTGGAAGACAGTAAAACATGCAAATCAGCTGAAAACTCGACAATGAAATTTTTGATCGAATACAATACTTCCATTACTTACGATAGTCGAGTAATGGGAGTCAAAAGGTTGATTTGGAGAAAAAAAAAATGTTTCTAAAATATTTCAAAAGTTCATTTTCCTTACTTCTTTTTTTTTTCTTTTTCCAGAACAACGCGCTTCTTTTTTAAGGAAATTAAATATTTTTTACTGATGACTTGTTTAATGCTAAACAACGGAGAAAAAAATAATTAAATCTGTTATTCTAATTTCTCTTTGTTAGTGTAATTGAAAAAAAAAAAAAAAAAAAAAGACGCTTACATTTCAATTAGAAAAATTTCGCATCGTATTGGTTTTAATTTTCTATGGGGATTAATTTAAAATAGTTTCTTTCACAATTTGTGGCAACAAATACATTAATTTCTCCCGTGTATTCAAAACTTGGGAAACATACCGGTATTTTTACTTCAAGCAAAAATGAGCAGACTTAATTTTTCAGACAGGAATTAAAGAAATTTTTCTGGGAAAAGGAAAACAAACATTGTATTTGTACGAAAAAAGTGATTGAATGTAAGTCCAAATTAAGAAAAAGTAATTTTATGCTGTGATTTAAAGTAATAAATTTTTAGAAAAGAATCCATAACAATAACATTGTATCAGTAAAGAAACAAAAAGAAAAAGAATGTTAGATTTTCAGTAGTTTTAATTAGTTTTAAAAAAATTATCTCTATTCTCATATTTAATGAAAATAAAATTTACATGTTTGTGGGCAGCAGGGTTCATTTCTTCTAGAGAAGAAAAAAAAATTGTTTCGATTGCATTAAATTTATTTAAAATATTTTGTACAGTTTTGTATTTATAATAATATCATTTTCACTAGTGTAGAATTCTGAAATGCGATTAGTTAAGGATTTTTTTGAACAAATCGATAGCTGAGTTTATCTGGAAAAATAGTATGATAGGATGTTTTTTCTTTGTTTTAATCTTATTATTAATGCTGCTGCGTGCAGCTGAAGCTATTATGGCTCCTACGGTGTCAGCTGCACTTCGTTGTGTTTGCATGGATTCAAGTATACCGAGAATACGCCAAGCTATGAATTCTAGTAAATTACGCTTTTGTTATTTTTCAAATCACCCTTTCTCAAAACAAAAGGTGAGAAATTAAATTTTACAACTTAGACAGTGAAAATGAATTTTCTGCGAAATTACGATTTCTGCATTTATTTCCTTTTTATGATTTTTGACGTCATATCTGCATATGAAGTTTTCTTCTTCTGTTTTCTGCTACGCTTTAAATTATGGGTGTTTCATTTTAAGTTTCTTATCGTGTAAGTATTCGCGTAATTTCGTTGAACCGACATGTTCGCCTAATTGTCTTGAGCGGAGTATATACAATGACCCATAGTGGTAGACCCATATGATATCTGCTTAAAATATATTTATTTATTGCTGTCTCGAAAATGTGCTAAATAGGAAACCAAAATATTACCCCATAAACTGAATTTTTTTAAAAACGTGCTTTTATTCCAAAAAGCGCCGAAAACAAAATTTTTTCTGTAGATGGGTCCCCGAGACCCATGACTTTTCCTAAATCCGTTATTGCTTAAGAGCGTTTTGTCGTTGGAATTATACACTACATGACATTGAAAATGCAGCACCAAGAAGGAGTGACCAGAAATTGATGAAACTCGGCAAACAGAGGGAGACAGCAACAAAAATTAAGTAATCTTTATTTCGAAATTATATTCATAATACAGAGCGAGAACAGCGTCGTCTCAGTAGGTTGTAGGACCACAGTGCACGGCGATAAACGAAGCAACACGTCTAGGTACAGAGTCAATGAGAGTACGGATGGCGTCCTGAGAAATGGCTTTTCATTCTCTGTCAACCATTTGCCACAGTTCATCTTCTGAAGGCGGCAGCTGGAGTGTCTGCAAATGGTGTCCAATCACACCCCAAATGTGTTCGATTGGCAAGAGATCAGGAGAGAACGGTGTCCAGGGAAGCATCTGTACACCTAGCAGAGTACGTTGGCTGATGCGAGCAGTGTGCTGTCGGGCGTTATCCTGCTGATAAAGGGCAATGGGAACCCCCTGAAGGTAGGGGAGTGTCACCGGCTGCAGTACATCATCCACGTGCTGCTGGGCCATCATAATGCTCTGAATTTAGAACTAGAGGGGACTTGGAATCGCATGCAATTGCACCCTAAACCAAGATGACGCGTTGTCGCACGGTGGGGCATTCCACCTTGAGTTCAGGTCACTAGCAACGAATCGACAGGAAATGGTTTTGGTCGATATGGGAACATCCAGGGTGTCTTGAACATGCTGCAGAATGGAGGTAAAAGTGGCTTTCGGGTCTGCCACCGCTTGTCAACGGATGCGTCGATCCATGCGTGCTGACGTCACTCTGGCTTTACTGGCCCCCCTCAAACATGCCACATTTTCTTGTTCCAACCACCTTCGCCACAGCTGGTACACTGTGGACACATATAGGTGTGTATCAACAGAGATTTTCTGTAAGGACCAACCTGCCCTTCTCTGTCCGATCACCCTGCCAATCGTAAAATCGTCTGTCTGCTGGAACTGCCTCCTTTGATGACGGCCTGACGTTCTCTGATATTTCACTCATCCTCTGAGACAAGAACAAAATTTCTATGATGATTTCCCCAGCAGAAATAATGGCACGAAAATTGAACATTCTACAGGTCCCTTATATTTTATTCAATGTGCGCTGGAGAGCTGCGCATTTCACATCATTCGCATGACTCGGTGAGATGCGTCAACAATGAAATTTGTATAATTTTCCGGCCACTCCTTCTTGGTGTTGCATTTGCATTTTCAGTGTCGCGTAGTGTATATATATAGCAAACTTTCAGTTCAATTCTATGTTAAGAATTGGGTTAAAATTCGCTTGCAAGATTTGACTCTGGTAGACAGGAAACGAAGTTAATCAGAATCAATCACGTAATAATAATAAATTAAATTAAAAATACAAAATTAAACATCTAAAAACGTGTTTGTCTGTTTTTTATTTTTAACAAAGTCATTTAACTGCTTAAATAGTTTAAAACTATTTAGTCTCTAAATATTATTATTTTTTTAATATGTAACTTTATTTTTTAAATTTTATACATGTTTGTTAAAAATCAACCTTTTAGGTAAAGCAAAAACAATTCAAATAATAATTGTATTTATGGCTTGAAAATACGCATAATAGTAGAGATATTATTTAAACAACTTTTAAAATTAGCATTTAGAAAATATTAGCTCTCGAACTTTATTCTTTCAAACAATAAGAGGCTCGTGTCATATATAAAAATTATCGCTCTTCTATTTTAACTCGATGATTTCACAAAATATTAAAAACTATTATGCTCAAGAAAAATTCGTATTAGAAGATTTAGCGAAAAATAATAGAAGAAACTCCGCAATAGTAATTATAATGAAAATCTTTTTAACATCGAGCGAAAACTTTACTAAATATTTTATAAGACAGACTTCTATAACATATATTACATTAATTATTTTATTATTTTTTTTTCTTACCTCTTATAAACATCTTCTTTTATATTTTGTAGCTATAATAAAATACATCCAATTAAAAATCATTAAAGAGGATTTTAATATTTTTTGTAATGCAGTAATATTCTTTGTATGATCATTTTCTTTGTATGTAGATTTTGTCTCCCTCTCCCTCTCTCTGTGTGTGTGTGTGTGAATGGTTTATTTTATTTTATTTTTTTATTTTTCTTTATTTTTTTTTAATCATATCAATCACTTTGTGTTAATACATGAACCCCAAACTTTATAATTTGAAAAAAATGTAAGAAGAATCGTCCATTTTTATGATTACTATAGTAACTACAGTAACTCTAAATTTCAAACTTTTTGAAGCTAAAAATTTTATCAGATTTAAATAAAATTCCAGTTAACTGAAAATAAATCTATAAATATAACTTATTAATCAAATAGGTGTTTTATCTGAAGACAGACTTTGCAGGCATTTTAAAAATGTGACCCCCCCCCTCCCTTGGTATTTAAACCCTCTTAAATTGCACTGTTATAAAAGATAAAATACGGGAATTCTGAATTATTTGTAATACATTTTTACACAATGAGTTAAGGTCTATACTCTGAGCAGAAAAAAAAAAAAAAAACCTTTTACTTAATTTAAGCTTTTGACATATTTTATATTGAATTATCACTTATGAGGATTAAATAAGGAATATAACTAATATGAAATTTCATCATAGCAAAGTTTGTACCTTCAAATACTGTTCATATTGATATTATTAGGATGAGAAATGCGTAATAAGGGAAAAGCTTTCGAGCTGCCAGTGTCCAATAGATAATAAATTGGATTTGGTATCTGCTTTTCTAAATAATATCAGGGAGCTATTCTTCAGTTCATGATAAATATTGTTAGACGATTTCTATTATTTTACAGAGAGAGAAATTTTGTTATGAAACTCTTCAATTTCCTGCCGTTCTCATGTGAGATTTATTTCTCTTTTTTTGCGAGGAACAAATCACAAAGGACATTTTTCATCTTTTTTTTTTTTTTTTTTTTTTCACTGAACTAAAATTTTTGAAGAATTTAGTAAATATTTTCAAGTTCTTACAGTTTTTGCAATGCAACAACAGGAATCATAAATATTATACAGCGTCAAATGCATCTAAATTTCTCAGATAGAAATAAAATACAAAGCAATGTTTACGATTTTTTTTCGTTTTTTTCGTTTTGTATATATGTATATATATATGTATACATACATATAAACTTTTTCTTTTTTTTATAAGCGGTCATTCAAAACATGTAATTATCAATACTTATTATTATTATTTTTTAAAATCGTGTTGGAAGTTAATATCTTCATTTAACAGATCTGCAATATGTATAGCTCTGCTTTGCTCAGTTTTATAATTACATGCACAGATAGTTCCCGTTATGAATTCATACCAATCACATCATAAGATAGACACACCTTCTACCCTAAAAACACATATTCTTTTCAGGACATTTATAGGACATCTTGAGGATGAAATAGACATCTTTAGGATGTAATGTGGATGACAGGGATAACTTTAGGATGAACTGTGGATAAGTGTTAGGGTATTATGTTTAGTGTTCGGTTCAACTAAAATTTGATACTACAGTATCTACGACGTGATAGGTTGATCCAAAACTATTATAATAGCTGCAATTTAAAGATAGTGGAACTTTCTAACACGATCTAGTGCTTATTATAAAGAAACTACTAAATCGTTGTAAAAAGTTTCAATTTCTTTCGCAAGAGCAAGTAACTGTAATGCAAAGTTTTTGTTCATTCTAGCACGTTGCAGCTACTATAGAACCAAGTTTGGTTCAACTATGGTATTTCCAAATTTAGAACGAAAACTTTATGCTAGGTGAACCAAAATTTGTTCTACAGTATCATCAACCATAAGCTGGTTTTACTTTTCTTTATGAATGAGGGGTTCTTCAACATGAAATACTAAATCGCGGTAGAAGATATCTCCAAATAATGACTGCAGCTACTGCAGTACTAAGTTTTGGTTCAACATAGCATTTTTTTGACTACAATAAAATTAAGTTTTGCCTCGATCTAGCACCCAAATTTTTAACTGTTGTTTCTAAAGCTGTGTTAGGAGACGAGTTAGTAGGAACTTTTATTTTGAAATGAAAGTAAAAAGTAAGTAAATCTGTAACACTTTGCTTCATTAATACTTTATAATAAAGAATTAAAAGAAAATTCTGCATGCTTAAAAAAAATATACACTGTCAAAAATTTCAGTTCAAACTTGAACCACTATATGGAGTAAAGTTATAAGCAATACCATAATATGGTTCAACCTCACTTTTGAGTTTTCTACTTCTTGCGATTGAATTTAAGTTGCACCAGACCTTGGAGCTATCATACATCCCCTCACAAAGGAAATATGAATCAGTAAAATTCCTATTGAAACCATACCAACCTTAAATTAAAGAGCGTGATCCAAAAGTTAGGGTAAAGTGCAAATTTTGTGCAAATTCTCACCCATGGGACAAGATAAGACCCTAGAAAATTTAGCCTCTTTTATCAAAATTAATGAAACAGAGAATTAGCGGGCAAGAAAGCGTGGCACAGTGACAGGATGTTTGACTTGAGATAAAACGGTCTTCAGTTCGATCTCCGCCTCTGTCGAATTTTGAAATTTTTTTTAATTTCATTTTATTTAAAACATAATACCAATATTTAGTTGAACATAAAATTACAAGATAATGGTAAAAGGTTAAACCACTGGGTGGTTGCAACTACTTCAGTACTAAGTTTTGATTCAAACACAAAACTTTAAAATTGTAAACAATTTAATATCAAAATTTTGATAAAATTAATAAACAGTTGAAAATTGTATGTTACGCGGAAATAAACCATTCTGTGAATTTAGTTTTACGACATATTTTATATTGAATTACCACTTAATTAATATATATATATATATAACTAATACGGAATTTCTTCACAAAAAAGTTTTTGTCTTAAAACTTTGCTCATATTGATATTATTAGGATGAGAAACGCAAAATAAGGAAAAATGTTTCGATTTTTCAGTGTCTAGTAGGTAATAATTTGTATTTCGTATCTACTTTTTTCAATAATGTCAGGCAGCTTTTCTTTAGTCCATGATAAACGTTGTTAGACGTTTTCTATTATTTTGCAGAGAAAGAAATTTTGTTATGAAACTCATCAATTTTCTATACTGTTTTTACGTGAGATTTATTTATTACTTATTTTTTTTATGATGAACAAATCGCTTATGATTTGTTTTCAGTTCTTATTCTTTAAACTAAAATTTGTGGGAAAAATTAGTAAATATTTTCAAGATCTTCCAGTTTTTGTAACAGATACATAAGTACTACATAAATATAAAGACAGAAAAATAAATAAGTTGGGATAGAAACATAAGTATGATATGACGTCTGTGAAATCTAAATTTTCCAGATAAAATAAAATAAAATAAAATAAAATAAAAATAAAAATAAAAGCATCGCTATTTTTTATTTTTTTATTTATAAAAAAAACAATTTTTTCTTCTTCTTTTTTAAAATAAACGTTCATTTAAAACATGTAAGAAGCAATTTTTATTTTTTAAAAATGCTGCATTGAACTTGTAATAATTTATTTAAGTAATCCGCATTATATAGTTCTGTTTTATTGCTTTTTAGAAGCTTTTTATTAAAACTGGATTTTGTCACTGCATCTTCGCGTCACTCTAATAAATAAGGCGCCTTCACTTTAAAGTAAATGTAATTCATTCATTTTGTCTTTCGTTGGCTCAGTTGGTTAGAGCAACGAGTTAACAGCGCGATGGTTGCGAGTTCACTCCTCGAAGAGCCGATGTTGTTGCAGATAATTAATAGGAAAGTTGCCAATTGACAAAAGAAAATTTTTCATTATATATGGAGTATCCTAAGAATTTTTTAAGAATTTTTTTGCTAGTTACTAAAAAGCAAAAAATAAAAAGTTAAGTAAAAATAAATAAATAAATAAATAAAAATAAAATAATATTAATAATAAAAAATAAAATAAAAAATAAATTAAATTAAAAAATAAATAAATAAAAAATAAATAAAAAATAATTTTTTAGAAACTTTTTATTGAAATTGGATTTTTGTCATCGTGTCTTTGTGTCATGCTGAAAACCAAGGCGCTTTCACTTTAATGTAAATGTAATCAACTTTTTTCGTCTCTCGTTAGCACAGTTAGTTAGAGCGTCATGTTAATAGCGCGATGTCATGGGTTTCATTCTCGCAGGCCGATATGTTACTTTTTGCAATAATATAAAAGATGTCAATTGTTGAAAGAAAATCTTTCATTGTCTACACAGTATACTAAGAAATTTTGATTAGTTTTTTTGAGAAGTCTTTTTTGCTTACTAAAACGCACAAATATATATATATATATATATATATATATATATATACATAAGTAACATTGGAAGCTTTTCATTGTGCAGCCCTAAAAAGCATAAAATAAAAAAAAAATTTCTTGCAGGGACATTCTATAAAACCATAAAAGTTTCAACAACAAGAACATTTTGAAAAATATAGCTATTTCGCTTTTGCAAGAGATGAAAAATTTTAAATATTCAAAATATTTTAAAATGCATCCGAAAACAATATTCTTTTTGTAAAAGTATTTGTTAGATTTTTCTAGCATGTTACATAACTTTTCTTGACTGTTCTTTGAGTTTTGGTTAGAGTATCATGCTGATAACGTGATGGTCATGGGTTTGATACTCGAAGACCGGTGGGTTACTTTTTTGCAGATAATTAATAGAAAATATGTCAATTAATAGAAGAAAATCTTTCATTGTCAACATTCTAAGAATTTCGATTATTTTTTTAAGAAGCTTTTTCTTTTTTTCTAACCAAAAAGCACAAAATAAAAAATTAAGTAAAAAAGCATTTTTTAACATTAGAAGCTTTTTTTATTGGGGAGCTGTTATAACTGAGTTATTTTAAACTTTATTGTATATATTTATTTATTACTTATCCTCTATTTTGTATAAGTTCACGAATTACAATAAGTAAATAAAAAAGAAGTTTAAAGGGATTTAATGTTTTGCTTTTTATATAAAACATGATCTCGTGCTATCTTAAAAAAAAAATGATAAAATTTAAAGTTTATGTGGTGCGTGTGGTATCTATAAAAAATGTTTTAAGAGAAAGAAGAGAATAAAGAAAGCAACGATGTTTGTTGCATTTTGTTATATAGATTGAGTTTTTGAATTTTAATTTAAGTATTATCTACCGTAGGAATAATTTCTTGTGTTAAATATATAGGAAATTGTTATACGAGCACGATTGATGATACTTTATTAATTTTAAAGTGTAGATAATAATTACTGGTGTCTGCTTTTATATAGTTACAAGTTTATATCAGAAAAAGAGAAGTCGGAAATTTGCAGAGTCTATTCCGTGGCTTTACAGGAGCCCTAAAAAGCATAAAATAAAAATATAATCTGGCAAAGACATGCTATAAAGAAATAAAAGTTTCAACACTAAGAAAATTTTAGTTAAAAATATAGATATTTTACTTTTGAGAGATGAAAATATTTAAAGATTCAAAATATTTTAAAAAGCTTTCGAGATCTTTGGAATTTGTGGCTTAACGAATAATTATACAAACACTAATAACTTAGAATATTGGCCTCGAATGCTTTTTAAAATATTTTGAATATTTAAAATTTTCATCTCTTGGAAAAGGGAAATAGCTATATTTTTCTCTAAAAATTTCTTAGTGTTGAAACTTTCATTTCTTTATAGTATGTCTTTGACAGAATAAATTTTTATTTTATGCTTTTTAGGACTCCAATAAAAAAAAGGACTTCAATAAAAAGCTTCTAATGTTAAAAAATGCTTTTTTACTTAAATTTTTATTATAATTACAGTTGCAGATAACTCCCGTTATGAATTCATATCAATCATTGTTAAAAAATTTGTGCTAAATTGAGCTAAAATTTAGTATTATATAGTTGCTACAATCATAAGAAGTTAAATTTTCTACTATGATTCGGTGCTTGGTTGAACCAAAACATGGTACTACGATAGCTGAAATTTGCAATGTGTTAAGTTGAACCAAACCTTGAAGTTACAATAGCTGCAATCGAAAAATTCTGAAACCTTCAACATTTATTTGGTATTTCTTGTTGAAAAAAATCACGAAATCATAGTAAAACGATTCATTATTTTATGGTTGCAATTACTGAAATACCAAGTTTTCGTTCGACCTGGCACGTTGCAGCTACTATAATTTAAAGTGTCAACCAAATTTTCAACAGCGATGAGGCGTTAAAAATATTGTATTAGGCTGAATGAACATTTAGTCTTAAAGTAGCTGCAGTCATAAGAAACTTCTCACCTTAGTGAAATTTATCACCATGATTTTGTGTTTTTTCAACAAAAGGCACTAAATAATAGTATAATTGCAACTACTGCAGTAGGAAGTTTTGGTTCAACATAACAATTTTTAGCTACTATAATAGTATAAGTTTTTTTCAACACAGAACCCAAATTTTTAATATTATACATTGTGGCTAAAACTGAATAAGAAGACAAATGAATAGGAATTTTTATATTGAAGTAAAAAGAAAATAATTCTGTAACATTTAGTTTCATTAATACTTTATAATGGAGGAAATAAAAAATAATTTGTTATTTTAAAGGGGAAAAAATATGTAAAAATATACTACCAACATTTTGTTAATTTAAACAAACATGAAATTTATACATTACGCAGGTATAAACCTCTTTCTTAATTTTCTTTTTCTGGCATTTTTAGTATTAAATTACTTCTTATGAGGATTAAATAAAAAATATAGCTACTGAATTTCATCATAACAATGTTTATACCCTAAAATACTGTTCATATTGATATTATTAGGATGAGAAACGCGTAATAAGGAAAAAGCTTTCGATCTTCCAGTGTCTGGTAGGTAATAAATTGGATTTGGTATCTACTTTTCTAAATAATGTCAGGGAGCTATTCTTTAGTCCATGATAAATATTGTTGGACGTTTTCTATTATTTTGCAGAAAGAGAAGTTTTGTTATGAAACTCTTCAATTTACAGCCATTTTCACTTGAGATTTATTTGTTTTTTGGTGATGAAAAAAATAAAAAATATATTTTACAACTGGTTTTCTTTTATTTAGAAATTTTGGAAAGCTTTATTAAATATTTTTTAGCTTTTCCAGTTTTCTTAATAGGATAGAAAACATAAAAATCATACGGCATCAGATGATATTTTCACTGATTAAGAGAAAGCATAAAAGCAGTGCTAAAAAATTTACTTTATAATTTTTTTTTTTTTAATATATATATAAAAATTTATTTTAAACATATAAATTCTTATTTTTTTTTAAAGGGAGGCAAAAATTACGCTAAAATTTTAATACTACTACTTAAGAGGTTCTCATTATATAGCTGTTTTCTGTTTGGATATAAAATTAGTAAAAAAAAAAAAAAGAAATGTATTTTATATTATGAACTTATATCTACATAAATTATTGTTAAACTGGTAAAAAAGACAAAAGTAGTAACTTTTACTTTGAAAATAAGTTATCGGGCATAATATTAAGTTTTAAAGTGTGTTTCAGAAAATTTGTACGCAACTGAGAACTGAGATTAATATTGTCATACACAGAAATATTCTTCACCATAATCTAACACCATTAACTTTCGATGGGGCAACGGACGGATGCCAGAAGTGTATAAACCATTCGTCATTTATTTAACATGATGAAATCATCAACTTATTTTCGTACTTCGTCCCCTGTCTAAAAGTGTACAGAAGACAAAGAACTGTGCATGGACAGAAACAAATAATACTTTGAAAGGGCTATTTTATGGGCTATACGTGGGTGCTCCAAAATATCCCAGCAACTAGTTACTAACATGTCTTTGATCGCTTTCTCAACATGATGTCTTGCGTTATCATGGAGTAATTTTACGGGGCGCAAACCTTTGCAAGTAAAGAGACATTTTCGACCGATTTATCGGCTTAATCGAAGAATTTGGTGTTTAAAACGTTTGGCAGTTACATTTTTACACTGGGTTCCAACAGTTCTTAGTAGAGCACATATATCCCACCAATACCAGATGCACAGGAGACATTTGTATAGTGTATGGCTTATTTCGGCGTCGATATTAATGCTTTGCTAGGGTTAACCTAATTTTTTTTGCATTTCGGATTATCATAACATATCTATTATTCATCTCTCGTAACGATTTTCATAAGAGAGATTTTTTGTGTTGCTTGTTGAGTAGATTCAAGCATAGCAAGGTACGCTCAATCTTGTTCTTCTGGTCCAATGCATGAGGCACTCATCTTCCTGCCTTCTGAATCTTTCTCATTACGTTGAAACGTTTACAAAAATCTTTTGTGATACTAATTGTTCAGCAAGTTCTTTTTGAGTTTAAAATGCATCTTCACATTGCAGTGCTTGCAAATTCTCATATCTAGTCTTCAGGGAAGTGATATTCCTAATTGTTCAGTAAGTTCTTTTTGAGTTTGAAATGCATCTTCACATTACAGTGCTTGCAAATTTTCATATCTAGTCTTCAGGGAAGCACCGTTCTCCATCGGTAACATCGAAATCGCTATTTTTAAAACATGAAAATCAAAATTCTCATCTGATTTTAAACACGATTTTCTCCCTCGAGAATAGACAGATTGGTTAGCATTCAAATTTTCAAATCTACTTTCATTTTCTTCCCAACTTCTCTTAACGAGTCTTAACAGCTCTTAACTAGTTCCCATCACCTGACACAAACGCGGTGCGCTGATTGGTAAACTATTTCGCAGTAGACGTCACACACACAAAAAAAAAATCGCTTACAAATTATTACTACACCTAACAAAGTGCGAATTATTTTGTAACATTCAGTATTATTAACACTTTGTAATCAAGAGATTAAACGAAAGTTCAGTTTTGTCATTTTAAAGGAAATAATTTGGTGTAGTATTCACTCTACTTTCCTTTACTCTATATTCCTATAAAGTTTAAGGTGGAAGATAAGAGATAATGTATTTAAGTATTTTGAAAACATTTTAAATAAGAATTGAAGATTGTTTTTAGAACCATTTTGATCCAAAATACATTTCTCTAGATTCATAAAACATTGAAGACTGTTATTAAATTCAGAAGAAGATTTCAAATTATTCAGGGAATTGTCGCTCTCACCAATCTTTGAAACTTAATCCAAAATTTTCCAGAAGTTTTTTATATAATCTGAAAATTATACGTGTATTAAACAGTATATTTAAATTTAGCATATACACATGCATACCACCCACTCTCTTTATCCCAACCCCTCAAAAATAATAATGTGAGAACTTGAAACATATTTTCAAGCATATCCTTACTATATCAGAAATCTTTTGTGTGGGCCTGTAAACGAAGAACAAGTAATTTTTATGCCATATTCTATATAAGATATACTTATTTGTGCTTATAAAAATATATATGTCAGTTTCATTTTGTTTAGTGCAATCTAAATATATTAAACTGTACCCACATTAAATATTGCCCATATATAGTGTATTTGAGTACTTTTGCATATCCCTCTGAATGCGAGTCATTTTTCAATGAAAAATTTCTATTAACATCGCTATATATGACATACGTTGAGAACATAAAGTTTCCACTGAGAGCAAATATTTGTTCTTAAATTATGTTGTTAACAGATTCAGACACGGACCAACCATTTTTTGAATTCAGGGGACCTCAAAATATGTAAACAGAGAAAAATTCAAATTCTGAAATTTGTCCTGAAAATAATACTTTTTCTGCCGCATATTGATCCACAAAAAAATTCATATTTAACAGATAAACATAAAATTAAACATCATAAAATATTCGAATATATATTGTTTTACAGGTTAATTATTTTGATTTACTTAAAAATTCAATTGAATCATCTTGTATCAAATTAAAAGTTAATTAATTTCAAAGAAAAATACTATTAACCAATTCCCATTTTTCGTTTACACAATAGTTAAAACGTAACATATAGAAAAGACACTCTAAAAATCGAAGGTTAGTTAATGAACTATACGAAGCAAGAAAAACACCTTAGAAACATACGAATTGAAAATATGAACGTTAAGTGGTGATTTATCATGAAAATCTGATGTCAATAAAAAAATAAACTTCATTCATCATTTCTCTTCTTTGAATAATTAAATGATAACGAGAAAAATATTTAGAATGAATTCCAAAGGCGTCAGCAACTTCCTTTTCGTCTTTCACAAATGATTATAATTTATTTCTGAAAATTTTAGGTTTAGAATAAAAATATTAAATATTACATCGTATCGAATTTTGAAAGGATAAATTAATTTAAGTGGATGATATTAAAAAATTGGATTATTTAGATAATTTTTCATGGAATTTTTAACTTAATCTATAAAGTCTTTGAAGAATTTTATTACAGTCTTTAACAATAAAGTAGTTTAGTTCAAATAAAATATTAAAGAAATTATTTATCGTCTAAAGCAGTGTTTCTTGAAAGGTTAAAATGCCCAAAGCATATGGTTGCTCTTCAGAAATTTTCCAAATTTGTATCCTGTGATGTTCTCGAGAAATATGTATGTGCCCAAATATAAAAATGAATATATTAACTTTATTAGATTATTACACTATTTTATTACAGATCTACTGATCTGTTTTTCAACAAATCCTCATCATGTTAATTAACAGCTTTTCTTTTTCTCTCTTCTCCTTCTTCTTCTTCCTTTTTTTTTTTTTACAAAAAACAACCCTTTATTACTTCCTTATACAAAGTATAAGGAAGTATTGTAATGCTGATTTCCGAAATGGATTTTGCATCTCGAATAGCTCAAAAATTAATGGTCATAGAATGCTGAAAATTTATATTTGTGACTTTCAGGGTATCCAGTTATACACTACCAATTTTGGTTTTGACACAAGTTCTCACTTTTGAGATATCTACAGTTTTACATGCTTTTTTGTACGATCTGTATGTACGCATATGTGTATGCGCATCTCACCATCATGTATTACAATCAGTAAGGGCTTTCTTAGTTTAACGGAGTTAAATTTTTTGGTATGATATGTCGTTTTTCGTTGTTAAATTTTGACAAAGAGTATACGAAAGTAGGCCATCTACACACGAGTGAATTCTATTGAATACCATGCTGTACACATGTCACTGGAAAATTCTGTAATAAATTGTGAAATATTATTTCTGAATAAGCGATATTATTGTTCTGCGATGTAGATAGTCCTGTTATGTTGAGTTCTGTGATTAGAGTAATAGTCTTCTTGTAAATATTCATTGATTGGAACCTACCTATTTATTTACCAACCACTTACAACACACGAAAATTTTAATGCTTTTGTAACCATGCGTATATTTAAATGAAAGTATAAGTAAGTCATGTTGTGTCAGTACCAGACTTTTTTGGTTGTTGTTGTGTATATTATTTAGTTCAAAAGTTTTAAAAGTGGATGTTATGTGCATATAAGATGTTTTAAAAAGTGCACTCCAACAAAAGATATTTATTTCTTAAAAAAAAAAAAAAAAAAAAAAAAAACCTTTTCAATAAAAGAAGCATTATCTCGAATAGTAGAGACAGTTAGCTTAAATCAAGTGCCAGAAGAAAGTACAATCGCAGCCTACTCAAAAATACAAAAGTTATTTTCAACATTATATTTATGAGATTTTCTACACTGCTACCCATCCAAAATACAACACCAAAAAGAAATGTAAATATCAGTATGATGTTTATTGGGAACATACACATAATAGGAAGAACAATTGATGAAATTTTCAGGAAATTTCGAGTAATATACAGTGAGAGTAAAAAAAAAAAAAAATGTAAACACCAATCTTTTATTTATAAAATGATTAATTTTTAATACATTCCTTACGTATAGTATAAAGTAAATATACAGAATGAAGAACTTATTCAAGAAGAATTTAACAACCTATAAACATTAAATTATAACAAAATACAACAAGAAATAATTTAACTTAAGCAGAAATGCATCTAATTTTATGCGTCAAAAAAAAAAAGTAAACAGAGGGTATTTATAACAAAATTATAATGAAAACAATTAGAATTAATATTTCGTTTGTTTTCCTTTTGCTTTTATCACAGCCTTTAACCTTTTAGGCATAGATGCCACCAGATTTTTTGTTATTTCTGGCGAGATATTTTGCCATTCTTCCATGATAGTAGTTTTCAATTCTGCTTTATTAGAAATGGTTCTTTGGCGTACTTTTTTATCAAGGTATGCCCATAAATGCTAAAAGGGATTGAGATCCGGGGACTGCGGAGGATGTCCAAGGTTTTGGGTGTCCGATATAATAACCATTCTTTCACTATTTTTGATGTGTGTTTGGGATCGTTATCGTGTTGGAAGATCCAACTTCGTGACAGTTCCAATTTTTCAACACTAGGAGCAACGCTGTTTTTCAAAATACTTAAATAATCCATTTTATTCATAGTAGCTTCTATAAATTCTAAATTTCCAACCCCTACTGCCGCCATACACCCCCAGACCATAACTGAACCACCCCATGTTTGATTGTTTTAGCTGTATATTTATCACTAAGTTCTTTGTTTTTCGGTCTCCATATTTTTGGCTGCTTCTTTGTACTAAAAATTTCAAATTTTTTCTCATCACTAAATAAAATATTATTCCAAAAATTTAACGCCTCGTTGTGCTATTTTTTGGCAAACTGCAGACGTTTAATCTGGTTTATTTTTGATATGAATGGTTTCTTACGCGGAAACCTACCGTGTAACTCATGCTCATTAAAAGTCCTTTTTATAGTACTTGCACTTACTTTCTTTCCTGATGTTTGCAACATCTTTTCAGACATTTTTACTGCACTAGTAGATGGATTTGCTTTTACCTCTCGTAGAACAGTTCTCAATTCTGCATTGCGGTAAGTCGTCTTGGTCTTCCAGTTCTCTGAAAACCTTTATCTTTTTGTACCTGATGTATTTGTCAATAATTTTCTTGACTGTTCAATGGCTTCTTTGAACTATTTCTCCTATTTCACGTAATGATTTCCCATTTCTTTTCAAATTTATTATTATTTCTCTTGTTTCTAGGGATATTGGTTTCCCCATAGCTAAATCTCTTAATTTTTAAAAGAAAATTCTAGAAAATATGTCATGAACAATGCAAGCATCAAGAATTTAACTTCGTTTAATATTCTGTAAGAAAAAAGTGGTGGAAATATATTTTAAAAGATTTTCGAATGAAGATTTATCGATGTTTACTTTTTTTTGACACGTAAAAATGGAAATACTTTTTATTAAAGTGAAATATTTCTTCTTCTAATTACAGTTTTTAATATTCATAAGGAGTTAAGAGTCATTTTTTTTAAAAGTTGGACACTTTTGATAGTTGACATCTTCAATTTTTCCGAAACTTTCAGGATGTGTTGGTAGTACTGTGATAAGAAAAAGTGAAATTTAATTTTTTCTGAATTTGATTTGTTCGACCTACAGAGGGGGTCAATGTCTGAGGCCGTAAATAAAGGGTGCCATTTTAATATCATTTTACTCCTAAAGCCATGCGTGACCCATGTCAATTTTTTTAAATACGGATACTACTTGATACTAAGTACATTCTAGCATAAACAGTTTGGTGGGTCACTCATGGCTTTAAAGGCCAGGGTCATTCAAAAGTGCAGTTTTCGTTGATTTTTTCCATGTTTTCAGTCTGAATATCTGCTAAAGCCATGAGTGCCCCATAAAAATAATTATGGGGTTAATTACACACCTTAGTACAGAACTTAAAAATATTTAAAATTGCATGGGTCACTCTTGGCTTTAGTAGATAAACGGTCTCAAAGTTGAAAATTTTCAAAAAAAGGTCAAATTTGATGGTAAATTACTCTATAAGCCATGAGTCAATAACTATGAGAGAGAGTTTTAACGAGTGACTCCACTCGACTTTTCGAACATTGAGTAATTAACAGTTTTGTAGATAAAGCCTATAAATGCTAGATTCGCCAAAATGCTTACAGTTGGTGCAACTGTGACCTATAACATGTGTACAAATTTTTTGCTCAGATTAATAAGGCGTTTAGACACTATCACACTTTTAAAAATTTGGCCTCATAGGCCATAATGATAAATAATTTTTCTTTGTATCCCTGTAAAAAAAAACCATAACTTCTAGATTCTCTAAAATCTATACAGATTGAGTATCTGTGACCTATAATATGTGTATGATTTTTTTACTCAATTGAATGAGGCGCACTTTTAAAATTTTGGTCCCATATGCCATAATGATAAAGAATTTTTCTGTGCGTCCCTGTAAAAAAACTATAAGGGCTAGATTCATGAAAATTAATAGAGTTCGTGCTACGGTGACTTCCAGCATGCGTATCAACTTGCAGCTCATTCGAGCAAAGCGTTTAGACGATAGCGTGTTCACTCACACACATACATACATCATCGCAAAAATAGTGAAAACGGACTCAGGGGACCTCGAAACGTATAGAAATATCAAAATCTCAAATTCGTATTTTTGACATGACTGCAATACTTTCCTCACTATAGTGTTCGGAAAGTAAAATTTATATAAGGGAGACAGGGGCAAGTTGAAGTACGGAGTAAGTTGAAACATGGAAACAAAAAATACAATTTTTAAGTTCTTATTCATTGCCAATAAAGGGAAGTACAGACACAGAAAACCTACTTTACAATGTAAAAAAAGATGTGTATGTAAACATCTGTCGATTTTATGAGGATAAAACTGTTTTTGAGTACTGTTTTTTACTGTGAGTAAAAATTCAAATTTTTCAGTGATGTTGCATTTTATGTAACAAAAATTGGTGAATGTTTCTGATTGATTCAGCGTTTATAGTGTATAGGTGCAGCTTGCTAATCATATGATTTGAAACGCCCACGAGCATAAGTACTGGTAGTTTAACATCTCGTGAAGTGAAAATTGTGGGCAGGGGCCAACTGAAACAAATATAGGGGAAGCTACTTGAAACACCTGTTTCAATTAGTCTCATGCACAATTATTATTATTATTATTATTATTATTATTATTATTATTATTATTATTATTTTGTATACAGTCTTGTTTTCATCACCCTATATATGTTTTACATAATATAACAATATGCACATTTCAGATGTATCTTAGGTTATTACTTTCCGAACACTGTAGTGAGGAAAGTATTGTAATCATGTCAAAAATCCGGATTTGAGATTTTGATGTTTCTATACGTTTCGAGGTTCCCTGTGTCCGTCTTCACTCTTTTTACGATGATGTATGTATGTGTGTATGTGTGTGTGTATGTGTGTGTGTATGTGTGTGAGTGAACACGCTAGCGTCTAAACGCTTTGCTCTAATGAGCTGTAAGTTGGTAGTCACCATAGCAAGAACCCTATCGATTTTGATGAATCACTTATAGTTTTTTTACAGGGACACAAAGAAAACTTGTTTATCATTATGGCCTATGGGACCAAAATCTTAAAAGTGCGATAGCATCTAAATGCTTCATTCAATTGAGCAAAACATTTATACACATATTATAGGTCACAGATACTCAGTCAGTATAGAATTTGGAGAATCTAGCACTTATAGTGTTTTTACAGGGACACAAAGAAAAATTCTTTAACTTTAGGACCTATGGGACCAAATTTTTAAAAGTGCGATAGCATCTAAACGCCTGATTCAATTGAGCTGAAAATTTATATGAATATTATAAATCACTGTTGCACTAACTATAAGCATTTTGGCGAATCTAGCATTTATAGGCTTTATCTACAAAACTGTTAATTACTCAATGTTCGGAAAGTCGAGTGGAGTCACTCCAGATTTTTTAATTTTATATTTATTTTATATTTATTTTGATGCTGACCTCTGTAATGTAAGATGGGAAGTTTTAAACAAGCATTAATGTATTACACAATTGGGTCTCAAGCGTTTTGTACTACATAGAACAGGTACACATTGGCGACATAAAATAGACTATATCTAAATAAATCTTACAAGCCTCATAGGTTTGTAACCTGGGTCTAAAACTAGACCATCTAGGGTATAATTAAAACTCTCTCTCATAGTTATTGACTCATGGCTTATAGAGTAATTTACCATCAAATTTGACCTTTTTTTTGAAAATTTTCAACTTTGAGACCGTTTATCTACTAAAGCCAAGAGTGACCCATGCAATTTTAAATATTTTTAAGTTCTGTACTAAGGTGTGTAATTAACCCCATAATTATTTTTATGGGGCACTCATGGCTTTAGCAGATATTCAGACTGAAAACATGGAAAAAGTCAACGAAAACTGCACTTTTGAATGACCCTGGCCTTTAAAGCCATGAATGACCCACCAAACTGTTTATGCTAAAATGTACTTAGTATCAAGTAGTATCCGTTTTTAAAAAAATTGACATGGGTCACGCATGGCTTTAGGAGTAAAATGATATTAAAATGGCACCCTTTATTTACAGCCTCAGACTTTGACCCCCTCTGTAGGTCGAACAAATCAAATTCAGAAAAAATTAAATTTCACTTTTTCTTATCACAGTACTACTAACACATCCTGAAAGTTTCGGAAAAATTGAAGATGTCAACTATCACACCTCCATAGACTTTGTCCAGCTTTAAAAAAAAATGGCTCTTAAACTTCTAATAAATAGTTACTAAACTAGACAATATCATATTCTGTTACAGGTGATTAATGTATTTGTAATAAAGGGTTTAGCATAAGTTAGTGTTTTCTTTTTTTTGACTCTCACTCTATCCTGAGAAATCACTACATGAAGCAGCGACTTCTGGGAGCAATATCAGCACTTATCTGTCTAGGCATTGAATCGAACAGCGATTGGAGGACATGTACGGGTACAGCACCTCATGAAGCTTCAACACTATGCCACAGTTTACCGACTGTAGTTACTGACACCCACCACACACCAGTAACTACAGTCGGTAACAAAAGTATCCGAACGATAGCAAAAATTCCTATATAAAAAAAGTAGAGTTAATACTGTTTTGTTAAATAAATCCTTGTCTAATCATGTTCTTAGACTGACTAAGAACACGATTCGACAAGGATTTATTTAACAAAACAGTATTAACTCTATTTTTTTTACTTAGGAATTTTTGCTAGTATTCGGATAATTTTGTTACCGTCTGCACGGTCGATGAACTGTGGCATCGTGTTGAAGCTTCATGGATTGCTGTTCTCGTACATGCTATCCAGTAGCTGTTCGATTCAGTGCCTAGGCAGATAAGTGCTGTTATTGCTCCTAGATGTCGCTGCTTTATGTACTATTTTCTTAGGATATATTACTCCAAATTTTCTGTAAATTTAATCAATTACTTTTCCTACTACATGTATATGCCCGATAAATACCATTCTGAGGTTTGCATTCCTTCTCTGTGTTACTATTTTAATGGCCATCAGTGAATTATTACCCACAATTAAGTGAAAAAGAGGATAATTTTTTTTTTTAATGTAATGAGAAGGAACTAAGAGTTTAGCTTTTAAGTATTTAATTTAAGTATTAAAACAATCCTCAGAAATTTGTACATAGTGCGTCTAAAACATATTTTTAGGATTTTAAAAGCGCCCAACTTCATGACGTTTGAGAATTACTGATCTATAGAATTGCAAGAGGTGCCCATGGAGGTACAGAAATTAAGACCCAGGGCAAATATAGGGGTAAACTGACCTTGTAATGAACTTTTTATTTAAAAAAATTGTCTTTGCTAAAATGGGGAGTATTATAGCTTTAAATTTTAAAAAAGTACTTACGAGATTTTTAATTCATAATGGAAAGTGATAAGCCACGTCTTTATTTTTCTGAACTTAAAAAATATTTAAAATTTCTCGCTTTCGTTTTAAAAACCATTGCTAGCTTCTTATTCCAAAAACAGCAAAAATCCTTTAATCCAATAATCCTGTTAGAAAGGACATGTTAAAAATGGGCGTTATCAAAGATATCAGCTAATTTGTATATGCATGTCAACTGGTTTTAACTAGTCTGAAATTTTTGTCGTTAAGTCTGGTTTGCTATGAATTTCACACAGAAGTATTTGTATGAAATTATAACTAAAATAAAACGAAGCCTATTTTTGTTTTATAAGTAATAGATATAAATTTATGTACAAAACAGAATTTAATTTAGTACAGCAGAACTTTTTTTTAGTCTTGTCTTCTATATGGAAGCATATGTTAACAGTGTTAAGATCCCTAGCAACGGTTACTATATTACCACAATTTATAAAATATTGTCCATTATCAATGTCGTCTTCGGTAAAGGTCAATCGTAAGAATTTGTCAGTTTAAATAAAGAGATGAAATACTGGTGTGAATGTTGTCGGTCAATACTTGATACAAGATGGGCTTATTTTTCTGAAACATAACATAATATCCAGATTAGAATTCTTCCTAAAAAGTCTCCAGGTAAAATATTATCCGTTTTTCTAGTTTTTTGTTTTGTTTATTATATACACTAAGCGACAAAAAAAAAAAAAAAAAAAAAAAAAAAAAAGCCGCACTTAGATATTTTTCTTTTCGCCTTCTACAACTGCCAATTTTATAGTTTAAAAAGCAAATTTTCGAACAGATTTTATTATGTTGTCCTCCACATACACTTTAGCTTTGAGTCCAGTGTTAAAAACAAAATGCAACTGTCAGTAAAACTGTAAATTTAAAAATTATTTCAAAAATGGTAAGAATGAGGCAGTTAACGATGCCACAAAAAGTATAAATTTTTGAATGAAACTAAAAAAATATTTAAATACATAAGATGGCAAAATAATTAAATGTTAACGAAATATTAGTAGAAGGGTTTTTAGCAAGATATAAAATTTTTTCACCGTTTAAACTGGAAATTTGATTTTAGGCGGCCATGTTGCTCATCCAAGAGAGATGACCGTAAGTTAAAAAACCATTGCTTATAAAATCGGTTTGCATTACATTAAAAACATAAAAGAAATTCAGAAAAAGTGTTTAGCAGCATAATTTCTTTAACTACAGTACAGTAACTATTAAACAAAACAGGTTTAAATGACAGAAATTTTGAAAAAATTTCATTCTTAGTGAAGAGAAATAGGAAAACAAGACCTCAGAAGGCTAAAAAAATTAAAAAATGATTAGTTAATTATTGGGCTGAACTGCTTCTCTTTGATGAGTCAAGTTTAACTTAAATCGACCTAAAGAAAACAAGCAGATCTGACAACGAAAATATGACCGACTTAATGAAAATCGCACTTTTAAAATAGTGGCACATTCTCTGTACATTATGGTACGGAGGTGCATAACTTTTCAAACAGTCGGACAAATTTTTATGCTCAAGGGATCAATTAACTCGAAATAAAACGCAATCGTCATAAAAGTGGTGATTGTCCGACTATTTTGGAGGTATCGTGGTCATTTCCGCAAACAGCATTTCAAGATGATAATGCACCTTACTACACGGTATCTGTGGTAAGTTTATTCACTTCAAATTGTCAAAATTTCCTATCCATTCCCATGAGAACCACTAATTCTGTAAATACTCATAACTTTTTCACTTTAAGTTAAATCCCACAAAGGATATAGTAGAATTTCTTTTTTATCAGACATGGAAATAGTCCTAATCGCGATCGGCTCGAAAATGTTTCGTCTATAAAAGGGCGGGGGAGAGGGGAGAGGATTCGAAATTTGCAGCCTATAACTCTGCCAGAACTAGAAAAAATTATTTGTGATATTTGGCACATTGAAATTTCTGAAATTTATATTAAAACACTGCACACAGAAAAATGAAAAATCGAAACTTGTCAAGAGACATGCCATCTTTGTGACACTAAACGTTTGTCAAGTACATTGACAAATTTGCACAAAATTACGCAAAATTTTAAACAATCAAAACACTACCTGACAATCCCATTTAGTCATGAGACACAAAAGTCGTTTTATTTTACCATGTATCTTTAATGTGTTTCGTCTGATGATCCGTTTTGCCTCTAAAACTTGTCAGATGACTAATTTCCCAGGTACAGTTTTCATTTTCCTCAAATTTGACCGGTTAGTCAGATGAGAGAATAAAAAAAAATTGTTCCCGTTTTGTCAATTGACTGAGAAAAATTTGTTTGGCTAGTCCAAAAGCTAAACATTGTTCTTCTTCTTATTTTTTTTTTTATTTGTTATTTATTTTTTGTCTCCTATTGACAACTTGTGTTAGTCAACCGAAACCGAAAAATAAACAATAAACTCATCGCATTTGGCGGGATACTGCAATTGTCGTTAGAGTAATTTTCATGTTAGAAAGAGAACGAGAGATTTTTTAGTTATCAGAATCAGCGAATCGAGTTTACAGCCAAAAGTAAGTGCTAAATACTTTATTTTATTGTAAGCTTTGTAAGAATAGTAAATTGTAAATTTGTAGAATTCTAAAGCTTCGGCAATCTTCTAATAATATGATTCGTATTTAGAATTTGTTCTAATTTATAAAGTTGTTTAAAATGTATAAAATTTAAAATACGTTATTATAAATCTAGTTTTACCTATAGTTGTATTATAAAAGTAAGTATATTTAATTTGTCTAAGCTATAGTTGTTTACATACACTTTTAACATTAAGCTCATATTAATATTTTTATACACAGAATAGTAATGATTTATTTTTCCCTAAAGATGGTTCAGAAGGTATTTGGATTTCCAAAGGACGTCAATTTAAGAAAGATATAGAAAAATGCTATCCATGGGGATTTTGAAAGAAATCCGATGTTTTTTAAATTATCGTTTGCAACATTATATCTATCTTAGAACAATAAAAAATAATATTAATACTTTTTTTTATATTTAAACTTTTTAATGAGATAAATTAAAAAAAATTAAAGGTTTCTCGTTTATCTGTTATTATTTATTTATTTATTTATTTTTAATTCCTGTTCTAAATAAATAATTTTTTTAATTTAAATAATTTTGGCAAATGGTTGATAATAGTATGTAATAAAAAAATGACTTTTTTATTATTAAATGTTTGACACCAATTTTTTTCAAAACAACTTTTAGCAAAAATAATATGAATTTAATATTGCATACTATATTCTGTTCTCAATTTAAAGTCAAATTGTTCTTGTATACAATATTAATTATTAGCGATAAATAATAAATATCTTGGTAAATAAATACATATATATATATTCAACTTCATGTTATTTGTTTCATTCAAATGATTGATGATTGTAGTAAAAGGTTGATATTTTTAGTTATTAAAAATTTGATATCATATATATATAAATATATAAATATATATATATATATATATATATATATATTTAAACAAATTTAATCAAAAATAATATGAGTTTAAATTATTAGATACTGTATTCTCGATTCAAAATCAAATTGTTCATGCGCAGCATATTAAGTATTCGTGATAAACAAAAGATATTTGTTAAAAATATGTACTTAATTTCATGTTATTTGTTTCATTCTTAACACATTTAAATTAAAAAACTATTTGGTATGTCAATTTAAACAACATTTTTTACTTTCTTCTATATGTAATATAGAGAAAGTATTGGATTCGCGAAAATTTTCGACCTCCCTTTTTTGACGGATCTACACGTTTTGGGATGTCCTGAACACGAATTGATAGTTTTTAAAAAATGTCTGTCTGTCTGTCTGTCTGTGTGTCTGTCTGTCTGTCTGTGTGTCTGTATCATTTTTTGTGGACGCTGTATCTCACGAACCAATGAATGAAATTTAACCAAACTTGGTATTTAGTTGCACCCTGACATGAACTGGTGCCCATTAGATTTGGGGATCAATAGCTCAACAGGTGGCGTTGTGATCGCATTTTATGCAAATTTTTAACATGGCAGCATAGGACAAAATTCCGTATAAATGAGCATAAAGAGAGTTAATTTAAACTTGTGATTGTAAAATTAATATGAATTATTGATAATAGTAGTAGTTAACTAGGAAAAAAAATTTGTGCATGGGGGGGCATCGGTTCCCCCCCTGGGGGGGTAAGTACCCCCCCGGGAGGGTTAAATTTTGAAGATGGGTATCATTCGAAAGATCTCGTCAATACCTTTAAAACGAATGGTTGAACCATAAATCTGTGATAATTTAAAACAAAGTTATCGAATTTTTTTACTTTTAACAAAAAAAAAAACTTAGAAAAAAATCGTATTTTTTTTTTTTTAACGAAATTTTACCAAACTTGGTATTTAGTTGGTCCCCGACATAAACTGGTGCTGATTATATTTGGGGATGAATAGCTCAACAGGAGGCGCTGTGATAGCATTTTATCTAAATTTTTAACATGGCAGAATAGGACAAAAATTCGTATAAATGTGCATAATAAGAGTTATTTTACACTTGTGATTGTAAAATTAATATGAATTATTGATAATAGTAGTACGTAACAAGGAAAAAAATTTTGTGCATGGGGGGGCATCGCTTCCCCCAAGTACCCCCCCGTGGGGGGTAAATTTTGAAGATGGATATCATTCGAAAGATCTCGTCAATACCTTTAAAACGAATGGTTGAACTATAAATCTGTGATAATTTAAAACAAAGTTATCGATTTTTTTTTTATTTTTAGCCAAAAAAAAAAAAAAAAAAAAAAAAAAACAGAAAAAAATTCGCATTTTTTTTTTTTTTTTTTTTTTAATATTGTTACTGATTGAATATGTATAGGAAAATATAGAAGAAAGTCTTGTGGTGGCCACAACATACTAGTTTCTTTTAACTATGCTCTATAAATTAAGTAATTCTTGCAAACATTTAGTTGTATACTCTATTGCCACAATAACTTAAAATTTATTTTGATTTTCTTCTACATATATAAGAATGAAGTACTGTATTTTTCAAAATTTTCTTTTTCTGGCTTTTGGTGCATTTACAAATTTGAGATTGCCTTAAACTCGATTAAACCATTTTTAGGAGATGTCTGTCTGTGTATAATCAAAATTTTATGTTTTGGGTGCTGTATCTCACAAAATAATGAACAGAATTGTACAAAAGTTTATATTTAGATGCACTTTCACATAAATTCGTGCTGAATAGCTTTTGGTACATATCATCTAAGAAGTGGCGCTACTATGTTGCAATTTCCCACAATTAAGGAAAGACTATATCTTAGCTTCTATTGTGTAGAACTTCACATAACTTAATGTTCAAATAGTCGATTGTGAAAGACTATGTTTATTCAACTTAGGTGCATATCGATCATCAGGTAATGCCAGTATGTTGCAATTTTTCACATTTAAGAAAATGCTGTAACTGAGCTTCTGTGATATATAAATGCACTAAACTTGATATGTGCAACAGCCATTATGAACTATTATGCTGATTTAATTTGGACGCATATCGGCCGACAGGTGACGTTGGCATGGTGCAATTAACTCTATTTATAGGAGAGCCATATCTCAGCTTCTATGATATGTATGTGCACCGAATTTGATATGTAAGGTGTATGTCATGCATCCAAAAACTATGCCAAACTAGCTTTTTAAAAACTATGGCGAATCAATTTGGGTGTACATCAGATGACGTTCCGCGCTACTATTACTCTTTGTAAATTTTCAGATAGTTATAGTATCTCAGCATCTATTTGTTAAATTAGTTTGTAAAATCTTTATTTGTGAGAAGCTGTGTTAATTACTTTGTGCATTGTAACAGATATATGGTGCAATAATATTAAATAATAATAGAAGAAAATTTTGTAATGGAGCTACAGCATATACTAATTTTAGGTATAGTGGGTTAAATATATGTTAGTAATTTGCAACTGGTAATTATGAATGATTTACTTATAAATTGTCAAATATAGTTCCCCCAGAAAAAATTTTAAATTCATTAATACGTAACATTTTTCCCCCACAATAGTATCAAGACACGGTAAAGGTATATAAACTTTATCATTAATGGTATAAATGGCAAACATTTCCAATTTAACAATAAAACTTTTTTTAATAATTTACAACAAGTAATTTAAAATACTTTATTTAAGTGGGCATGAATATTATAATACTTACAAAACTTTAAATTGACACCATAAAAATAAAATATCTCGCAACAATTGTTTCGGGTCTAAAGAGCACACGACCCTTCGTCAGGCACCCAAAATAGGCACGAGTGCAGCAGTCAAAGTGGTAATGCACGGCTTTGACTGCTGTACTCGTGCCTACTTTGGTCGCCTAACGAAGGATCGTATGCTCTTTCGACCCGAAACCATTGTTGCAATTTTTTTTTTTTTTTTTTTTTTTTTTTTTTTAATGGTGTTTATTTAAAGTTTTGCAACGCTAGTTCTGTGGTGCGAATAATTGATAAACCTTTTTTCATTGTCTTTCTGAAACAACAGACAGCGTTTTCTCTCTCTCTCTCTGTGTGTGTGTGTGTTTTTCCTCTGTGTTTGTTTATCTTCGATAGCGCACATTCGATCTACGACTGCAATTCACAGCTATCGTACTGCTCACCTTTGAAAATATTTTTTACAATTATAAATCTAAATTTATAGGCATATTTATAGCTCTGTAACTAATTTAAACATTATACACATGCTAGACATGTATCGGAGCTCCCTATTCGTATCCAGAAAAATAGATCCGTATTTGTATGGATCTGTTTTCTTTTCTTCAGCGAAACTAATATGTATCTTTTGTAGAAATTGTATGAAAATTAGAAAAGTATTATAAATCTTTTTTGACTGTTATTAATATATAAATTAAATAAATACAGTATAACCTCGTATTTACATCCTGGAAATTGAAAAGATTTCGCAATTTACATTTTTTTTTTTTTTTTTTTTTTTTTTTTTTACTTTATTCTATATTCAATAGAAGAAAGTACTAGATTCATAAAAATTTTCGACTTCCGTTTTTCGATGAATTTGCACGTATTGAAAGTTCCAGAACACGATTTGACTATTTTTAGAAAATATTAGATATGCCTCTGTGTGTGTGAGAGAGACAAAATTTTGTGGCGACTGCAACTCTGGAACTACTGCACGTAATTGCATATAAATTTATATGTAAATGCACCTTGACATAAATTAGTGCCTATCAACTTTTGGTGCCCATCCATCAAGAAATGGTACTGCTATACAGCGATTTCTAGAGACCATATATTAGGAAACTATATTATACAGGTAATAGCAGGAGACTTGGCGTTGGAATATTAAAACAGGAATAAACTACTACGTCAGAAACGCCAAAGAAAAATTATTGAGGTGAATACAGCTGTTTCGGTAGCCTAAAGCGTACCGTCTTCAGTGCAAAAACCGTCTTCAGTGCCGTCTTTTTGCACTGAAGACGGTACGCTTTAGGCTACCGAAACAGCTGTATTCACCTCAATAATTTTTCTTTGGCGTTTCTGACGTAGTAGTTTATTCCTGTTTTTATATTATACAGGGTCTCTAGCGATTTCAACAATTTAAGGGAATGCTATGTCTCATGAACTACTGCAGAGAATTGCATATAAATTTATATGTAGATGCACCTTGACATAACCTAGTCCTTATCAGCTTTTTATGTCAATTTCTCTAAAGATGGCGCTGCTATACAGTGATTTTCACAATTCAAGGGAAGGCTGTATCTCAGGAACTACTACACATAAATTTATATGTGGATCTACCTCGAGATAAATTATTGTCCATCCACTTTTTGTATCAATAATTCAATAGGTGACGGTGCTATATAGCGATTTCCATAATTTAAGGAAAAGATATGTCTCAAGTTCTATTGCGTACAATAATAATAATAAATGATATGTGAAAAGACCATTATCAGACATTATGCTAATTCAATTTGGATGCATATCGGCCAATAAGTGGCGCTGCTGTACTGCAATTTTCCCCTAGAACGGAAAAGCTATATTTCAACTTCTATGGTGTATAACTGTACAAAATTTGATATGTGAGATAACCATTATGAAAACGCATTTTTTAATATATTATTTATAGAGAATAAAGCTGTCTTTCTTTGTACTTTCAATGCAATTTTTCTCTAAGATGAAAATCGTCTGCATTCAGTATGGTAGGTAATTCAAATAAATAAGAGCTTTAATAAATTATTTGTACTGAGCGAATTTGTATTAGAAAATATAAAAAGAAAGTCTTGTGGTGGCCACAACATAATTTTTTTTTGTTGTTTTTTTAAATACCTTTATTTTTAATAAAATTCAATCCTCGCTTTTATGTGAAATTTTCAATTTTTCTCCATTTATACTTGTATATACAGCAAATATAGAGGAAATACTTGTCGTGATTTCATTTAAAGCTATTATGTTGTGACCACCGCAAAACTTTCTTCTATATTTTCCTATAGGAAAATTCATTCGCCCAGTAAAAATATTTTCTTAAAACTGTTATTTATTAAAATTATCTACCATAATGAATGCAGATAATTTCATTTTAGAAAAAACTAACACTAATAATAAGAAAAGAAAAACAGTTTAATTCTCTATAAATAAAGTCTTAAAAAATGCTTCTTCATAATGGTTACCTCATATATCAGGTTTTGTACAGTTATATGACACAGAAGTTGAGATATAGCCATATCCTGTTCTCTAAGAAAATTGCAGTATACCAGCGCCACTTATTGGCTGATATGCATCCAAATTGAATCTGCGTAATGTCATATAATGGCTACTTTGATACGTGTCAAGTTTTCTTTGATTATACACAACAGAACCTTATATACAGCCTTCCCTGAAAACGCGAAAGTCGATGTATAGCTGCAGCAACTGTTGAGCATTTGACAAAAAATATTGGTGTGCACTAACTTACGTCAAAGTTTATCTGCATATAAATTTATGCAAATTCGTTTAGTAGTTTCTGCGATATAGCCTTTCCTAAAATTGCGGTCTAGCAGCGCCACTTGTTGAGCAAATAACACCAAAAGTTGGTAGGCACTAACTTAGGCCAAGGTACATCTGCATATAAATTTATATGCAGTTATCTGCAGTAGTTCCTGAGATACGTAGCCACAAAATTTTTCTCACACACACACACAGACACATATTTTTGTAAGAATGATCAAATCGTGTTCTGGAGCCCTCAAAACGTGTAAATCCATTGAAAAGCGGAAGTTGAAAATTTTTACGATTGAAATACTTTCTTTATTGAATACAAAAGAAAGTAAAAAACAATATAAAATAAAACACATTTAGGAAACTGATTCCATCAAGGCAGATAATAATAATATTCTATATCGTCTTCTCTAGAACAAATAAAAGCAAAGCAGATGTTTAATTTCGAATCATATATATCCGTGCAACCCAAATTTAGTAAATAAACATTCCCGTCAGATGCGTTAACTTGGCCCCCCCACTTTCGAGTTTTTAAATTTCAAATACATCAGCAATTAGCTCTCAATTAGCTCTAATTTGCTCTCTAATATTAGAATTTGCTCTGGGTATGGAATCGAGATATAACAAGTTTAAAAGTGGGGGGGCCAAGTTAACGCTAGCCCCCCCACATTCGAAATTTTAAATTTCAAGAACGTCAGGAATTAGCTCTCAATTAGCTCTAATTTGCTCTCTAATATTAGAATTTGCTCCGGCTTTTTTAACGAGATATTTCAATTTAAAAGAAAGGGGGGAAGGAAGGGGGGAAAAGCAAAATTGCAGATATCGAAATTTCAAATACGTCAAATTTTAGCTCTCAATTAGCTCTAATTTGCTCTCTAATATTAGAATTCTATCTGGGTAAGTTATCTAGATATATCAGTTTGTTTGTGGGGTGGGGGGGCTAAGTTAACGCTGGTACACCCGACTATCTATTACAAATAAAAAAATTTCGGTAGTGCCAATATTTAGCTCTCAATTAGCTCTAATTTGCTCTCTAATATCAGAATTTGCTCCGGCTTCGTTAACGAGATATTTCAATTTAAAGGAAAGGGGGGAAGGAAGGGGGGAAAGCAAAATTACAGATATCGGAATTTCAAATATGCCAAATTTTAGCTCTCAATTAGCTCTAATTTGCTCTCTAATATTAGAATTCGCTCTGGGTTAGGTATCGAGATATATCATATTTTTGGTTTTGTGGGGGGGCTAAGTTAACGCTACTACACCCGACTCCCTATCACATATAAAAAAAATTTCGGTAGTGCCAATATTTAGCTCTCAATTAGCTCTAATTTGCTCTCTAATATCAGAATTTGCTCCGGCTTCGTTAACGAGATATTTGAATTTAAAGGAAAGGGGGGAAGGAAGGGGGGAAAGCAAAATTACAGATATCGAAATTTCAAATATGCCAAATTTTAGCTCTCAATTAGCTCTAATTTGCTCTCTAATATTAGAATTCGCTCTGGGTTAGGTATCGAGATATATCATATTTTTGGTTTGGTGGGGGTGCTAAGTTAACGCTAGTACACCCGACTCCCTATCACACCTAAAAAATTTTTGGTAGTGCCAATATTTAGCTCTCAATTTGCTCTAATTTGCTCTCTAATATCAGAATTTGCTCGGGCTTCGTTAACGAGATATTTCAATTTAAAGGAAAGGGGGAAGGAAGGGGGGAAAGCAAAATTGCAGATATCGGAATTTCGAATATGCCAAATTTTAGCTCTCAATTAGCTCTAATTTGCTCTCTAATATTAGAATTCGCTCTGGGTTAGGTATCGAGATATATCATATTTTTGGTTTCGTGGGGGGGCTAAGTTAACGCTAGTACACCCGACTCCCTATCACAACTAAAAAAATTTTGGTAGTGCCAATATTTAGCTCTCAATTAGCTCTAATTTGCTCTCTAATATCAGAATTTGCTCGGGCTTCGTTAACGAGATATTTCAATTTAAAGGAAAGGGGGGAAGGAAGGGGGGGAAAGCAAAATTGCAGATATCGGAATTTCAAATATGCCAAATTTTAGCTCTCAATTAGCTCTAATTTGCTCTCTAATATTAGAATTCGCTCTGGGTTAGGTATCGAGATATATCATATTTTTGGTTTTGTGGGGGGGCTATGTTAACGCTAGTACACCCGACTCCCTATCACATATAAAAAAATTTCCGTAGTGCCAATATTTAGCTCTTAATTAGCTCTAATTTGCTCTCTAATATCAGAATTTGCTCCGGCTTCGTTAACGAGATATTTCAATTTAAAGGAAAGGGGGGAAGGAAGGGGGGAAAGCAAAATTACAGATTTCGAAATTTCAAATATGCCAAATTTTAGCTCTCAATTAGCTCTAATTTGCTCTCTAATATTAGAATTCGCTCTGGGTTAGGTATCGAGATATATCATATTTTGTGGGAGGCTAAGTTAACGCTAGTACACCCGACTCCCCATCTTCTTAATTTGCTCTTAGGCTTAATTAGTCAAAATAGCTCTTAATTAGTCTTAATTTTCTCTCTAATGTTACAATTTGCCCCGGCTATGTTAACAAAATATTTTAATTTTAAGGAAAGGGCGGAAAGCAAATTTTTAAATATGGAAATTTGAAACATGCCAAAATTTAGCTCTTAGCAAACTGTAAATTAATAAAATTAAAATGTTTTAATTCTTTTAAAATATGCAATAATCAGGTGAATGAAAAAGCCGACAATACGAAATTTTATTAATATCAATAATGTTTTATATGGATTAATGTCTGCATAATTTAGTAAAAAAAAAAAAAAAAAAAAAAAAAAAAAATCCATATCTAATATCTAATGATTTATAATCTGAGAAACAGCATCATGTTGAAATCCATTAGCTATAGCATGGTAAATTGGAAAATGGAATGTACTTGGCACATGCACATTATTACAAATCCTTTTGCATTTTAAACATTTTTGTCTTTTACATTCCATAATTTAATATGTGATTTGCAAAAAAAAAAATCATACAATAATAATTCTAAGATTTGAAAAAAAAACTTTTTATATACCATGTTTTTAAATTTTCTGTTGAATCATATAAAATTGACACATTACCAGAATAATTACAAATGCATTGTCATCGTGTTCTCAGCTATTCTTAAAGTTTCAAATTTTCAGCTAGTCGGAAAGTTAGCCAAAAAGCGATTGCGAGATTTGTGCTGGACAGACAAGAAAGCAAGTTCAAAGCAATACAAAAAAAAAAAAAAGTTGGTTTTAAAAATAAAATGATAATCCTTTAAGAACAACATATATTAGCATCATAAACTACATTAGCACTTTATCAATGCGTAAAAAAAAAAAAAAAAAAAAAAAAAAAAAAAAAATTGTTATAATGACGTCAATTTTTGTGAGATGCCTAATTTAACTCTTTATAAATTTTTAATGTTCATGTTTAATTAAACATATTTATTTTTACGTCAAAAAAAAAAAAAAAAAAAAAAAAGAACTTTTTTTCTTTTTTGTGGGGGGGGGGGGGGGGCAACAATTAAATTATAGTTAATATTTGAATGACTAATTTTAAAGCAAATAGGAGAATATTATTTTCATATGTTAATTAATGAAAAGAAAACTAATCAAAAATTCGAAAATCGGGCTTCGAGGCATTGCGTTGTCATCGTGATCTGAGCTATTCTAAAAGTTTTAAATGTCCAGTTAGTCGGGAAGTTATTTAAAAATCGATTGCAAGATTTGTATTGGACAAACAAACAAGAAATCGAGTTAATATGAACATGGTAAAAAGAATCACTAATTTTGTTCGTCTTTTTTTTTTTTTTAGCTTACATTCTGTGTCATAAACCTTCTGCCGAATCCGGGTTAAAAACGGAAAGAGGGGAAAATAAATTAGAAATATCAGTCCTACCGTTAGAAATCCAGTATCAAATGAAAGGGGCGGAAACAGTTTTTCGTTACGACTATTAGAATTTTTAAAATTTACTAATGTATGAAATTTAAGTGACAACACTTCATTTTAATCTTTTCATAATTTCTAGTGCGAATCACGCTAATAAAAAAAGTCTTTAATTTAAAAATTTATTTTTATATTTTATTATTAAAGACTTTTTTTTTAATCTTACATTCTCTGCCATAAAACGTCTGCCGAATCCGGGTTAAAAATGAAAAAAGGGTTAATAAAAAATGTTGCTTTCATCTAATTCATTTTTTTAAAGACTTTTCTTATAAAATATATTTTTATTTGTACATATTAATTGGATGTTACGTTATAATTGCTCAAGTCTGTAGAAAATAAATTAGAAATATCAGTTCTATCGTTACAAATTCGGTACCAAATGAAAGGAACGATTTTTCTGAATCCAAGGGTGCAAACAGTCTTTTGACATGACAATTAGTTTTCTTTAAATTAACTAAACTATGAAATGTAAGCTACAAAGCTTCATTTTAATTCCTTTCAGTCACTTTAAAAAGTAAGTGGCTCGTTACAAATTCGATACCAAATGAAAGGGGCATTTTTTCTGAATCTAGGAGCAGTTTTTCCACACGACAATTATTTTTTTTTTTAATTAAGTAAAGTATGAAATTTAGGTGGCAACACTCCATTTTTAACTTTTCATACTTTTAAGTGCAAATCACGCGAATAGAAAAAGTTTTTATTATTATTATTATTATTACATTTTATGATTTTATTTGCTTTATAAATGAAACCTTTAAAAACCAAATCCATATAAATCGCTCAAAAACTTGCTTCAGGTCCCTGCTGCCTTCGGTTGCGTTTTTTTCACCCACAATATTTCGAGTAATTGATAGGAATCCCACTCCAAATGTAGTGGTACAATATGTTATGAAGTTTAATTTCCTGTCAAAAGAAAAAAAAAAAAGATCCATTAGCAAACGAACGGTATTTTATAGCACCTTATAGCGTATTCAATGAACAGCAGAATCTTCGGTTTTTCACCTCGCAGTGTGAAAAGAAATGTCTTACGAAAAGGTCTATAGTTAACCATTTTGAATTAATAAATTGATTCCTAATTAAAAGTATAAAAATTCGGTTTCGAAGTGCACTTATAGACGTTGCAGACGGTATCGTGCGGTAGATTTTTCTGGAGACATTTGACAGAGGGAAAGGCAGACGCTATTACGGTTTTATTAAAAATCTACTAGAATAATCTAAATAAGCATTTACAATAGAGAACAGCGATACTATAGGACCTCGTTGGCGAACTTTGAAATTTAAACAATAGCTGGGACATTTCTAGCCAATGACATTGCTTATGCAATAGTGTCGTGACAGCTATATTTTTACTTCCATTACCCATCTACCGTAGATAATGGAAGTATTGTATTCGGTCCAAAAATTCGGTATCAAGTTTTCACCTGATTTATACGTTTTAAGGTCTTCTGAGTCAAAAAATTCACTTTTTGGAAACTGGTCAGTGTGTGTGTGTGTGTGAAGGGGGGGGGGGGGTTCTGGTTATCATATCTCCGATAAAGATAGAACTACGAAACTTCAGAATTGAGGCATGGCTGTTGTACAGATGATTTTTCCAAATTTTGGGGGAAATTGGAAAATCGGAAGTGGAACATAGGAAACCGGAAGTGGGATCGCAAGTCTGTATCTAAAAAACGGCTCGAACGATTTTCTTTAAAGTTGCTACATAAACACTCTATTAGATGCCTTTTTCAATGATATAGTTGGTTTATTCAGAAAAATTAATAGCCGTTCTGTATAAATAGCTCAAATTCTGGTCTCGCAAGTGCGTTCTTTAAAAACCGTTCTACGGATTTTTCTCAAACTTGCCATAATAACTCCCTTTTAAATATCCTTTTGTAGGTAATTATTGATTTCTTGTCAATAACTAAGTATGCCAAATTTTGGTAAATGTTGGTATCTCAAAACCGGCTGTAACGATTTTCTTGAAAATTATTACAAAAATCCATTTTAGATATCCTTACTCATGTACTACGTGGTTATTACACCAAAATTAAAAGTCATACTAATTAGGTAGATCCGCTTTAGATTTCGGAAATTGGTGTTTCAAAAAATAACTGTACAAATTTTGCTTTCTTATTTTTTTACTCACTATGTATACTTTCTTTTTATATGTCTTTAGATGTGTATAAAGTTTCTCTTACCGGAAAATTTTTTGGTGTCAACTTCGTTAGGTCAATTTTATGTCCTCTGGTCACATTATTTCCAAAAAATGAATATAATACATTTAATAGTAGGTAAAAAAAGTCATGTGATTGTTTTACACCAGATTTTTTTCATGGCAAAATGACAAAAACGATTAAAACTCACCCAGAAATTCCACTGCCTTCTAGATAGAGGAAACGCTCCCTTCGCGCTTTTATAGAAAACTACCTTAAAGTCACTTTATTTGGTTATTTATCGCTCCTTTAGCGAGTTTTATAAATTAGGAAAAAGCGTTTGTTTACAAATTATTCCGTTCGTATCATGAAATGACACAGTACCAAAGCTAAGAATATACAGAAAAATGTGCATATTAATTAAGGGAAAAAACAACAACAACATATAATTTACTAAGTAGAATTACACATAAAATTCATGGTACTTTCTTATATAAAGGGTAGGGTGATTATAAAAAAAAAACTACCCCGATATATGAGACCATAGCTGTCATACCATTCACAGTAACTGAATAAAATTTTGGTGGAAGGTACGTTGAGGTATGCGCTCAAGAATTACTATATAAAAAACAACATTTAAACTCTAACAGTTACGGTTACAGTGACAAAATTTCAAAAATTTCAAATGACAACACCTACTTTTTTTTTATTGAAATGGAATCTCCATAGCAAAAAACCATAAACAGCGTTGGAACGGTACCTGTAACATGAAAATCGTCAGCGCTAGCAGGCTAAGGGAAAAAAAAAAACTGGTATGTGCCTACCAGAGCACGACTTTCATTTTTTTTAATGACGTCACATTCCACACTGAGTCTTTGGATCAGACTAAAGTCTACTGATTCTGCTTCGAAACGAAAAGAAGAGATCACGGTATCCTTAATTTCTTGTAAGGCGACTGAACAAAGGCTTTAATTTCGTTGTTAGTTGTAAGACGCCGTCATGACTGATATCATTGCAGTACGTGAAAAACAAGGCATTGTGAAATGGCAATCAAAATCGATTTTGATGATGATAATAATGTTTCCCAGTAAGCGGCATATTGTTCACAGAGCAAGAAAGCAAGATAAACATCACGCATTTCACAATGCCTTATTTTTCACTTAGTGGAATGACGTCAGTCATGACGGTGTCTTACGACTAACAAAGAAATTAAAACCCTAATTCAGTAGACCTACATTAAATTAAGGATACCATGGTTACAGCGTCTAGAATAAACAGTGTGGCAATCGCCTATAACCGTGATGTTAAAATGATGCTACAAAAATTAAGCTTACCCAGATGTCGCTGTGATCGAAGCTATTGCTCAAATCGAAGACCTGATTGGCTTTTCCCAGTTTCGTCAGTTTAATCACGTGATCTAAGCATATAATTAACCAATAGGGAGTCTCGGTTTTGTTGTCGTGACCCTAGCTTCGATTACAATGGCATCTGGTGGCAGGCTTAATTTTTTTAGTACAATTTTATTCGCCGCTTTCCACACTGTTTATTCTAGACGCTGCACCATGGTCTCTTCTTCTCGTTTCGAAGTAGAATCAGTAGACTTTAGTGAGAGACGAAGACACAGCGTGAAATTTGATGTCATTAAGAAAATGAAAGTCATGCTCTGGTAGGCACATCACAGCTGTTTTCTCTTTTTTTCTTAGTGGTGATTTTCATGCTAGAGGTACCGTTCCAACACTATTTATGGTTTTTTTCTATGGAGGTCCCATTCCAATAAAAAAAATGATGTTGCCATTTTAAATTTTCGAAATTTTGTCACTGTAAACGTAACTGTTAGAATTTAACTGCTGTTTTTTATATAATTGAGCGCATACCCTAAAATACCTTCTACCAAATTTTTATTCAGTTTTTCGGAACGGTATGGTAGCTATGGTCTCATATATCGGGGTAGTTTTTTTTATAATGACCCTGTACATTATTTACAATATTAAAAAAAAAACTAGTATATTGTGGCCACCACAAGACTTTCTTCTATATTTTCCTATACGAATTCACGCAGTAACAATATTTAAAAAAAAAAAAAAAAAAGAAAGAAAGAAAAAATATGATTTTTTTTCCAGTAAAAAAATCGATAACTTTGTTTTAAATTACCACAGATTTCAATACCAATGTTTCAAATTACCACATATTTCATAGTTCAACCATTCGTTTCAAAGATATTGACGAGACCTTTCGAAAGATGCCGATCTTGAAAATTTAACACTCCCCGGGGGGGGGGGGGTACTTCCCCCTAGGGGGGGGAGGGGGAAACGATGCCCCATTTTTTTTTTCCTATACTGCCATGTTAAAAATTTAGAAAAAATACGATCACAGCGCCACCTGTTGAGCGATTGATCCCCAAATCTAATCAGCCCCAGTTTATGTCAGGGGCCAACTAAATACCAAGTCTGGTTAAATTTCGTTTAAAAAAAAAAAAAAAAAAAGATTTTTTTTTCTAAGATTTTTTTTCGTTAAAAGTAAAAAAAATCGATAACTTTGTTTTAAATTATCACAGATTTATAGTTCAACCATTCGTTTTAAAGGTATTGACGAGACCTTTCGAAAGATACCCATCTTGAAAATTTACTCCCCTCGAGGGGGGACTTCCCCCCCAGGGGGGGTGGCGAGGCTCTAACGCATACAATTTTTTTTTCCCAGTTGACTATCTCTATTATGAATAATTCTTGTAAATTTCATAATGATTACTAAAAAATAATTCTCTTTATACACATTTATACAAAATTTTGTCCTATATCACCATGTTAAAAATTTAGAAAAAGCGGGATGGCAACGGAACCTGTAAGACAATTTTTACCAAAAGTTGATAGGCACTAATTTATGTGAAGGTGCAACTACATACCAATTTGAATGAAATTCTGTGCAGTACGTCTTGAGATACAGTTGCCACAAAATTTTGTCACACACACACACACACACAGACAGACAGACAGACAGACAGACAGACATTTTCTAAAAATGGTCAAATCGCGTTCTACAGCTCTCAAAACGTGTAAATTCATCAAAAACCCGAGGTCGAAAATTTTTACGAATCCAATACTTTCTCTATATTACATATAGAAGAAAGTAAAAAATCCAATTTACCGTTAGCTGACCTCCAAACCCTCATTCAGTGTCCTTTACATATCTGATGAGGGAACCAGTCAGACAAAGCATTAGACTAGTATGCATGAAAACTAGTGTACATGAACGTTTTGCGTACATGAAAAAAAGATCACGGAATACCCCCTATCTCAAAAATGCATGAAATTACATATTGCAGCAATTAGTAATACGCACGTCTGTACGCTTCGCGTATATGAAAACAAAGAAAAAAATCACGGAATACCCCTATTTTAAAATGCATGAATATCAAATATATGTATGAAATTACATACTGCAGCAATTAGTAATACGCACGTCTGTACGCTTCGCGTACATTAAAAAAAAATACTTCTTTCTCAAAATGCATGAAATTACATATTGCAGCAATCAGTAATACACACGTCTGTACTCTTCGCGTACGTGAAAGCTAAAAAAAATCACAGAATACCCCTATGTCAAAATGCAACAATATGCATGAAATTAAATATTGTTGCAATTAGTAATACGCACGTCTGTACGCTTCGTGTACATGAAAAAATGCATTTTAAAATTAAATAATCAAAATTAAATATTAAAATTAAACTAAGAGCAAAATAAACAGAAATAACAAAAATAATAAGAGCAAACTCTAAAAGATGCTTTTGGCTGCTATGCGCATAACGCCAAGCGTGAATTCTCGCCAAACTCACTTAGCTCCATAGGGATTTTCCGCTAGAAAGAGACTCTACTCATCATTAAGACTCCTATAATACGAGCTGACTCACAGCTGATCATTGTTGCCCAGCGGAAATATAGCTTGGCGACGTTTAGTTACAGACGGATTACTCAGCGTCTTTATCGCCTAAAATGACGAGTTTGCCTAAACAGAAGAGCGAATGATTGTTTGTACTTGATAAGTTTGGCGAAATTTTCTTATAACCTTTGTAAAAAGTAGCCATCACTGTTGCTATTAAATTAGTTAATTTTAAATATTTATATACGTTGAAAAGTAGTGTAGGTTGTAAAATACAACATTTAGATAATCGAACAGCAATAAAAAGAAATAATTGATACAAAAAATGCAAGAAAACATATCATAATTACACTTCATATTTGTGATTGAAAGCTAAGCGTACAATTTTCTTTTGGACAATTAATAGCCCATTTCTTTTGCCTTTCTTCATCTGTTGGAAATCTAAACGTTCTTAAAGCAGTTCTGGTTTGAGCAATTTTCGGCTGCAAAACCTCCATTTTATGTGATTTGATAACACTTGAAATTCAGACCGCGCAACTCGGGAATTCGGATGGGCAACAATCACTGATTGGGAAACAAAATGCCTGATGAGCCAGGTTGTATTGGAGGAGCTCTACTCACCATACACCACATTTCACGACGCAACTATCACACTATTTAAACTTCTGCAAAATATACAACACCACTTACTTCATTTCCCGCAGCTACTTCTTTAAAGTTAACCATATTCAATCATCTTTCACAATCTACGTAGATCCTAATTTCAATTTATCTAACTACGTTCCAATAACTAGACATTCCATGCTTACCTAAAATTCCCTCTGCTCGACACCTTCAATCTAGCAATTTCACCTTTAACGTCGCCAAACTATGCTGGATCCAGCTAGACTTTTGCATCCTCAACCAACATTTTAATCCGAAATCGACGCTATCGCCTTCAATACTGACTTCCTTCGACGACCTTTATTTCCTCAACTCGACGTTACGTCTACGTCTTACATTTTCCTCCAAAACGCAGCTCCAGTGCTCTGGACAGGGTCTCGAAGTTATACCGTTCTTCCTTCGAAATAGTTTCTAGTATGTCGACTGCATCGTCCCGTAACACTGCTGCTAAATAAACTTTCTTGGCAGTTGTGTCCCAGGTGTTAGCTTCAGCTACGATGGTAGACTGTGTCTTATATACTTGCCAAGTTGATCTGCCATCATAGATGGATAGCTTAATTGATTCTTGATTCTGTATTCTTTTATATCTCTTTTCATCTTCCTGGGTCATGGATGCTAACTTTCCTTCCAGATTCCGGATCTTCTTTTGCACTTCATCACCTAAACATTCTTGAAATTTCTTATCATGTTTTCCTATCAATTCTTTGTTGCATTCTTCTTCCATTTTCCTCAAAAATTCTACATCTGTTTTTTAAAGTTTGCTATCTGTTTTTGAAAATCTTCTTTTCAGCTCTTGATAAAAGTTTTCTTCTATTTTCTCTTCAATACATCCTTCTATTCTTATCTTTTATCTTCATAACTTTAACTTCTTTCCCAATTTATTTTTCCACAATTTATTTTCTTATTCTTCTTTGACGGATATCACTTATTCCTGAGCAGCTCCCACTTTTTCTTGAATGGAATCCAGTTTTCATCTTTTCTTGTCCTGCACACATTTCTTTCGTCAATCTGGTTTTAATCCGCTCATTTGGGCGAACTACCTTTCCAGAAGTTTCTTCATTTCTTGTTCCATATATCGAGTTTTGATCAGTCAGCAGACAATTCCACTTCTGACACCAGAATTGTTGCGAACTCGGGGTTCGTGAATCGTCGGTGAATGAACAGGTTTTCCACAGGCTTAAAAATTTATTTACAGAATATTCCAGAAGATTTCAGGACTGTTAAACAAATATAAGCTTCAATTTTACTAGAAAACACAGCTAAAATAACAGCTGACAACTTAAGAATCATAGCATATACGGTAACAGAAGCAAAACACACAGCAAATGAGCTGTAATCGATAGCAGAGGCTTTGTAAAGCAGAGATCTTTATACCGCAATATATTGGCGAAAAACTGACTAAATGGTCGGAACGTGATCCTTTTATATATTTATCCCTTCATTTAGTTATATCCTTCTCCAATATCTAGCAGAATAGTCCAGTTACAGCTTAGATAATCGATAATTAAAGTTTTCTCGTGAAGGTCGCTAAAAAAAAGTCCCCAAATTCGTCCCCGAATCAGCTTATTTCAAAGAGCTTCTAACTGAGACCATTTTTGCTGTTTGTTTACAGTCTGTTGCTTTGTGTTAACGCGATGGTACTTCATAAGTGCATGTGGCGATAGGTTGTATCTGAATCTGGGACTATCGTGATAGAAATCCTGCGTCGTGCCTTTGGGCAAAAGGTTAACCCGTTGTCCATCGGTAAGTTAGGATAATCTACCCGAGAATGGCGCCGCTACAGTACTCCCCTCCCTAGTGAGTACGAAATCGTACGAGCGATGTCACTCGTTTGGACGGTAGCTGTGGCCAGATTGTGCTGTCAGATGTCCGCGTGTAAAGTTGATGTGCGGTGTGACATGCTTTATGCTGTGAGCGTTTCACAGTGTCTGATGCTGCCATCTGTTGTCCGAAATGAAACTTAGTTGTGTCGTTTATTCGCACGTCCGGGTCACCAATACAGAAAGTGCGTGTGGCGATAGGTTGTATTTGAACATGGGACTATCGTGATAGAAATCCTGCGTCGTACCTTTGGACAAAAGATTAACCCGTTGTCCATTTGTAAGTTAGCATAATCTACCCGAAAATGGCTCCGCTACCGCTACAGAATAATTCATACTGCGAATTTTATGTTGTCAGCTGTTATTTAAGCTAGGCTTTCTGACGAAACTGAAACTGATACTTGGTTTACAGGCATAAGTTTCTGGAAACTTCTGTAAATAAACTTTTAAATCTCTGCAATATCCGCCTTTCATACACAGACAACTCATGAACCCCCGAGCATGCAACATACACATATTGTTACGAATTTGTTAATAATAGTCAGTGTTGCCAGATCTGACAGATTTTTTATTCAATAATCATCTATAACTTTGAGATGTGATATTTGATATACATAATAGACTGTCAATCTTCGAAGTGATTAGGCAAGCGTTACAATTAAAAATTATTCGTGATTATTGAATAAAAAATCCACCAGATCTGGCAACACTGGTAATAATAGTTATTTTTGTGTAAATTCATTTTAAGAGGCTTAGTCATGTTACCAAATATTAATTTTCGGCATTTTTAGTTTGTTTTCGCATTAAAAATGGTCATTTCCCGTTAAAAACACGCTAAAAATCTTCACCAAAGCAGATAATGGGCTCTTCCCACCTGACGTCAGAGGTCACATGATAGATGAAAAACAAATAGCAGACGAAGTCTTGTTTAGCTAGAGCGATTGCTAAAATAACATATTTTCTATTCTTATTTTTGATCAATCGTATTTAATCTGTGTTATTTTTTATACATCATCATTTTTAATCCATTTTATATCATTATTCATCATCTTTCGTTTACTGTATACATTTACAATCATCATTTAGTTTATACCTGTTATTGATGTTCATGAAGACCATGTTTAAATACTCTGATTTTTGGTACTTAAATCAGTGACAGTGCAATATCGTACTACGTAAATCCATTTAGACCAGTAACTAAGTTAATTAACTTGTTGTAACACCTTTATGCAATTCAATTAAATGAAAACATTTTATAATCCGTAAACATTCCACAAGAACAAGCTGTTATTTATTGCTAGATCAGTTAATGTTACAGTTACACTACAATATACAAAAATCGATTCTTATAAGTAAAAATAAATAAACACATAAAATGTTTTTTAAAAATTATTAAATTTACAAATACAATTATTCTACTGTTTACAAATGCACAATATTACTTTTATTTTATTTTATATTAAATATTAAAATTTTTGTTCTTAAGAACAATATTTAATTGAATTCGATTCTCAGAATTCGTTTATTCGTTTTCCTCTATCACGTGATTGAGCAGACGATGCTGGGAAGAGCCCATTGCTTTGGCGCCAAATTTGCCTCCTTTTTTGCTCTTGGCTTTTTTTTTTTTTTTTTTTTTTTTTTTGCCGACTAAATCTTTGCTATCGATATACCAATTATCCAAACTCTAACTTGAATATTCTACGAGTAAATTGGGTAAATTCTGGATTAATAGAAGAGTATATTATAAAGTATTCGGATTTCGGCCTTCAGACAGATTTCACGCCAACTACCTTACTGGAAGGTGCTCCTAACTGAGTCTTGTTGAATGCAGCCAATTGCTGTGTGTTAATGCTATGCTACTGTTTGTACTGTGAAATTGATGTTGCCAGCTGTTATTTGAAATTTAAGCTGTATTTTCTGGTGAAACTGAAGTTGATACTGTTATGGTAAGTTACAAATCAACTCTTGTAATTGACAAGCTACAACTGAACTCTGTCACTGTCTAAATTGTATTACCCGACTGTAGTATGCAATAATAATAGCGGTTATATTACTTGTTTTGAAAATGCATTCTAATTATTTATTTTTATGTTAGCTTTTCGTTATTTAGCCCATTAATTAATGATAACCTTAATAGATACACGGTGTCCAGATCTGTAATCTTCTGAAATTCACATTTGGAAATGCCAGTTACCATCATATGGCCTATGTAGCTGACATAGGAGATCCTCTATTCCTTGGACTTGATTTCCTAAGAAAGTATAATTTTTAATTCGATTTTAAAAATAATGAACTGCATTCACATTCAGATGGTTGGTTGGTTGATTGGGTTTTATGTCACACTAGTGCTGCGCAGTGGGCAATTGGCGACGGTCTGGGACCCTTGAGGTGGTCCGGAGACATGCCATCACAATTTTGATCCTACACGGAGAGGATAGCTCCCTCGCTTCGGTAATCACCAGAGGTATAATTTTGATGGGAACATGGAGGATTTTGCGGCCACGACAGATCTTACGTGCACCAGCCACCATTAGTGTAAACGACGGTCTTTGGCCAGCTCGAGTACCGAACCCGCAATCTTCCAATTACGAGTCCGGCGCTCTACCGACTGTGCTACCGCGGCCCATTCACATTCAGAAGACATAGCTGTGTTTAACAATGAAAATCCAGACATTCAAGAAATCTGCCAGATAACAGCAAAGTCCGAAATCTCCGTCCCTTCACACAGCGAGACCATAGTTTCCGGGACACCTAAAGAGCAATACTTCTGCTATGGACAGAAAGAATACCCGAATCCTGACGATAGCCCAAGAGGAGTTCTGGTGGCTTCATCTCTGCTTGACCTTACAAAAAACATTATTCCTGTGAGAGTCGCCAACATAAACGATAAAGTAAGGACCGTGAAGAAGGATGAGGTGCTAGCAACTTGCACTACTGTTACATGCATTAACCGGCACACGCAATCAACTGAGTCCAAGTCTTCTGAGTTTTCAACAACGGAATTACTCAAGAATGCAGAGTTAGGAATCGAACAGAGACGTACTGCGGAGAAGCTACTCTATGAATTCAGAGACTGTTTGAACATCTGAAGACGTCAGGAGAACGAACATCACCCAGCACAGAGTTGACACAGGAAATCATTCTCCAATTAAGCAATACCCAAGAAGACTTCCATTTGCAGGAAGAGATGGCTGAGATTTTAAATGAGATGCAGCATAATGATATCATTGAACTAGCAACGAGTCCTTGAGCTATAGTTCTTGTGCGAAAAAAAGGATGGTTCAACAAGAAGATTCTGCGTGGATTATCGTCGTTTGAATGACATCACGAAGAAAGATAGTTACTCTCTTCCTAGAATTAACGACACATTGGACACACTTGCTGGCAATGAATGGTTCTCGACGTTGGATCTGAAGAGCGGTTATTGGCAAGTAGAGTTACATCCTGATGACCGTTAAAAGACTGCATTCACTACGGGACAAGGATTATGGCAATTCAAAGTTAAGCCATTTGGATTATGTAATGCATGCACCTGCAACTTTCGAGCGCCTGATGGAGACAGTGTTAAAAGGACTTTCCTATGAAGTCTGTCTGGTGTACTTGGATGATATTATCATTGTGGGGAATACCTTTAAAGATCATCTAAGAAAGATCCATAAGGTTTTGGAAAAACTCAAAATGGATAACCTCAAATTGATTCTTAGCAAGTGCAACTTGTTCCGTCGTGAAGTAAGTTATTTCGGCCATATCATCTCTGCTGAAGATGTGAGAACTGATTTCGAGAAGATCTATGCAATCATGGACTGGAGTCACCCTGAAAACGTCCATCAACTACGAAGTTTCCTGGGGTTATGTACATACTACTGGAAGTTCATAAAAGGTTTCTCGAGTTTTGCCAGACCACACACCACAAGCTGACGGAAGATAAACTGAGGTTCCTGTAGACAGAGGAATGTGAAAAAGCGTTCAAGAGACTTAAAGAGACCTTAACATCATCGCCTATTTTGACGTATCCATAGCCAGACAAACAGTTCATACATGATACTGATGCAAGCCATGAAAGTGTCGATGCTATTCTGTCGCAAGAAGTTGATGGCCAAGAATGCTTCATTGCCTATTGGAGTAAATGCCTGTCTAAACCAGAGCGATACTACTGTACAACCAGGAAATAACTACACGCCATAGTAAAAGCCATAGAGCATTTGCATCATTACCTCTATAGCAGAAGCTTACTGCTCCGGACTGACCAGACCACGAATCTTTAAAGTGGTTGCTTAATTTCAAGAAACAGGAAGGCCAAATTACCAGGTAGATACGCCTCCAGAAATATGACTTCAAGATACGCCATCGTAAAGGGATTCTACATAGTAATGCAGATGCCTTGTCACGGAAGCCCTGATCGAAAGCTGCAAGCCGAAGAGAAATACCAGCAGGTTGCTCGCCAAGCTACAGTCTCAACACTATCAAAACTGGACCACTGGAGTGACCAGGAACTTAGAGAAGTGCAGTTGGATGGTCCTGACATAAAGACAATATTACAATTGAAGTAGACGACCAGCAACAGACCTACCTGGAAGGACATATCCACATTTAGCCCCATTACAAAAACTTATTGGGCACTCTAGGACTCTCTTTATATTAGAAATGGCGTACTATACAGAAAATGGGAATCTGACGATGGAAGGAGTTTCAGATGGCAGACTTTATTACCAATAACGAAGATTCAGATGTTCTAGCATAGTAGCCCTACCGGTGGCCATTTCGGGGTGATGAAGACTCTACAGAAAGTTCGAGGAGAACGCTTCTACTGGTGCAAGGCAAGCGAGGACTTGGAGAAATGTTGTAAATCCTGTGATGCTTGTGCAGCATATAAAGGCCCAAAGAAACGAAGCCGAGGAAGACTACAACGATATAACGTAGGAGCACCATTTCAACGGATTGCACTCGACATCTTGGGTCCTCTAACACGGACCTCCAGTGGAAATAAGTACATCCTCGTCGTAATGGACTATTTCACCAAGTGGCCTGAGGCGTATCCCATTCCCGATCAAGAGGCATGCACAGTTGCAGAGGTTCTAGTGCAGCAATGGGTATCAAGGTACGGCACGCCCCTACAACTTCATACCAACCAAGGTACGAACTTTACCTTTGCTGTTTTCAAAGGACTGTATCAATTACTCGGCTTAGGCAAAACTCAGAAAACACCCCTACATCTCCAGTTGGACGGCACGGTCGAGAGATTTAACCGCAGCATCCTGAATAACCTCTCTCTTCTAGTATCAAAGAAACAGCAAGATTAGGACTTGAAGTTGCCGTTGTTTCTGCTGATCGAAGTGCAGTCCATGAAGCCACTGGCTATACTTCAGCTCAGATGCTGTTTGGACGCGAACTTCGTCTCCCATGTGATCTCCTGTTTGGTTTTCCACCAGATGCGCCTTCATCACCCAAGGAGTACATCCAAGATCTTCAGGCACGATTTGAAGACGTACACAAGTTTACTTGGTAGCGGATTAACATGGCAACGGAGAAAATGAAGACAAGGTATGATCTAAAGGCTACACAACGTAAATTCGGGGAAGGAGACAAAGTTTGGTTGTGGAACCCTATTCGACGCAAAGGACTCACTCTCAAGCTACAGTGTAACTGGGACGGTCCCTACACAGTCATAAAATGACTGAATGATGTCGTGGTGAGAATTGTTGAAACACATTCCTCAAAACCGAAGGTGATTCATTTTGATCGGTTAGCCACATACCACAGCTAACGGTAATGTTGAAATTTGAAATGTAAATATTTGTTAAATTTGTTATATGTGTAATGTAACTAATTGTATATAAATATTTGTACTTATTTGTAAATTTTGTAAATATTTCTCACTTAATTTTGAAATCTGTATTAATATTTTATTGTTATATGCAACATAGTTTTTGTATTTTAGATTGTTTAGTTTCGCCTTCTGACCAACGGTTGTACTTCCCGGGATGTACAGTCCTTGAGAGGGGGGCAGCGTTACGAATTTGTAAATAATTCGTAGTTATCTTTATGTAAATTCTGCATTTCTAGCTCTTTTTCTCGTTAAGATTGCTAACTTTCCCTTAAAAACGCATTAAAAAACTCCAATAAGGCAGTAAATGGATTTGGCGCCAAATGTGGAGATTTTTTCTTTCTTGGCGATTTTTTCGGCGACTTCGGTGACAAAATCCTTTTTATTGATATACCAAATATGGAAGGTCTAGCTGCAATATTCTACGAGTTACCAGAACATTCTGGGTTTGATACAGGGGTATAAAATGAAGCCCAATGCGCGAAATCAGTCAGTCTGAGTTGAGTTTCGCCAACTACTATCATTGCTACTGAATGAGCTCTGAGTCTCTTTGGATTAATGCCTCGCTGTGTATTGCTCTAAAGGGCGTATCAGATTCAGCAACTTTAGAAACAACCAATTTTTGAGCCGACTTTAGCGCCGATTTTTCCTCGACGAAAACACCGTAGAGGTTACAATAGTCGGGTGAAAAGTTGGATGAAAGAAGACTAACTTCTGACGCTTATCACTTTTCTTGGCGCGAATAAAATACGCAATGATTAGCGTTAAAATTCCCTTTCATTTGAGTAAAATATCGCATTATTATTTCTATTTTGATCTTTTTTACAACTATTGTCATAACGCCATACGAAAATAAAAACGATTAATTGAAAATTCTTATCATTTTACGGTAAAATAAACGTGCTTAACGATAATATTTCTTCTTCAAATCTCCACTTGAAGGGATTCCCGTGTTCCGCCATCTTGGAAATATGACGTATCAAAATAGCGCATCCTGATTGGACGAATCTGAGGAGAAATTGAGTATACGGACAATTTTATCAAGGCAGCTCTGAAAAAGTTGGGCAACTTCGGTCTGCGCTATCACACTGGGAGTAGAGACAATTTTTTCCGAAAAATCGGCGCTAATCAGTGGTTGGCTCTAAAATCGCCTGTAAAGTCGTCGAGTCTGATACGCCCTTAATACAATTCGTACTGTGAATTTGTTGTTGACAGCTGTCATCTAAGCTGTGTTTACTGGTGAAAGTGCAGTTGATACCTATTTTGTAGGCCTGTATTCTTCTGGAATTTTTTGTAAATAAAGTTTCCAGCTTTTGAAAGATTCGCTTTTCATTCTTGGACAACTCACTAACCCCCAAGTACGCAACAATATATATATATATATATTTAATCCTTCAAAAAGTTCTCTGGTTACAACTTTAGTCTAGAAATTTGTCGGTGAGTTTTAATAATTTTTGGCATTTTAGCGATGGAAAAATCTGGTGTGAAACAATCACACGACTTTTTTTATCTACTATTAAACGTATTATATTCATTTTTTTGAAATAATGTGACCAGAGGACATAAAATTGACCTAACGAAGTCTACACCAAAAAATTTTCCGGTAAGAGAAACTTTATACACATCTAAATACATATAAAAAAATCTGGTGTGAAACAACCACACGACTTCCATTACCCGCTATTACATGTATTATATGCATTTTTGAGAGATAATGTGATCAGAAAACATAAAAGTGACCTAAAGAGAAAATCGTTAGAGCCGTTTTTGAGATACCAACTTTCACAAAAAAATCAATTATGAACCGGAAAACAATAATTACATACAAAAGTATATTTAAAAGTGAGTTAAAATGGCGAGTTTGAAAAAAATCCGTACAACCGTTTTTAAAGGAACGCCTTTGCGAGGCCTGAAATTGAGCTATTTATACAGGAGGCCTATCAATTTTCATGAACTAACCAACTATATCATTCGAAAGGATATCTGATAGAGTGTTTATATAGCAAATTTGAGGAAAATCGTTAGAGCCGTTTTTGAGATACGGACTTACGGTCCCACTTCCGGTTTCCGATGTCCCATTTCCGGTTAAACTCAATTATTGACAGGAAAACAATAATTACATACAAAAGCATATTAAAAAGTGAGTTAAAATGGCGAGTTTGAAAAAAATCCGTACAACCGTTTTTAAAGGAACGTCCTTGGCAGGCCTGAAATTGAGCTATTTATACAGGACGCCTATCAATTTTCCTGAACTAACCAACTATATCATTCGAAAGGACATCTAATAGAGTGTTTATATAGCAAGTTTGAAGAAAATCGTTAGAGCCGTTTTTGAGATACGGACTTACGGTCCAACTTCCGGTTTCCGATGTCCCACTTCCGGTTTTTCAATTTTCACCAAAATTTGGAAATTTCATCTGTACACCAGACGTATTTCAATTCTAAAGTTTCGTAGCTCTATCTTTATTAGTTTCTGAGCTATAATAGCCAGAAGATTCTCCACATACATACACACACACACTGACCAATTGCCAAAAACCACTTTTTTGGACTCAGGGGACCTTAAAACGTGTAAATCAGGTGAAAACCCGATATCGAATTTTCAGACCGAATACAATACTTCCATTACCTACGGTAGTAGGGTAATGGAAGTAAAAACTTTTTATGTACCATGTTTTTAAATTTTCTGCTGAATCGTTGAATCATAGCTATACGCAAGCGAAGTGTGACGTCACTAACCATCAGTGGGGCCAAATAAAAAGATTTCCTATGTTAATTATCCATTTGATTTTTTGTAAAACATTATTAAAAATTAAGAAAAAATATTTCCTGATTTTAACCCCCATATTTGGATAAAGTTATATAGAAGTTATTGTGTACATGTGTTAGATTGAGTTACTTTTGCTTTAAAATTGATAAGCTTTTAATTTTAAATTTCAAAATTGTGTCGTCCTTGGCGATTTTTGTATTTGGCGATCAAAATCGTAATACGAAAATATACATAGAAGATGTATATTTTTGTAATATGCATTCTACGATATATTGTTTCATATTATTGATTGCTCTCTTAATATACGTTGGTGAAATATCCATGATTTTTGAAAGGAACTAAATATGTTCGTCAAATAATTTGGCGATATATTTTTTTTTTCTGCTAAGGACGACAGCTATCAAATATTCCGCTGCAATATATTAATATCTTATATCAGACACTTTATTTAGACATTTGAAAACAAATTTGACTTCAAATTATGATTCAATATATATCATTTTCCTTTTAATTAGTATATTAGTTGGATATTTATTGTGTAAATATAACCCTTTGAAATGAAATGTTTATGCTTACATTCGAAAATGGAAGTTAGAGATTTTTTTTCTACTGTTTTGAAATTTAAAATTAAACTTTTATCAATTTTACAGCAAATAAAATTTTTAAAGAGATAATGACGTCAATTTTTGTAAGATGCATAATTTAACCTTTTTTTTACAATTTTTTAACATTCACGTTTAATTAAATGTATTTATTTTTATGTCGAAAGGAAATGAACTCGTAATTTTTTTGGCAACAATTAAATTATAGCTAATATTTTAATGCTTATTTATATGCTATCAGGAGGTTACTATTTTACTACTTTAATTAATTAAAAGAAAACTAATAAAATATTCGAAAATCTGACTTCGAAGTATTGTGTTGTCTCCGGGTTCTGAGCTACTGTGAAAGTTTCAAATGTCTAGCTAGAAGGGAAATTAGTTAAAAATAGATTGCATGATTTGTACCGGACAAACAAACAATCAAACAAGAATCGAAATTAAATAAAAACATGGTAATAAAATAAGAAAGCAAAAATTGTAGTTATTTTTTGAAACACCAATTTCTGAAATCTAAAACGGATTTAAGTAATAATTTTAAAGAAAATCGTTAGAGCCTTTTTTGAGGTACCAACATTTACCAAAAATTGGAATACTCAATTATTAAATAGAAACAATAATTACATACAGAAGGATATTTAAAAGGGAGTTAATATGGTAAATTTGAAAAAAAATCCGAACAGCCGTTTTTAAAGACAGCAGTTGCGAAACCTGAAATTGAGTTATTTATACAGGACGTCTATTAATTTTCCTGGACAGACCAACTAATCATTGAAAAAGGCATTTAATAGAGTGTTTATGTAGCAACTTTGAAGAAAATCGTCAGAGCCGTTTCTTAGATACGGACTTGCGATCCCACTTCCGGTTTCCTATGTTCCACTTCCGATTTTCCAATTTTCACCAAAATTTGGAAAAATCATCTGTAAACCAGACCTGCCTCAATTCTGAAGTTTCGTAGTTCTATCTTTATCGGAGATATGATAGCCAGAAGATCCCCCCCCCCTTTTCACACACACACACACACACACACTGTCCAGTTTCAAAAAAGTGCATGTTTTTACTCAGAAGACTTTAAAACGTATAAATCAGGTGAAAACTTGATATCGAATTTTTGGACTGAATACAATACTTCCATTATCTACGGTAGATGGGTAATGGAAGTAAAAATATAGCTGTCACGACACTATTGCATAAGCAATGTCATTGGCTAGAAATGTTCCAGCTATTGTTTAAATTTCTAAGTTCGCCAACGAGGTCCTATAGTATCGCTGTTCTCTAATGTAAATGCATATTTACTTTATTCTAATAGATTTTTAATAAAACCGTAATAGAGTCTGCCTTTCCCTCTGTCAAATGTCTCCAGAAAACTCTACAGCACGATACCGTCTGCAACGTCTATAAGCGCACCTCGAAACTGAATTTTAATACTTTTAATTAGGAATCAATTCGAAGTGACACACTGCTTTAACCTTCACCAATGATTCACCTTTCACCCTGCGAGGTGAAAAACTGAAGATTCTGCTGTTCCTTAATTGAATACTCTATAAAATACCGTGCGTTTGCTAATAGATCGTTTTTTTTTTTTTTTTTTTGGACAGGAAATTAAATTTTATGAGTAGTATTACATTTGGAGTGGGATTCCTATCAATTGCTCGAAATATTATGGGTGAAAAAAACGCAACCGAAGGCAGCTGGGACCTGAAGCAAGTTTTTGAGCGATTTATATGGATTTGGTTTTTAAAGGTTTCATTTATAAAATAAATAAAATATTAAAAAAAAAAAAAAAAAATTAAAAATTTTTTCTATTTGCGTGATTAGCACTAAAAAGTATGAAAAGATTAAAATGAAGTGCTGCCACTTAAATTTCATACTTTAGTTAATTTTTAAAAATCTAATTGTCGTGTAGAAAAACTGTTTCCGCCCCTGGATTAAAAAAAATCGCAGCTTTCATTTGGTACTGGACTTGTAACGGTAGAACTGATATTTCTAATTTATTTTCCCCTTTTTCCGTTTTTAACCCGGATTCGGCAGAAGGTTTATGATAGGGAAGGTAAGCTAAAAAAAAGTCTAACAAAATTAATGATTCTTTTTTAGCATGTTTTTATTAACTCGCTTTCTTGTTTGTTTGTCCAGTACAAATCTTGCAATTGATTTTTAAATAACTTCCCGACTATCTAGACATTTAAAACTTTTAGAATAGCTCAGAACACGATGACAACGCAATACCACGAAGCCCGATTTTCGAATTTTTTATTAGTTTTCTTCTCATTAATTAAAATATGAAAATAATATTCTCCTACTTGCTTTAAAATTAGCCATTCAAATATTAACTATAATTTAATTGTTGCCGAAAAAAAAAAAAAAAAAATGTTTAACTGAACATAAACGTTAAAAATTTATAAAACGTTAAATTAGGCATCTCACAAAAATTGACGTCATTATAACTTAAAAAAAATTTTACGCATTGGTAAAGTGCTAATGTAGTTTATCATATTAATATATGTTGTTCTTAAAGGATTATTATTTTATTATTAAAACCAACGTTTTTTTTTTGTTGTTGTTGTTTTTTTGTATCGCTTTCAACTCGCTTTCTTGTTATTTGTCCAGCACAAATCTCGCAATCGATTTTTAGCTAACTTTCCGACTAGCTAGACACTGGAAACTTTAATAACTGACAACACGATGACAATGCCTTTTTGTAATTATTCGGGTAATGTGTCAATTTCATATGATTCAACAGAAAATTTAAAAACATAGAATATAAAAAGTTTTTTTTTTTTTTTTAATCTTAAAATTATTATTATATGTTTTTTTTTTTTTTTTTCAAATCACAAATTAAATTATTGAATGTAAAAGACAAAAATGTTTAAAATGTAAAAGAATTTGTGCAAAGTACATTTCATTTTCGAATTTATCATGCTATAACTAATGGATTGTAACATTATGCTGTTTCTCAGATTAATAAGTCATTAAATATTAGATACGGATTTTTTTTTTTTTTAGCAAAATTATGCAGACATTAATGCATATAAAACCTTATTGGTATTAATAAAATTTCGCATTGTTGGCTTTTTCCCTCAACTGAGCATTGCATATTTAAAAAAAAATTAAAAGATTTTATTACTATTAATTTAGTTTGTTAAGAGCTAAATTTTGGCATGTTTCAAATTTTCATATTTCCAAATTTGCTTTCCGCCCATTCCTTTAAATTAAAATATTTTGTTAACGAAGCCAGCGCAAATTCTAACATAAGCAAACAAATTAGAACAAATTAAGAACTAAATATTGGCACTTTCGAAATTTCGTCATTCGAAATAGGAGTCTCGGTGGGACTAGCGTAAAGTCCCCCCCCCCCCCCCAATTTATCCTCAACCCGCAGTAAAACTCATATATCTCTATAACTAAGCCAGAGCGAATTCTAATATTATGCAGCAAATTAAAGCTAATTGAGAGCTAAATTTTGGCACATTTGAACTTTCGATATTTTCAATTTTTCTCCCCCCCCCCTATCTCCTTTTCTTTTACATTGAAATATCTCGTTAACGAAGCTAGAGAATATTCTGATATTAAGCAGAAAATTAGAGTTAATTGAGAACTAAATATTAGCATTACGATTTTTCTTTCTTTTTCTTTTTCTTTTTTTTTTTTTTTGTAATAGGGAGTCGGGTGTACCAGCGTTAACTTAGCCCTCACCCCCACCCCACAAAAAAAAAAAAAAAAAAAAAAAAAAAAAAAACTGATATATCTCGATAACGTACCCAGATAGAATTCTAATATTAGACAGCAAATTAGAGCTAATTGAGAGCTAAAATTTGGCATATTTGAAATTCCGATATCTGTAATTTTGCTTTCCCCCCTTCCTTCCCCCCTTTCCTTTAAATTGAAATATCTCGTTAACGAAGCCGGAGCAAATTCTGATATTAGAGAGCAAATTAGAGCTAATTGAGAGCTAAATATTGGCACTACCGAATTTTTTTTATTTGTGATAGGGAGTCGGGTGTACCAGCGTTAACTTAGCCCCCCCACCCCACAAACAAACTGATATATCTAGATAACTTACCCAGATAGAATTCTAATATTAGAGAGCAAATTAGAGCTAATTGAGAGCTAAAATTTGACGTATTTGAAATTTCGATATCTGCAATTTTTCTTTCCCCCCCTTCCTCCCCCCCCTTTCCTTTAAATTGAAATATCTCGTTAACGAAGCCAGAGCAAATTCTGATATTAGAGAGCAAATTAGAGCTAATTGAGAGCTAAATATTGGAACTACCACATTTTTTTTAGTTGTGATAGGGAGTCGGGTGTACTAGCGTTAACTTAGCCCCCCCACGAAACCAAAAATATGATATATCTCGATACCTAACCCAGAGCGAATTCTAATATTAAAGAGCAAATTAGAGCTAATTGAGAGCTAAAATTTGGCATATTTGAAATTTCGATATCTGTAATTTTGCTTTCCCCCCTTCCCTCCCCCCTTTTCTTCAAATTGAAATATCTCGCTAACGAAGCCGGAGCAAATTCTGATATTAGAGAGCAAATTAGAGCTAATTGAGAGCTAAATATTCGCACTACCAAAATTTTTTTAGGTGTGATAGGGCATCGGGTGTACTAGCGTTAACTTAGCCCCCCCACCAAACCAAAAATATGATATATCTCGATACCTAACCCAGAGCGAATTCTAATATTAGAGAGCAAATTAGAGCTAATTGAGAGCTAAAATTTGGCATATTTGAAATTCCGATATCTGTAATTTTGCTTTCCCCCCTTCCTTCCCCCCTTTCCTTTAAATTGAAATATCTCGTTAACGAAGCCGGAGCAAATTCTGATATTAGAGAGCAAATTAGAGCTAATTGAGAGCTAAATATTGGCACTACCGAAATTTTTTTATTTGTAATAGGGAGTCGGGTGTACCAGCGTTAACTTAGCCCCCCCACCCCACAAACAAACTGATATATCTAGATAACTTACCCAGATAGAATTCTAATATTAGAGAGCAAATTAGAGCTAATTGAGAGCTAAAATTTGACGTATTTGAAATTTCGATATCTGCAATTTTGCTTTCCCCCCCTTCCTTCCCCCCTTTCTTTTAAATTGAAATATCTCGTTAACAAAGCCGGAGCAAATTCTGATATTAGAGAGCAAATTAGAGCTAATTGAGAGCTAATTCCTGACGTTCTTGAAATTTAAAATTTCGAATGTGGGGGGGGCTAGCGTTAACTTGGCCCCCCCACCTTTAAACTTGTTATATCTCGATTCCATACCCAGAGCAAATTCTAATATTAGAGAGCAAATTAGAGCTAATTGAGAGCTAATTCCTGATGTATTTGAAATTTAAAAACTCGAAGGTGGGGGGGCCAAGTTAACGTATCTATTCCCGTCGAACAAATGCAATAAATAAAGATACTTTTTTTTTTTCAGAATATAAGCATTAAACAATGAACGTAGTTCACTGACCTTGAAACACATTTTTGCAATCTTGAAGTTCACAACTCACATAAGTGTTTAATCATTAGGTATTATTAGTCTTTTTTTTTTTTTTTTTTTCAGATTTTTAACGCAATACAATTAGTAATTACATCTTTTTTTTTTTTTTTTCCTTCTATGTTCAATGGAAGAAATATTGGATTTGTAAAAATTTTCGACTTCCGGTTTTCGACGGATTTACAAGTTTTGAGAGGTTAGACCACGATTTGACCATTTTTTAAAAATGTCTTGTCTGTCCGTCTGTGTGTGTATGTATGTGTGACAAAAATTTTGTGGCAACTGTATCTACGGAACTACTGTTCAGAATTATATATAAATTTATATGTAGATGCCCCTTGACCTAAATTAGTGCCTATCAACTTTTGGTGTCAATCGCTCGAAAGGTGGAGCTGCTATGCAGCGATAGCATTTATAATATGGATGTCAACTTTCAAATATGCTTAACAATAGTGTTCTAACATGGATATATTCATTAAAAAATAATAATTCAATAAAAAAAAAATCAATAAAACCAGATCGATTTTAAAAAGAATCTCGTGCTTGCTTTTCTAAAGTAATCATACGAATTATAAGGTATGGTGTTATATGACAAAATATATATCATCATTACCAATTTCAGCCTCTATCAACCCACTGCAGGATGAAGGCCTCTGCTAGGCGATTCCAAACTGCCCGGTTTTCGCACGCACACACACACACACACACATATATATATATAATAATTTATGCATAGATTAAGGAAGGTTTTGATAGAATATTTCGTCTCCTCGTTGATTTATTTGATTTCCAATGAAGCCATCTATGGTATATGCAACTTCTTAATTGAATGCAACCTATGCAATGAGGTGAAATTTACACCTCATATAATGTATTTCTTAGTAATGTCCTGATGTCTTTTTTTTCTGTTTCTTTATTTTTTAAGGTTTGTGAGCTCTATTTTAAACCTGATGGAATTATACAAACAATAACTTATTTTGATGAAAAAGAAGGAAAGTTATATCAAGTCCCAAGAAATAAACCAATTGTTAAAGATGGTGCTATTCCTACAATTTTCAGCGGCTTGCCATCTTTAGGGATAAACAAATTACGTTTTATTACCTAATTATATTTGTGCTTTTATATTATTATTATGGTTAATTTTTATGTAAATTATGGAGCAATCTTCTTCATGTATATGAAACATTTATAATTTTCAATAAAATTATTTTTATCTTGATTTTTGTCTTTTATGTATTATTTCAATTACATAGTTTTAATGAAGGAGATATCTTATTTAAATAAGCCACATAAATTCTTGATTTAAGAATGTTGAAAGTAATGTTATCAGGTAAGTGAGAGTTATTTTGGATGATCAAATACTTATAAATTGTTGTTATGTATTAAAATTTCTCTGGGCATAAAATTTACAGAGATGATTAAAAATAAAAATTCTTATTATATATGTTAAAGTGTTTTTTATGCAAATTTTATGTCCACCCTCACCTTGAAAAAAAAAAAAGTATATCATTAATATTTATGATTTTAAAACTTTAAATAACCTGAAATTTGGAGTTCGATGTTATTTATAGTTTAGTACATTGTATCGTCTATACCGTGCATATTGTTTATATTGCCTGTATCAGTTGTTAAAGCACATTGTATCGTCGTACTTATCTGTAATTTTAATCAGGTGGAAAAAATCCATTATTTAAAAAAATATATACATATATTCAGGTGGCTTAAATATTAAAAAAAAGGAACTTAAAAAAAAAAAAAAAAAAAAAAAAAAAAGTTTACATTTATTTTTGCAACCACAGCGTATAAAATGAAAGCACCGATGAGAAAATATATATATACTAGCAGACCCGGCCACGCGTTGCTGTGACTAAGTTATACGTTGAATTATACGGCTGTAAACTATTTAATACAGTCAAATTATTATTTACGAACAAAGACGAAAACGTTGTAGCCGATGTAAAAACCCACAGGGTTGAGATTTGAAACTTAGGTCAATATTTGGAAGCGATTGATAAAAATTTTCGTAGTGTTGATATTAAGCACAAATTAATTTTATTGTAGGGTCCTATAAATTTTAATGGAGAAGTGATATATATTATTTCTAATGCTACTTTGGATAAAATTGCTAAAATGACTAATATATAAATTAAATTCTATTAAAATAAAAGTATAAAAGAAACAGACGATTTTAAAATCAATTTTTATGGAGGAGTGAAATATAATATATGCTATAATGGATAATTTTACTATAAAATGACCTCATCATTTTAATATTTTAAAGAGGGCAACAGCTGTAGTTATAAAAAGGAAAACAATAAGGCTAAACCAGAAAAATATGTAAATTTGATAAATATTTTAAAACTTTAAAATTGGAAATCTTATGAAATATTGGACATTTAAAGTAAATACATGTATCATTTTAAATAGAAAAAGATTTTGGAAAAGTTTAGTGTATTTTAACGAAGTGATGAGAAGTTTTTATTGTGACAATAAATTGAGATAAAAACTATCCTATCTCTCAAGTTGGACCAAACTGCACACAGTGTGCAAAATTTCATTAAAATCGGTTCCTTAGTTTAGGAGTTTACCCCGGACAAACATCGTGACACGTAATTTATATATATATACAGATATTTCTAAATCCATATATGAGGATGTGCATAAAAAGTGGACTAAATCATGTGGCGCCACAATCCTCTTGGAATGCCTTGATAAAAAAGTGTTGGATAAATGCGTGCGTTAATGATGAATAAAGGTAGGGAAAAATGATTAAACTAGCAAATTCTTTGTTTCAGTAGTTTGTTAAATTTCCAGTATTCATAGCTGCTAACTTTTTTAATTGATTCCGGAATGTTGTTAGTATATCGCCCTATCTTCAAACCATATTCTTTGAGGAGTAATTATCTTCATATTTAATTGTAATTACATGCTAAAGAAAATTATTCTATTAAGAATATGGTATGAAGAAAAGGGCGAATGTTAACAACATTCCGGAATAAATTGAAAAAGTTGGCAGCTATGAGTATTTTATTTCAGTTGATGGAGAAGTAATATTTTTCAGAAAAGTTTTTAAATATTTTTTCAAGGTTGAACATTTAAAAGGGGAGGGGGGATTAAACAATTACAAAAGTAAAGAGGTTAAAGCTAACATCAATGCTTTTTCAAAAGCCCCTGCAAACAAGTATGAGGCCACTTCCTCATAAAATATGAGGGATTTTAATCTATTAAATTGTTTTGATTAATCTCTCTCAAATATTATGAAACAGGCTAGTCAAATATTTTTTTTTTCGGGATAAAATTCCTCCACAAATATTATGAGGCAGCTTAGTCAAATAGAGACTAGTTTTCCTTTTCAAATATTACCAGACAGATTAGTCAGGTAAATAGTCTTGACTATCCTGCCTCTTCAGACATTCATTGAAAATTGACTAGCTTGCTTCGTAAAATACTTGTTGGCTGCTGACTAACTGTCTTAATCAAGTGCAGATTCTGACTAACTTGCCTTGTCTGGCAACTGCGGTTGTTGACTAACCTTCCTGGTCTGATAATTATGATTATCGACTAGCCTTCTTTGTCTAATAATATTAACCTTCCTAGTCTGGAGTAGTGTTTTGGTGACTAGTTTAGCAAGTACACTTTTTAGTTTTGAAGACTAGTTCAGCAAGTACACTTTTCAGTTTCGGTGACTAGTTCAGCAAGTACACTTTTCAGTTTTGGAGACTAGTTCAGCAAGTACACTTTCTGGCTTGTCAGTTGTTTTGGTTAGTCAATTCTGTATTGTCAGCTGAGCATTTTGGCAGGTCACTGTGACCAATTTATTTTTCTGTGTGTGTATAAAACTATTCCATTGCGCATTAAAACAGTAATTCCATATAAAGATGCAAATAACCTAATGCAAAATACCTATTTTTATTAAAAAATTGCTTAGATCTAACAAATAAATAGTTTTATTTCATATATCAAAATATAACTTGTTTATTTCATATAATAAATCATAGTAAAAAACAAAGTGTAGGGTTATTGCATTATGTTCAAAAAGAAAGTTTTATGCAGATTTTTAAAAAGTACTTCGTAGAATGCAATAAAGCGAATTATTAAATCGAAAATGTACATAGGTATAATTTCTTCCCTTTGGTATTATGCAAACAAGACAGTTTTATTAGTTTCAAACATTAATTTTAAAGTTATTACAAATTAAAAAGGTTATAAGTCATTTTTTCTGCAGTGCGGCTTTTTTTTTTTTTTTTTTTTTTTTTTTCGCTTAGTGTATATATATAAAAGTAGCTAACTAGTTTTTCTTATATCAGTGACATCTCTAAAAAAAAAAAAAAATTAAACTATCCTGTTTCATTTGTATTTCATTTTTTGTGTGCGCTTTTTATTTTTCTAAATACAATATTATCTAGTTCTATATAGAAAAATAAAAATAAATAAAACACTCATTTATTTAATTATTTATTTTTTGGTACAATTTATTTTTCTTTTTTAATAATTTTAAAGTTGAAATGGGTTATTGAGTTTCATTCAGTTAAAGAATAAATTTGTGTTTCATTCAGTAAAAAAAAAAAAAAAAAAAAAAAAAAAACTCAGGTGTATATTGACCTTGTACTGAATTTTTTATGTTAAATTTGTCTATGCCTGAATAGGGAAGTATTATAGCTTAAAAAAAAAAAAAAAAAAAAAAAATGAATGCCGCGTAATAGAAAGTGATAAGCCACGTCTTTATTTTTCTGAACTGAAAAATTATTTAAAAATTTTTACTTTCGTTATAGAAATAGATACTTGTTTCTCTACCCCCAACCAGAAAAAAAAAATAATACAGTGAAAATCTCAATGTACTCAGTGTACATAACAATGAAAAATGTCCAACAATTTTTAAAATATTTCATTCACAAACAGACATTACATACTTTTTTTAAACAATTAAAAAGTCATTCATTTCAGTTTAATTCTAGCCCAGTAAATTCACTATAGTATGTTACTTAGTATACTGTAAGTTGTCAGACAAGTTAATTTTAGGGTTATATTTCCATTCTCGAAATATCTTTAAATAATCTGGTGTATCACTCACACGACTTTCTCCTACCCTGAAATTTAATACTATAAATACAGTTTGGAGATTAAGAGGTAAGATAACGAGTACTGTTACGTAAACATATGTTAAACAATTCAAATTAGGCTTTGGAAGAGTTTTATATGATAATTAGTTTTGTGTGAGGGGGGGGGGGGGTTATCGCCCTCCTCAATCCCCGTTTCATTAATGCACCTACATTTATATAGAACTTAATTCGGTTTTATTAAAAAATAATTCTGTTTTTAAAAAATAATTTATTAAAATTATTATTTAAAAAAATTATCTTTTATGATAATACAGACGATTTCCATATTAGAGAAGTAGTGTAACACTAAATATCCAAAAAAAAAAAAAAAAAAAAAAGTTGAATTTTGCTCTCAATATTACAGTTAAAAAAAAAAAAAATTGTTAAAAATGAAAAAAAAAAAAAAAAAAAATCGATAACTTTATTTTAAATTATCGCAGATCGATGGTTCAACCATTCGTTTTAAAGGTATTGGCGAGCTCTTTTGAAAGATACCCATCATGAAAATTTACTCCCCTCGAGGGGGAAGGCGAGGCTCCTACATACACAAAATTTTTATTCCCAGTAGACTATCTCTATTACAAAAAATATATATTTGTTTCATTTGGTTTAGTGCAGTATATAGATGTTAAACTCTACTTACCTGCAATTTCCCCCATAGACGTAATGTATTTGAATATTTTTGAATGTCCCTGTACACGAACCATTTGCTTAAGCTTACTGTAGCATCCCTGTATGATACACATTTAGAATATCGAGTTTGGAATTTCTGCTACTATTTGTTTTTGAGATATGCTGATAACAGACACTCAGACAGACACACAGACCATTCGCTAAAAACATGATTTTCCTATTCAGGGGACCTCAGAACATGTAAATATAACAAAAGCTCACGTTCGAAAATTTGACCCTGAAACAATACTTTCTTGACCCTATGGGTAAGACAAAGTAAAAAGAAAAAAGAAAAAATGCTCAATTTTCATTGTTGCAAAGAGACACGAATAAGATCTGGAACGTGGAAAAGAAAGAAAAATTCTCTTTCGATATTGCGTAACAGAGGAATCGGTTTTAAATAAGTTCTTCCACCGTGACTTTAAATTTTGAAAAGTATCGAAAAATGTTTCACTTTTGAAACTTTTTATCAAAAAACTTTTGAGTTTTTCTCAGATGAACAAGAATCGATTTAAAAATATAAAGTAAAAAGGTTGTTATCCTTCATTTTTTAAATAGAAGAATATAGAGTAAGAAATATAAATGTTTTATGTTATGCTTTGTGAATAATGGCACATTCTGTTTTTCAAGCAGACACATCATACTATTAAAATTTGATCGTTATCGCTATCCCCTCACGAACCGTTGAATACAGAATGACATGACACGAAAGGTACCATATGAGGCGAAATAACTCAAGAGCTCTAAATTGACCATTTAAATTCCAATTAATTAAAAAATATATATATCAAATAAGAATTCAAAGCGAGCGGCAAAATACAAACACTGGCAGCGGGATAGATTAGAGGGTGAGGTTCATCAGGTTTAAAATCGCACTTGAATCCGAAAATCAGGATTTTAGCGATTGGTCTGTCTGTATTTGTGTCAATCAATCCAAATTTTACTCAGCCGCTGTGCAGAAACACACACAAAATTACTTTGAAACTTTATCTCAAGAATAAATTATATATACACTATCAAAAAAAAAAAAAAAAAAAAAAAAAAAAAGTCCTGTTTGCTGCCAGAAATTTTCTGTAATTCAGAAAAATACGTTCTATCAACGTAATTTTTTCGTAATTTTCGGGTATTTTCTGTCATTACAGAAAATTTCTGGCAGCAAACAGGACTTTTTTTTGACAGTGTAGATAGGTCCTCTGTGCCTCTGTTCCCCTGAGGATCTTATGTCTACTAACCCTCCTCGGGGGGTTAGCTAAAGATTGGCAATGATCGCTCGTGAGGGTCTTCCTATTCCTGTGTCTTTATGTCTGCGAGACTGTTATCAGCATAACTAAAAAACAAATATTAGCTGGAAATTTTAACTCGGTATTCTAAATTTGTATCATATGGGGATAGTACTTGAAAAAAATTATTGAAATTGGACAAATGATGTATGTACAGGAACATTCAAAAGTATTCAAGCACATACATATAGGGGGCAAAATTTCTCGTCGGTAGAGTTTGAGATTTTCAGATTGCACTGAACATGACGAAACGAATATATATGCATATTTTATCTGCGCAAAGCATGTTTCACATAGATGGCATGAAAAATGGCATCTTACGTTTACAGGGCCACTCAAAAGTATTATGATGTATTAGTGCTATGGTTTAAAATAGCTCGATGTGCATTTCAATTTGTTTTATGGTATTTTCTATTTTTGCTGTTCTAAATTTAAGTACACTATTTGGTGCTTACATGATTCGTAGACAATATACAGAGCCATTCAAAGCTAGTAGAATGCATTCTTTTTCTATGTGAAATTAATAAAAATGCTTCACTAAATTACACCATGTCAGAAAAAAATACTTAAGAATAGCAATTACTTTCTGTTACTCAGACGAGATACAAAGTATTGTTTTGGAATCGAATTTTCGAAGCAAAGTTTTTATTACAGTTACACTCTTTGAGATCCACTAAATACGAAAATCAGATTCCAGAGGTTTGTCTGTACACCGTTAAAAAAATGCAATTTTGCTGCCACTGTAAAAAATATGTCCCATTTGCTGCCAGTAATTCTCTGTAATTTGAGAAAATATGCGTAATTTACGAAAAAATTACGTTGTCAGAACGTATTTTTTGTAATTACAGAAAATTTCTGGCAGCAAATATGACATATTTTTTACAGTGATGCCAGAAATTCTCTGTAATTTGAGAAAAAAGTCGTAAATTACGGAAAAATTACGTTGATAAAACGTATTTTTCTGTAATTACAGAGAATTTTTGGCAGCAAAGTTGCATTTTTTTTTTACCAGTGTATGTTGGCGCACTTCTCTGTTATCAGCATAACTTAAAAACAAGTAATTGTATGAAGTTAAAATTTGTACATGTTGCTAGTAAATTTTGACCACGATTGATAAGTTATAAAGAATGCTATTGATGAAAATTCTGTGAATAATTTGAAATATTATAAAGTTAATAATAGATTTAACGTTTTATGAAATGCCAAAACAATTTTCAAATGGAGGTTAAGGGGAGGTAAGAGTTTAAGAGACGACCCTTTAGTATGCTAGATATGACTGTTTTTATATCTACACTGTAAAAAATATGTTCTATTTGCTGCCAGACATTCTCTGTAATTTGAGAAAATACGCGTATTTACGAAAAAATTACGTTGTCAGAATGTATTTTCTCAAATTACAGAGAATTTCTGGCAGCAAATAGGACATATTTTTTTCAGTGATATGTTTATTTATTTATTTCCCAGGTAGTACAGTGTGGTATTTTAAACGTTGAACAAACGACAACGCATTCCGTTGAATGATCGTTTTTCTGTAACGCTAATAATCTGAAAGTATGTTTCGTTGTTTGCCTCATCTCTTAACAGTTGTTTTAATACATTTTACAGCCTCAAAAAAAAAAAAAAAAAAATCTGTTGTAAAAGCGTTGTTCAGAATCGCAATACTGTCTCGTTTTTTATATCCGTTTTCAACGGCTTTTCTTACCTCTTATAAACGTTGAAATCTAAGAAAAAGAACTAGCTCTATATCCATTGAATTTTCTTTTTTAAAATATTACTAGACTTTCTTTAACCCTGAACACTAGCGTGTTCATATCTGCCGCTACCACTAGAGATACGTAAAATTTACGTGTTTATGTAAAATTCGTTTTATGTGCTTATAATACATTAATGTTGTTTTAAAATATGTTTTTAATTATTTGCTATTTTTCCGAATATTACTAACTTTTCATTAACTGAATAATTATTTGTATTTAAACTCAAGGTCAAGCAAGTGTAATCGGTAGAAGGGGGCCGTGCCCTTTGCGACCGTGCCCTTAGCGGAAATCTATAAACCCGTGTCCTTAGCGGAAATGTTATCTCCCCTCGGTGGCGTGCTTTTAGCATACGTGCCTTTAGCGGAAATGTATAATAAATTAAACTAGTATGTTGTGGCCACCACAAGACTTTCTTCTATATTTTCCTATACAAATTCACTCAATAACAATATTAAATAAAAAAAATATATATATACCATTTTTTTTCAGTTTTTTTTTTTTTTTTTTTTTTTTGTTAAAAGTAAAAAAAAAATTGATATCTTTGTTTTAAATTATCGCATATTTATAGTTCAACCATTCGTTTTAAAGGTATTGATGAGAGCTTTCGAAAGATACCCATCTTGAAAATTTACACCCCCCCCGGGGGGTACTTCCCTCTAGGGGAGAAACGATGCCCCCACATGCACAATTTTTTTTCCTAATTAACTACTACTATTATCAATAATTCATATTAATTTTACAATCACAGATTAAGAATAACTCTCATTATGAATAACTCATAAGAATAACTCTCATTTATACGAAATTTTATCCTATACTGCGATGTTAAAAATTTAGAAAAAATACGATCACAGCGCCACCTGTTGAGCGATTGATCAGCACCAGTTTATGGCAGGGGCAAACTAAATACCAAGTTTGATTAAATTTCGTAAATTAAAAAAAAATTACGATTTTTTTTCACAAGTTTTTTTTCGTTAAAAGTAAAAAAAAAATCGATAACTTTGTTTTAAATTATCACAGATTTATATTTCAACCATTCGTTTTAAAGGAATTGACGGGACCTTTCGAAAGATACCCATCTTGGAAATTTACTCCCCTCGAGGGAGGACTTCCCCTCTAGGGGGGTGGAGAGGCTCCTACACAAACAAAACATTTTTCCCAGTTGACTATCTCTTTTTATGATTACTAAAAAATAATTCTCTTTATGCACATTTATAAAAAAATTTGCCCTATATCACCATGTTAAAAGTTTAGAAAATGCGGGATGGCAACGCACCCTGTAAGACATTTTTTACCAAAAGTTGATAGGCACTAATTTATGTCAAGGTGTAACTACATACCAATTTGTATGAAATTCTGTGCAATAGTTCCTGAGATACAGTTGCCACAAAATTTTGTCACACACACAGAGACTGACAGACAGACAGACATTTTCTAAAAATGATCAAATCGTGTTCTACAACTCTCAAAACGTGTAAATCCATCAAAAACCCGAGGTCGAAAATTTTTACGAATCCAATACTTTCTTCTATTGAATATAGAAGAAAGTAAAAATGAGCTCTTCAATTTTCCTCTAGACTTTATCCACATTTAGCACTGGCTATATTTTGCTTCAGAAGTAACCTGTCGGAAAAATAGGTATGCGTACTGTAGAATATCCGTTATTTGAGGGAACGGTGATCTGTAACCATTAAAGTTCAATGAATCACAGTACACCATACGAAAACGTAGATTATTGCCATTTTATGATTTTATTTAAGTTTTTGAAAATGTAATTAAGCATTACACCTTATAAAACTAAAACAAAAATGAAAAATTTTGAGGTACACATTGATTATCAACACTTTCCAACTGTACGTATTCGTTGTATTGTATAACATTCTATGTTCTTTGTCTATATTATAACACAATGGACAGACAGAAAGACTTACATATAGACTAATTGAATTCATAATCACTCTGAAACATTGTTGGAAAGTGTTAAAAATGCTTAACAGAAACAGATATGCTGCTCTTAATTTCCTATTTGCACCCTTTAATGTATCGAAACATTTTTACGTAGCCCTGTAAATCCGGAGGTTAAGCATATTATAGTTTATACAAAACATTTTCCTAGCATATACACAATAAATGCGAAATTCTTTATGATTTTTTGATGAAGTTATTTAAATGTGATTTATAAAAATGTCTCCCTAAAGCGCAAAGCATTGGCATTTTTTGGATGTCCCTGTACACAAACCAGTGGCATAGATTCTATTAGAGCCATTTTAAGTAGAGAATAATCAATAATGAATTTGAATGACACATATCATAAATAAATAAATAAATAAAATAAAAATAAAATAAATAAAATAAAAATAAAATAAATAAATAAATAAAATAAAATAAAAATAAAATAAATAAATAAAAATAAAATAAATAAAATAAAAATAAAATAAATAAATAAATAAAATAAAATAAAAATAAAATAAATAAATAAAAATAAAATAAAAACTAGTATGTTGTAGCCACCACAAGACTTTCTTCTATATTTTCCTATACAAATTCACTAAGTGCAAATAATCAATTTTTATCTTAGATTAACACTAAATATCCAAAGAAAGACAGATTTATTGTCTATAAATGACATCTTAAAAAATGCATTTTTATAATAGTTATCTCACATATCAAGTTTCATACAGTTATATGCCATAGAAGTTGAGATATACCTTTCTCATTATCGAGGAAATTTGCAGTATAGCAGAGCCACCTATTGGCCGATAAGCATCCAAATTGAATCAGCATAATGTCTCATAATGGCCTTTACATATATCACGTTTTGTTTGATTATACGCAATAGAACCTGAGGTATAGCCTCCCCTTAAATTGCGGAAATCGCAGTATAGCAGCGCCACCTGTTGAGAGATTGACACTAAATGTTTGTAGATACTCATTTAGGTTAGAGTGCATCAGTATATAAATTTATATGCAATTCTATGCAGCAGTTCCTGAGACATAGTTTACCCTTAAATTGCAGAAACATATGTATAGTAGCGCCACCTGTCACTCCATAAGCAATCAAATTGAATCAGCATAATGTCTCACAATGGCCTTCTCTTATATCAAGTTTTGATTTATTATACACAATAGAACCAGAGATGTAGCTTCCCCTTAAATTGAGGAAATCGCTGTATAACAGAGCCACCAGTTGAGTGGTTGGCATCAAAAGTTGACAGGCACTAATATAGCTCAAAGTGCATCTACATGTAAATTTTTATGTAATTCTGAGCAGTAGTTCCAGAGATACAGTTGCCACACAATTCCCCCCACCCACCCACACACACAAATGCTAAGTTATTAAAATTTGGTTGGTAGAAATACCCCTCTTAGAACGAAATGCTTTGGAATACTTTCGGCTGTTCCTGTACATAAACCAATAACAATATTTACTCCATTTTCCATAGAGAACACTCCATAATGAACATATATCAGTTCGAGAATGAACATAACTTCTTATTGCCGCTAAGGGCACGGCTTCTTCTATTCCTTCTTCTTCCCTCTGAACCCATTCTGCTAAGGGCACGTTCCGCTAAGGGCACGGTCGCTAAGGGCACGACACCGGTAGAAGGGAAAGGCTAGAAAAGAACCAATAAAGAAGACCACGCGTAAAATTTACGTACACTTGTGTTCTAGGGTTAACCCTAGATAATTTTATTACTTATTTTTATATTCAATAGAAGAAAATATTCGATTCGTAAAAAATTTCGACTTCCTTTTTTTGACTTCCTTTTTTCGACTTCCTTTTACCTTTTCGTGTCCGGAACACGATTTGATCATTTTTAGAAAATCTCTATGTAACAAAACTTTGTTCCAACTGTATGTCAGGAAATACTGCCTAGAATTACATATAATTTTATATGTAGTTGCATCTTGATATAAGTTAGTATTTATTGACTTTTGGTGCAAATCGTCCAACAAGTGGTGCTGACATATTGCGTTTTCTCTCACTTAAAGGAATGATTATTAGAAAATTAATTTAGAGTAATGTGTGTGCAGCAGCTATAGAGAAATTCTATGTCTCACTGTAAAAAAAAAGTCTCCTTTGCTGCCAGAAATTTTCTGTAATTTGAGAAAATAGCCCTAAAATTACGGAAAAATTATGTTGACAAAACGTATTTTTCTGTCATTACAGAAAATTTCTGGCAGCAAAGATCACGTTTCTTTCTTTCTTTCTTTTTTTTTTTTTAACAAGTGTATAAATCAAGAAAAATATACATGGAAATTACAAAATCTGACATAAGTAGAGATTTACATAAAACAATGTGATATTAGCAGATGAATGAAAATTTAATATCTTTAAGTCTGACTATAGTAAAGAAAAAAAAGAAGAAGAATTAAATCCAAAATTCCTCCCGCTGTTAAGCAACACGTTTGGGTAGTTTTTCCTTTTGTTGTTACAGAAAATTTAGATAAAATTTAGATTTTATAGAACAGTACATTCTGTATCAATATATGCTATGCCCCTATTAAGGCGCAGGCTAAGAGGGCTGCAGACCCAGGCCGCCAGTCATTCAAATGCTTCATCAGTTCCTTAAATTGCAATTTTTTTATTATAATTTTTACTGCTTTTTTCCAAATCTAATTTAAACGCAAAGAAAATTTTGTTAGCGTTTATTATACTGCTCTGCATGAAAATCGGCCCAAACATCATTTTTGCAAACTCTTATGTAAAATAACCTCCTGAATCTGAATATGACGGCCATTTTACCCTATCACCTACGTTTTTTCGGGACGCCTCCCTATTTTTATCACTTTTTGGTAATTTTATGGCTATAAATTTGATTTGTAAGAAGGGGAGGGATTATTTTAACTGTTAAATACCTTCTGAGGGGCTACAGAAGTGAAAAATTCTAAAACATGAATATCTGTAGCAAGGGGAAAATTTAGGGGGGGGGGTTGGCACTGAAATTATAAATTACATTTATATTTATTATATTTTATTAATCAAATATTATTATTATTTATTATACATCATACTTTTTTTTTCTTAATTGTTAAAATAATTCTTTTCCATTCTCCAAATCAAATTCATGGCCATAAAACTACAGTGGTGGCGTCCCGAGAAAACGGTGGGTGATTGTGCAAAATGGGGGTTATATTCGGATTTAGGAGGACATTTTACATAAGAATCTACAGAAATGGTATCAGGGTTCGGCAAAAAAAAAAAAAATGCAGCATAATGTTATTTATGAATACAAAAGAAACACTATAAAGGAGTTCCCCTGTGTGCTTTATGCTCACAAGTCAGAGAGTAATATCTCAAATTCTATGAAAAGAGCCTCTTTTAAAAAACGAGGAGTATGCATTTCACGCATATTAATCTTGAAAACAGTAAACATTATAGAAAGGATCCTATCTAAAACTGGGCCCTGTACTCTTTGCACCTATCAAAACACTGATAGATCGAAAACTGAAATAGCTGACAGAAAGACGGGCCAGCGTACTTTGCCCCAATTAATCAATAAAACAGTAAATGAGTCCTCATTAAAAATCGGGCTCTGTGTAATACTTATTAGAGCAATAATTAATATATATAATGACCCTCATCTGTCATGAACGAATCCGGTTAGCACCGCTTCAAAACAGAAACTTTTGGCAGGCATTTTTTCTTTCCGTTTGTTTAATTCAACTTAGGAAACATACATATCATTTTCATACCTGTTTTGTATCGCACATATTCTTATTTATTTTGCTATAAAACCTTGAAAAACTATTCAATTGTAATGTTTAAATGTCTAAATTACATATAACGGATCACTGGCTATTATAAACATGAACCTACAAATAGAATTATGTAACTTCATGATTATAAACAATGCAATACCAAATAAAAACAAACCAAAACTGTTGCCATTCAGAAAATACATATTCCAAATGGACAACTTTTTAATTCCGAATGAACGACTCTTTGACTGTTTCATTAAAAAAACGCTTAAAATATTTCTTAAACATATTAAAGCTTTAAAAATCTTAAAATATTTGTAAAAACGCATTAAAGCCTTTAAATATTTTTATCAAACTTCATTGTTTGTTTACATTGTAAGGTATGATTGGCGTCGAGTTTAGTACGTAAATGCCGCCAGCCAGTTGATTTTAGTTTTGAAATTACAGTAAAATGATAGTTGGGATAGAAAGTTTGGTTGGGCAAGTAAAAGTCACCAGTTGAAATAAGTATTGAAAGTAGAGTAGTCTAAGGTGATAATGTCGAGTCAAGGTAAAATGTTCGGTTGAGAATGAGAAAGTCCCTAGCTGAATCCTGGATATTTTGGCGATGTTGTGGGTGAGATAGCTGGTTGGAGGTATCGAGTAGAGGTGAATTTGGGTTAGCATGGAGTGTCTGTAGTTATTGGATAGTTAGTTAGAAAATTTGAAAACAGGATCTACGATAGTCTTAAAAAAAAGTATTTTGGTAAAATGAAGTGAATCGTTTTTTCTTATTATGAGGACTTTAAATACGCAAGCGAAGTGATGACGTCACTTGCCGTTCGTGGATACAAGAAAAATATTTCCTATGTTAAACGCCCAATGGATTTTTCGTAAAAAATTATTAAAAATCGAGGGAAATTATTTCCCGATTTTAATCCCCATATTCAGGTTTAGATATGTATTAGTTATCATGTGCATGCGTTAGATTAAGTTGTTTTTGTTCTAAAATTGATAAATTTGAATTTTAAATTTCAAAACTCTAGATAAAAAAAAAAAAAAAAAAAAAAAAAAAAACTTCCATATTCCATTGAAAACATAAACATATCATTTCAAAGGATGATATTTACACAATAAATATCCAACTAATATACTAATTAAAAGGAAAATGATAAATATTCTATCATAATTTGAAGTGAAATTTGTTTTCAAATGTGTAAATAAAGTATCTGACATAAGATACTAATATGTTGCAGCGGAATAGATTTGATATCGATCATCCTTGGCAGAAACAAAAAAAAAAAATATATATCGCCAAATTATCTGGCGAATATAATTTAATTCCTTTCAAAAATCATGGTTATTTTAAAAACTTATATTAAGAGAGTAATGAATAATATGAAACAATATTTCGCACAATACATATTACGAAAATATACATCTGGCATGTATATTTTCGTAGCACGTTTTTGATCGCCAAATACAAAAACGCCAAGGACAACAGAGTTTTGAAATTTAAAATTAAAATTTTGTCAATTTGACAGCAAAATAACTCAATCTAACACATGCACATGATAACTAATACACATATATAGCCAAATATGGGGATTAAAATCGGGAAATAATTTTCTTCGATTTTTAATAATTTTTTACAAAAAATCCAATGGGCGATTAACATAGGAAATCATTTTCTTGCATCCACGGACGGTCAGTGACGTCACACTTCGCTTGCGTATAGAGCACTTAAGAGGGGACAATACCTAATCCCACGAACAGCCGTGGCCAATGTTATTCTATGGGAAAATTTGTTGCGACAATTACACATTACCTAATGTATATTTTTTAATTCTGTTTTCGCAGTCAGAAAATTCATAACCGTTAAATGAGTACTCATTTTTTAAAAATTCATTTTTTTTTTTTTTTTTTTTTTTTTTTTACATTTTAATTTTGAGTTTAAAAATGCGATTTTTAACAAAATGCATTTTTCTGATTTTCCAGTCGCAAAATGAAATACTAAAATTAAAAAAAAATCAATTTTTGGAAAACAAGTACTAATTTAACGCTTATGAAATTTCTAAATGTGAAAACAGAATTGAAAAATATTCATTAGTTAATGAGTAATTATGTAATCAAATTTTCCCATAGAATAACATGGGCCAAGGCTGCCGGCGAGATTAGGTATTGTCCGCTCTTAATGGAGCTAGAGCTCCTATAAACACAGGCTGACTCACATCGAAAATGTTGCCTAAATCGAAACTGCACTATTCCTTCTGTTTCTACTTTTTCGAAATCTTGCCGGTCAAAACCACATCTCTGAATGACTTGGATAATTAATTTTTGAACAACCACCTATAATTTCTAAAATTTGTTTGATAAAAATCGAAAAAAGACAAGAGCAGTGGGCAACAAATTGAGTTGTGAGTCAGCTCCCCTTTTTAGAATCCTTAAATGGAACACTGGGATGTGTTGTTGCTGTTGTGTTGTCGGGCCTATATTTTTTGTCAATCAGCAGTTTTTTTATTGTCATTCACATTTATTAATCGGGAAGAATTTTTTTAATTTCAGAACGAAAATTATAAAATATCGAAACGCATTTGATTTATAAACAAAAATTGAAAATACATTTAAATGATCACGTGGTAACCATCATGATCTAAACATTGTTTTCAAAATTTATCGTTCACATTCCGTCATTTTTGACGGGGTTATATACTAGTTATTAACATAAATCAGAGATCGCTCTCGACTTAAAATTATGAGTCACATTTGTAAGTGAGAATCAATTTTTAAATTGCCTTGAACATGTGTAAGTGTAAAGATATCATCTATCTATCACCATATGTAGTTACCCCAGTTACCTTTATCCGTGGCTGATTCTGTCACACATTAGGCTTAAGAGATAGGCTTAAGAGATAGGCTTAAGAGATTTCCTTGGACTTTGTCTCCTAATTTTCATACTTTAGTTAATTTAAAAAAAATGTAATTGTCCGATCGATAAGCTGTTTAAACAGACGTATTCAGAAAAATTGCGCCCTTCATTTGGTACATTATTTGTAACGAATATATAATTATATTTTTTAAAATTAATTAAAATATGAAAATAAGAGCTTAAAATAGACATTTAAATTTTTAATTGTTGCCATTTTTTTTTCAGCATTAAATGAAATATGCTTTTCCGTAAAAATAAAAATAAAAAATAAAATAAAATAAAATAAAAATAAATTTGCTCATGCATATGGGGGAAAAAAAAAAAGACCCCTATAAAATAATAATTTTAATGGTAACGAAGAGATAAACAAAGTGAGAAAATTTCGCACGGGCTTGCTAGCAAATGAATTATTTAAAGTGAGAAATAAATAAAATGAAACGATTATTTCTCAACGGGCACCTTAGTTGCGCTACAACAAACTAGTTTTAAATATTTAAACATGACAATTTAAGTAAAGCAGTATAAAATTGTAAAGTAAGATAAAAATTACAACTTACATTTTGATATTCACTATGAAATGAACTGTATGTTATTTATGCAAATTGCAAAGTAAATAAAACAAAATTTCTAGAATAAAATTTAAAAGTATATACTTTTGTGTGTCCCAATAAGTACATTATTATATAGTATTTCTTATTTAATAATTAAATATGTAATCTACAATAATCTGTTTTATAGTATTAAAATGCAGGGTTAGAGAAAGTAGTTTTATCGTCACACTCGATTATTATTATAATTAATTTTTATCCACTGAAAACGTGAATTTATAATATTTTCTCCGTTAACGACAATGCTGAAAAGAGGATTCAGTTTTAGACTCCCTAACAATTATTAGCATATTTTCAAATTTCTGGCGACTGTCAGAGCTTAAATGTTAAAAAAGAGTAGATTTTGATTTTAGCAAAAGTAGATTTAAAGTAAAATTGGAAAGAAAGGACAGTCCATTCGCTTTCTTTACAGACAACTTGGAGAAGAATTTGGCGCCTCGGCAACCAAATTTGGAGAAAAATAGTATTTTTGGGCACCCGAAGTTATGAAGCTTTATTCTCAATAGTATCTGAGTTCTGGAATTTTCCACTAAATTCTAGCTCAAAATTCGCGAGAACCGCTCCAGATTTCAGCCCCAAAGATTATATAAAATAGGGGCAGATTAACTTTGGAAGTCATCTATGTTCAGAGAGCGGTTCTGAACGATTTCCTTGTAGAGACAGAGTTCAAAGGAACGTCACTGTAAAAAAATAACTATTACCAGCTGCAAGAAACTCTCTGTGATTGGAGAAAATAATTATTTTCTCCAATCACAGAGAGTTTCTTGCAGCTGGTAATAGTTATTTTTTTACAGTGTATCTTTGTTTGTGAATAAGCGAAATTCCTGCTCAGTGGAAGTATTAATGCTGTTTGCTTTATTCTTGTGAAACGAGTAACTGTTCTATTGGAATATTTTAGAATATTGTTAAACAATGACTTTTGTGGTAGGATTGAAAGCTTTATTGATCTGCTTCGAGAATATTTGTTAAATTCACAGTTTAGTTGAACTGTTTCGTGAATATAAGTTGAATAATATGAATTCACCAACTGCTTCTTTACAAATAAAAGTTACACAAGAAAGCCGATACTTTCTTGTGTGATTTATAGAAAGTAATTTTATTATTATTATTTCTTCAATATTGCTTGTAAGATGAATACAGACAGACAATAATAATCTTAGCAATTATTTTTAAATGCTGATAAGATAAATAGAGATTTACTTCAAACAAGAAAGTTGAAATTTTTGTAACAATATTAATAATTTGCGTGGATACATATTATTTATGTCTGTATTAATCATAGAAATATTTAAAATAATAATTATAATAATAATAAATACTTTCTATAAAAGATGTTATATAAAACTTGGATTAGTTTCCTGTATAGTATGCACGAAATTAAAGCATAGTGTTTTGTTTGTAACAAATATTTAGGAAGGTACAGTATTGTGGCAATTAATTGAGAAATGTCATTTTTTTTTCGTTTTGTCACACGTAAGCTTAGGAAGAGCACTCCAAATTAGCTCAGAGTTCAAATTGCAGTTATTATCAAGGTAGCAGGTGTTCTTATGCATACTTGGTAAGTAAGAGGTGTTCAAATTCCTCCGCCAGGTGGCAGGTGTTTCGCAGCATTAGTTTGCGGGGGTCATTGTTGCGGGGGCCATTAGCGTCATGGATATCAGCGCGGAAAAACGTGCTAAAGTGATTGCGCTCAAAGAACACATTTCTAAGACATTAGAGGAAATAGGCAAAATATGTGGAGTGAGTACAGCAAATCTCGGGAGGATATGGAATCGGTTTCAGACAGCAGGAAATACTGGAACCAATCGTTCTAGAAGATGCGGCCGAAAAAGATCAACTTCAGCTCCTGACGACAAAATTTTACATCGAATGAGTGTTTAAAATCCTCGATTAACCAGTCTTGACCTGTCCAGGTCCATGGCGGCAGCTGGTGTTGATATTGCACCTTCAACAGTGAGATACAGGCTGTTAGAACGTGGCCAGAGAGCACGTCAATCGTACAAGAAACAGCTTCTCACGCCTTGCATGAACAAAAAAAGGTTGGAATGGGCACGGAAATACAAAACATGGACTGAGAAGGACTGGGAGAAGGTTCTCTTTACTGGAGAGACACATTTTGTGGTTCAGGGATTTAGATCTAAGTTCGTGCAAAGGAGAACCTCTCATTCAGCACCACATCAATCAAGCACCTAAGCATCAGCTCAAAAAAATGTTTTGGGGTTGTTTCAGCGTTTTGGGGACGGAATATCTTGTTCCCGTCGAAGGAATGATGAATAGTGCCAGATACGAAGTTATATTGACCCCAAAAGTGCTTCCAACCATGTGTAAACTGTGGCCGAACGGAGATGGCGTTTTCCAACAAGACGGCGCACGATGTCACACTTCGAAGCGAATCCAAAATTTCTGCTCAAAAAACAAACTTACTGTACTGGAATGGCCCGGGAATTCACCGGACTTGAATCCGATAGAAAATTTGTGGTCTATTGTTAAAAAAGGTCTTCACAAGTTTGACTGTACAACGATAGACAAGCTAATTTCAGCCGTTATTGATATATGGTTCAAAGACGTTGAAATAAAAACTATATGCGCCAGTCTAGTACATTCCATGCCGAAACGTGTCTGTGATGTTATAAAGTCTCGGGGAGGTCATATCAATTATTAGTTTTAAATGTATTCATAGAAAAGTTGAATAAAACTGAATTTATGAAAAAAAAATGCATTTCTCAATTAATTGCCACAATACTGTAGATTCTAACCCCTTGCTATACTCTAACAACAACAAAAAAAAGTTTATAGGCATAATATATAAACATATATTTATTAAAAACAAGCAGAAAATACAAAAGGAATTGAGATGCATATTTGCCGACCACTTTTAAACATAATCACCAAATCTATTTATGCATATATCTAAATGCTGGACAAACTTGTTTAACCCGGTTTAGTAGAAATCATGTCCTTGTTCACTAAGCAGTTCTCGGCAGATGTATTCATATCACTGTTTGAAGATAACCTTTTGCCAGATATGTGTTTCTTCAATTTCGGAGAAAGAAAATGGTTACTGGAAGTCAAATAAGAGTGATGGCACCAGTTTTCCTACTCTAATTTTTTCGGTATTTTATGAATTTGGCGCACAGTATGAGGCTTGGCATGTGGCAGTGTCATGCAGGAGTATTACACCATCACTGAACGTGCAGACACATTCATTGCTCATACAAAAAGAATCAGACTTGCACTTCCAAGCGAGATCACTTTTCCAAACATCTTGCTATTTCAATCTTTCTGGCGCGTCACATGGTAGTGTAGTCAGCGTTACCAGAGTCACATGGCTCCGAACCAGGTACCTTCCGTTCACAGTTTAGATGGTGTATAGATTTAAAGCCAATTTTCTGTACTAGAGACCTAAGCCTGAAGGATCCTTTACGTGGGGACCTTTTTAAGGGGTCCTAGACCGTATTTGGAGAAAAACTACAATCACCCAAACCGATGTACGCAATTTCGGTTCGAACCCAGTACCTTCTCTCTTTTAACCTAAAGAGCGGATCTTTTCGGCTACTGCTGAGTCTTACCAGATTAGAAAGAAGTACTTCTTGGTCATTGGTGAAATTTTGTGTATTAGTTACTTTGATAAACTTATTTTCAATATTTAAAATTAAAAATCTGTCTATTCAATACGTACATATGTATATATATATATTATTATTATTATTATTATTATTATTATTATTATTATATTATTCTATTTTCAATAGAAAAAAAATATTGGCTCTGTAAAGATTCTCGACCTCGATTTTTCGATGCATTCACACGTTTTAAGAAATCTAAAACACAACTTGACAATTTTCAAAAAATGTCTGTCTGTATGTTAACTGTGACAAAAATTTTGTAATGACTGTATCTCAGGAGCTACTGCACAAAATTTCATACAAATTGATGTGCAGTTGTACCTTGACATACACTGGTGCCTATTAACTTTTTGTAAAAATCATCCAGCAGGTGACGTTGCCATTCCGCTTTTTCTAAAAATTTAACATAGGGATCAAAGGGCAAAAGTTTCTATAAATGTGCATGAAGATAATTATTTTTAACGAATCATTATGAAATGTGATAGAAATATTTATTAATAGTAGTGAACGAGGAAAATGTTTTTGAAAACGTAAGGATATCCCCCCAAGGGGAAATTGTTTTTAATATGGGTATCTTTCAAAAGAACTCGTCAGTACCTTTAAAATGAATGGTTGAACTGAACCCTTCACTGTGGTAATTTTAAACAAAGTTATCGATTTTCATCCTTAAAAAAGAAAAAGAAAAAAAAAAAAAATAGAGCATACTTTTTAAGAGGGCGTGTAGAATATAAAATCGATTTTTTTTTTTTTTTTTTTACTATTAGTGTTATACTTCTATATATATATATATAAATCGTCTGAATTAAATTTATCATGGAAAATAATTTTAATCAATTTTGTATGCACTGAGTAAATTTGTATAGGAAAATACAGGAGAAAGTTTTGTGATGGACACAACCTACTAATTTTTTTTATAGGTGTGCATGTATATTTTTTGATATTCTTTTCTTAACTTCATAGTAAAATATTTTTCATAATAATGTATTAATAGTCAAATTTCTCTTACTAATTACTCAAGTAGTAAACAGATTTTTACTTCCATTACCCTACTACCGTAGGTAATGGAAGTATTGTATTCGGTCTGAAAATTCGATTTCGGGTTTTCACCTGATTTTTACTTCCATTACCCTACTACCGTAGGTAATGGAAGTATTGTATTCGGTCTGAAAATTCGATTTCGGGTTTTCACCTGATTTACACGTTTTAAGGTCCCCTGAGTCCAAAAAAGTGGTTTTTGGCAATTGGTCAGTGTGTATGTATGTATGTGTGTGTGTGTGTATGTATGTGGAGAATCTTCTGGTTATTATAGCTCAGAAACTAATAAAGATAGAGCTACGAAACTTTAGAATTGAAATACGTCTGGTGTACAGATGAAATTTCCAAAATTTGGTGAAAATTGAGAAACCGGAAGTGGGACATCGGAAACCGGAAGTGGGACCGTAAGTCCGTATCTCAAAAACGGCTCTAACGATTTTCTTCAAACTTGCTATATAAACACTCTATTAGATGTCCTTTCGAATGATATAGTTGGTTAGTTCAGGAAAATTGATAGGCGTCCTGTATAAATAGCTCAATTTCAGGCCTCGCAAAGGCGTTCCTTTAAAAACGGTTGTACGGATTTTTTTCAAACTCGCCATTTTAACTCACTTTTAAATATGCTTTTGTATGTAATTATTGTTTTTCGGTCAATGATTGATTTTTTGTAAAAGTTGGTATCTCAAAAACGGCTCTAACGATTTTCTCTTTAAGTCATTTTTATATTTTCTGATCACATTATCTCTCAAAAATGCCTATAACACGTGCAATAGTGGGTAATGGAAGTCGTGTGGCTGTTTCACACCAGATTTTTTTTCTAGAAATGTTTTCATTAATATTATAGTACTCACAAATATGTCAGAGCAACAATACTGTTATGATTTCAATTATAAATGCGTGCAAAAAGAAGCTGAGAACTAAGTTTTTAAAACGTGTGATAATATTTCTTCTCTAATGTAAATATTTAATGTAATAAAATTTTATCTCTGTACTTTCTATAAAAAACATCCGTGAAGTTTATGCATAATAAATTGTATTAGAATTTTTTTGAAAGAGTAAATCAAGTATTCAGTATTCTTTTGACTAAATAATTAAAACTTTCACCTGAAAGTTTTAACGATTTCTTTCAGAATTTATAATTAAATACCACAAGTTTGCATTTAATGCTACGGTATAAATAAATAAATAAAAAAAAATTCCAGTTCAGGTAACTATAACAAAGGTAGCATTTAAACTGAAAAAAAAAAAAAAAAAAAAAAAAAAAAAAAAGAACCTTTTTATCGCAATAAACTGAGATATTGCATTAAAGCTAAAAGAAAAAAAAATCATCAATGATTTAACACGTTTCACTATTATGTTGCATAAAATTTTTTTAATTTAATTAATGCTTCGATCAAATTCGCTCTACAAATAAAAAATCTGGTGTGAAATAACCACACGATTTCCATTACCAACTATTACATGCATTATACGCACATTTGGAGACAATGTTATCAGTAGACATAGAATTGACCTAATGAAATAGACACCTAAAAATTTTCCGGTAAGAGAAAAATACACGTGTAAAGATATATAAAACAGAGATTACACAGCGATTTTGTTTTTCTTTTTTTTTGAAACTCCAATTTCTGAGATCTAAAAATGATCTATCTGATGAGAACGACTATTAATTTTCCTGTAATAACCAAGTAAAGTATGAGAAAGGACATCTAAAATGGGTTTATGTAACAATTTTCAAGAAAATCGTTAGAGCCGTTTTTGAGATACAGATTTTTACCAAAGCTTGGCATAATTAATTGTTGACCAGAAAACAACAATTATATGCAAAAGGATATTTAAAAGAGGTTTAATACGGCAAGTTTGAAAAAAAAAATATATATATATACAGCCGTTTTGAAAGGAATGCACTTGCAGGACCTAAAATTCAGCTATATATACTGGACGCCTATCAATTTTCCTGAACTAACCAACTTTATCATTCGAAAGGACATCTAATAGAATGTTTATACAGCAATTTTGAAGAAAATCGTTAGAGCCGTTTTTGAGATACGGACTTATGGCCCCACTTCCGGTATCGGATGGCCCACTTCCACATCAGAATTTGGAAAATTCATCTGTACACCAGACCTGTTTCAATTCTCAAGTTTCGTTGTTCAATCCTCATTAGTTTCCGAGGTATAATAGCCAGAAGATCCCCCCTCCCTCCCTCCCTCCACACACATACACACTGACCAATTGCCAAAAATCACTTTTTTTGGACTCAGGAGACCTTACAACATGTAAATCAGTTGAAATCTCGATATCGAATTTTTGGATCGAATACATACTTCCAACCTATGGTAGTCGGGTAATGGAAGTAATAAATCAATAAATATACTATATTTGTTGTAACCATAATAAAACTCTTCTACTATATCATTCTATATAGCAGCGCCACTTATTGTTCAACACGTATACAAAAGTCTAACCATAGCGTCTCACACACACACAAAAAAAATGTTACATGTGGAGTTTGGTGCAATTTTAATCAAGAGAGGCTCAGTAGCCATGAGCAAAATTACAATAGCAACTTCACCTATAGTACGATACACACCTAAATTAAATTAGCATTCGTTTTCATAATGCTTATCTTATATATCAAATTTCACGGCGTTATATGCGACAGAAGTTGAGATTTAGCCTTCTCATTCATGGGGTAAATTGCAACTCATCAGTGTCACCTATGGGTCAGTATATACCCAAATTAAATCAGTATAATATTTCATAATGGCTCGCTAATGTACCAAGTTTTCTGCAATTATGTACACTAAATTTGATATAGCCTTCCTGTTCTCGAGTAAATATGTAGTAGCCACCTAAAAGCCGATATGCACGCAAATTGAATAAGAATAACATCTTATAATGGCCACCTCACATATCAAGTTTTGTATGCAATAAAATTTAAGATATAGCTTTACATTAAAATGCAAAAATTGCTTTATAGCAGCGCCACCTATTGAGCGATTGGCACCAAAAGTTGATAGGCACAAATTTATGTGAAGGTTTCATCTGCATGTAAATTTATATGCAATTCTGTGGAGTAGTTCTTCAGATATAGCCTTCCCTGAATTTGCGGAAATTGCCGCGTAGTAGCGCTAGCTGTTGAACTATTGAGACCAAAAGTTGATAGGCAATAATTTATGTCAAAGTGCATGTACTTATAAATTTATATGCAATTCTGTGTAGTAATTCCTACGATACAGTCGCAATAAAATTTTTGTCACACACAGACATTTTCTAAAAATGGTCAAATGGTGGAAATCCATCGAAAACCGGAAGTCGAAAAGTTTTACGAATGCAATATTTTCTTTTAAGGGATACAGAAGAAAGTAATAAAAGTAAAATAAATAAATAAATAAAATATAATATTAGTTTTTTTTCTCTCTATCACTTGTAATATTTTTCTTGAGAAAACAAAATTGCGAAAGAAGGAAACACTATATTCACGTATCGTCCATATAAATACGTGTGTTTGTTAATATATATGCGTAGATATATAACGCACTGGATACGAAAGAAACTCAATGCGATTGGTATTTAACATTGGAAGTGTGATAATATTATGGGAACAAATATAAAATAAATTAATAATATATGCACTAGTGGTGGCTCGTGAACCGAAAATAGGTGAAGAGCTCAAAAATAATATTTAAGTAGTTTCAATGCATAATTTTTATTAAGCATGGTCTTAACTAAAATTAACTAAAAATACTTATTTAAATGTAAATTTATATTCTATAAATGAATACCGTGTAAAATACAGTGTGCCTCTTCACCTATTTTCGGTGCACGAGCTGCCACTGATATGCAGCTATATACATTCTGTAACAAAAAAAAAAAACGACGTACCAAGAAGAAGTTATCCGAAAGAGACAAAAATTGGTAAATGTGATGTACATGTGAAAAAAAAAAAAAAAAATTATTACTGTTTCAGAAAATTTGAATAATTTAATCAAGAGAAAGGGCCTCACAAAATAAACAAGTCAGTAACGCGTTGGTGCACTTCTGGCCCTTATGTATACAGTCATTCGGCTTAGTATTAATTGACAGAGTTGGCAGATATGCTCCTTTAAAGTATCGTGCCAAATTCTGTCCAATTGGTGCGTTAGATTGGCAAAATCCCGAATTGGTTGTAAGACCCTTTTTATGATGCTCCAAACGTCCTCAGTGGAAGAGAGATCCGGGGAATGAGCTCAACCCCGTTTCACTGAGCCGCCTATTAAGGGTCTTTGAAGTCATTGAAGTACCAGTTGCAAGTAGGATCGACAACAATGATTAATTCAAGCTTTGAGTATCGCTTTGCGATTAACTGGTTCTCACTTGTCCTCCCTTTAGGCCGGCCGCTTCCTCCCTGACGCTAGAGTAATTGTGAGAATTTTATTAGTTTTATGCATTATTGAAAAGACATGTATTAATAAAAGATGTTTATTCATAATTAAACTCTAAAATTATGAAACTATAAATACAGAATGACTAAAATGAAATTTTTGCCATAAATAGCTTTCTGTAGTTAAAACAGGCTTGTAAATTACCACCAAAGTTAGTATTAGAGACGATTCATGGAATGCACTTTAAAGGCGCTTATCCCTTTTAACTTTGGGTGAGTGTGTGTGTATGTGTGAGCGGGGGAGGGGGGAGAAGTTTAATAATAACTATCTTGCATATATTTATTTGTAAAATCTTAGTACCTAAAGTTGTATTTTTGAAATAGACAAAAATATTTTAGAGAGAAAATAATCTGGTGTGTCACTCACACGACTTTCCCTTACCCTGAAATTTAATACTATAAATACAGGTTTGAGATTAAGGGGTAAGATAACGAGTTCTGTTATGTAAACCTATGTTAAAACAATTCCAATTAGGCTTCGGAAGATTTTTAAATGGTAATTACTTCTGTGAGAGGGGGGGGGGATACCGCCCCCTCACACTCCCTTTTCACTACTGCACCTAATTTTATATAAAATTTAAATCTGTTATTAAAATTAAAAGTTCACTTAAAATTATTCAAACAACTTTCACACGCAACATTCCTTGAAACTTATCAGTCTTGATCAAACTTTTCCAGCAACAAACTTGTATTAATTTGAAAATACAACTTTTGGATCTTCTGAAATTATTCGTTTTTAAGTTACTCTAAGAGTAAACTTTAAAAAACTTGACTTTTGTAATCAGGAAGCCTCAAAACGTGTAAATACGCAAAAAACAAGCGTTGAATATTTAGCTTAAAAACATACATTATTTATCATATGTCTATGAGTAATTCAATTCCATTCCTGAGCAGCTTTCCTGGACACGGTAAAATATTATAGTGAAGCACTTCCACTAACAATAAAAAAGAATCGCTTAAATATTTGCAACCCTGTATATCTTTTGAAGAATATGTACAAACCACATAGTGCACCTAAATATAATCCTGTAACACACGGCCCAGCCTGAAATACACTTTTATCAATTTGCAACTATTGTCACACTTTTATCTAGTTCTTTTGTGTAGCCCTGTAAACGAACAGTGAATGATTTCCCTACCATATTCTACATGAGACATGCTTTTTCGCATATAAAAAATATATATTCGTTTCACTTGGTTTAGTGCAGTCTATAAATGTTAAACTCTACTTACCTGCAATTTCCCCCATAGAAGTAATGTATTTGAATTCTCTTGAGCGTCCCTGTACACGAACCATTTGCTTGATCTTAACGAAAATTTTAGTGTAACATCCCTATATCATACACATTTAGAATACCAAGTTTGGAGCTTCTGTTATAATTTGTTTTTGATATATGCTCAGACAGACACACACTCAGACACACAGGCAGACCAACCGCTAAAAGCATGATTTTTTGGATTCAGGGGACCTCAAAACGGGTAAATATATCAAAAACTCACTTTCGAAAATTTGACTCCAAAACAATACTTTCTCTAACTTATTGGTAAGGGAAAGTAAAAAGGATCTTTATGTTAAATTAACGCAAATAAATAAATAAATAAATAAATAAAAATAAAAATAAACAAATAAATAAATTAAACAAAATAAAAAATAAAAAAATAATTATAAATTTGTGCAAATAAAAGTAAATTTTAAAACTGTCATAAAAAAAAAAAAAAAAAAAAAAAAAAAAAAATGTCACTCACACAACTTTCGTTTATCCAGAAATTTAATATAATAAGTACAGATTAGAGATTAAGGGTTAAAATAAGGAGTACTGTTACGTAAACTTATGTTAGAACAATTGAGATTTATAGAATAATAAGTTCTGTATGACGGGGGCTACCGCCTCCCCAACCCCCCGTTTCATTACTGCACTTACATTTATATAGAATTTAAATCTGTTATTAAAATTAAAAGTTCACTTAAAATTATTCAGAAAACTTTCACACGCTTGAACTTTCACCTTGAAACTTATCAATCTTGATCAAACTTTTCCAGCAACAAACTTATGTTAACTTCAAAATACAACATTTGGATCTCCTAAAATTATTCGTTTTTAAGTTACTCTAAGAGACACAGAAAAAAGATCAAACGTTAAAAAACTTGACTTTGGTAATCAGGAAGCCTCAAAACGTGTAAATATACAAAAAACAAGCGAGGAATATTTAGCTTAAAAACATACATTTTTTAACTTATCTCAATGAGGAATTCGTTTCAATTCATGAACTGTTTTCCTGGAAATGATAAAATATTATAGTAAAGCACATCCACTAACAACAAAAAAGAATGTTATCGCTTAAATATTTGCAGCCCTGTATATCTTTTGAAGATTATGTACAAACCACATGGTGCACCCAAATATAATCCTATATTAATAATACACGACACAACTCGAAATACACTTTCATCAATTTGCAACTATTGTCGCACTTTTATCTAGTTCTTTGTGTAGCCCTGTAAATGAACAGTGAATGATTTCCCTATCATATTCTACACGAGACATGTTATAAAAACATACATTCGTTTCATTTGGTTTAGTGCAATCTTTAGATGTTAAACTCTACTTACCTGCAATTTCCCTCATAGACGCAATGTATTTGAATTCTCTTGGGTGTCCTTGTACACGAACCATTTGCTTGATCTAAACGAAAATTTTAATGTAACATCCCTTTATCATACACATTTAGAATACCAACTTTGGACTTTCTGCTATAATTTGTTTTTGAGATATGCTGATAACAGACACACAGACTAACCGCTAAAAACATGAATTTTTGGATTCAGGGAACCCCAAAACGTGTAATATATCAAAAACTCACTTTCGAAAAATTGACTCCAAAACAATACTTTCTCTACCTTATTGGTAAGAGAAAAAAAAAAAAAAAAGTAAATAAATAAATAATAATAAACAAATGAATAAAAATAAAAATAAACAAATAAATAAATGAAAATAAATAAAATTGAATAAAAATCAAATAAAACAAATTAAAAAATAAAATAAAATGAAAAATAAAAAAATAATTATAAATTAATGCAAATGAAAGTAAATTTTAAAACTGTCCTTCTTAAGAAAAAAAAAAAATAATCTGGTGTGTGTCTCACACAACTTTCGCTTACCCTTTCGCAAGCTTTCTGTACCATTTAATACAATGAGTACAGATTAAAGATTGAGGGTTAAGATAACGAGTAGGGGAGCGTGGGGCTAGTTGTCACAGGGGTAAGAAGTAACACGCAATTTACGAAATAGCTTGTAACATTTGTGAGTAAATATTTTTATAAATATAATTCTCATGCCGCGCTTTATAATGTAAGCAGAATCAGTTGTCCTCAAAAATGGTCAGTGAGAGGTTCGGTACACGTGCTTCATTTTAGTTAGTTAGTGGGAAAAATTGTTTTTCGTAAATTTTGATTAGAGGTATGTTAGTTTATACTTTAAAGAAATGTTTATAGCTATTTATTTAGTTTGTCTGTTGTGTTATAAAATGCATGTTTATTTTTTTTTTATTATTTTTTTTTTTTGTATAAATCGTTATATATTTTTATAAATAAACAGAATATCAAAAATCACACGATGGGGCAAGTTGAAACAAAAATTTGGGGCAAGTTGTAACATGTTAGAGGAGTGGCTTGTGGAGATGCCTACAGCCAGAGCTCAAAGTCACCGCCAATTTTCAGGAAACTTTCAGAAATGAAAAATTTTTGGCTTCTTTACCACTACTATGTTTAAACAGAAATATTTTCTGTGTTTTTATATTACAGTGCCGTGATTATTTAATCCCGAATTATAATCACGGTTTAATCATCAATTAGAGAATATTGCATAAAAATAGTGAAAGAAAAAAAAAAGAATTTCTGGTTAATGACAGTGTCCTGAAAAAAAAAAAAAAAAAAAAGGCGGAGAATTCGAGCTCTGCTAAACCCACTCTGTGTCAGAAGAATGGGTATAACGCTTAATTTGCAAAATGTGAGCACATATTAAAGGCATGAGAGGGAGCAAAATATCATTTGCTTGAATTAATTTCAACTCTGACTAAGATTGACTTTTATGTTGATTTTACTATAATCCATTTGATATAATTCATTGTTACTATACCAAGAAGGTTATACTTTAATATTAGTTATTAATTGCCTTTTTAAATAAATTACTAAATGGTTGATGACAAAAAACATTTTGAAATATTGTCGTTTTTATTTTTAGGGATCCTTTTGTATCCGTTACAATTTGCCCCAAACACGGGGCAAATTGTAACAGGCAAATAATTTTGAAAAAAATATTTTTTGTGCTGAAATTAGCAAACTTAACGAAAGTTTTTTTTTTATGAATATGATAGATGAATATGTGTGCTATAGAAAACAGCAATTATAAACAGGAAAACGTAAATACATTTCAAAATATGCTTAATTTTCCAAAAACTGTTACAACCCGCCCCACGTTCCCCTACTGTTACGTAAACTTACGTTAAAACAATTCAAATTAGGTTTCGGAAGCGTTTTATATGATAATTAGTTCTGTGAGAGGGGGGCTACCGCCCACCCCCCAGCCCCCATTTCATTACTGCACTTACATTTATATAGAATTTAAATCTGTTATTAAAATTAAAAGTTCACTTAAAATTATTCAGAAATCTTCCACACGCAACATTCCTTGAAACTTATCAATCTTGATCAAACTTTTCCAGCAACAAACTTATATTAACTTGAAAATACAACATTTGGATCTCCTAAAATTATTCGTTTTTGAGGTACTCTAAGCGACACAGACAAAGGTCAAACGTTAAAAAACTTGACTTCGGTAATCAGGAAGCCTCAAAACGAGTAAATATACAAAAAACAAGCGAGGAATATTTAGCTTTAAAACATACATTTTTTAACATATCTCTATGAGGAATTCATTTCAATTCATATAACGGCTTTCCTGGATATGATAAAATATTATAGTAAAGCACATCCACTAACAGCAAAAAAGAATGTTATCGCTTAAATATTTGCAGACCTGTATATCTTTTGAAGATTATTTACAGGCCACATGGTGCAGCTAAATATAATCCTATATTAATAATACACGGCCCAGCCTGAAATACACTTCCATGAATTTGCAACTATTGTTGAACTTTTACCAATTTCTTTTTGTAGCCCTGTAAATGAACAGTGAATGATTTCCCTATCATATTCCACATGAGACATGTTTTTACGTATATAAAAATATATATTCGTTTCACTTGGTTTAGTGCAGTCTATAGATGTTAAATTCTACTTACCTATAATTTCCCCCCATAGACGTAATGCATTTGGATTCTCTTGGGTGTCCCTGTACACGAACCATTTGCTTGATCTCAACAAAAAGTTTAGTGTAACATCCCTATATCATACAAATTTAGAATAGCAAGTTTGGACTTTCTGCTGTAATTTGTTTTTGAGATATGCTGATAACAGACACACACACAGAGACACACAGACAGATACACACAGACACACATACAGACAGACACAGACACACACACAGAGACCAACCGCTGAAAACATGATTTTTGGATTTAGGGGACCTAAAAACGTGTAAATATGACAAAAATTCACTTTCGAAAATTTGACCCAGAAACAATATTTTCTCTACCTTATGGGTAAGAGAAAGTAAAAATAATAACTAATTAAATTTTAATTAATAAACGATTAATTAAAAGACATTTCAATGGTCTAATTTTTCTGTAAAATAAAGAGACAATTTTTAATAGTGTGTGAAATACATTTGAATGCTAACATTTTCATTAGTATTACAATAATAGTACCAGATAATAATAAAGTATATCTCATGTAAAATGAATTACTATGATGCTAGAATGATGGAGTTTTGATTTTATTATTATTAATTATTTAGTGTACAAGTACATAATTGTAATTATATGTAAAAAAAGACTGTTTAAAAACTTCTGTTATATTCTATTTCTATTTAAAAAAGATATGGAAAAATAAAAATACTTTTAGAGCTATAATGACGTCAATTTTACCCTGCAAGTTTAATTTTTCACAAAGTTTTATATCAATTTTAATATTTACGCGTGAATTTCTTTTTATTAAAAATAAAATTTAAAATCAACTCGTAAACTTTTTTGGAAACAATTAAAAATTAAAATAAATTATGTATTTTTGTCTAAAAAAGGGCTTCTTCAATTTTTTCGATACTACGAGTATCCGTTTCGATACTGATTATTATTATTATTATTATTTTCTTAAACAAACAAACAACAACAACAACAAAAAAAAAAAAAAAAAAAAAAAAAAGATGAAATTCTGGCAAAAGCAGAATTTAGTTTAGCACGAAAAACTGACTATTAGTTTTTTTTTTTTTTTTCTGTTATAACATCTCTTTCAAATTATTCAATTATATTTTCGATAAATTTTCGATTTCGATCAATGTCCAACCATCGTAAAACTGGCGACAACGTTTTATCCGTAGATTGAGACCTCCGCCCTTACAAAAAAAAAAAAAAAAAAAAAAGTGATTTTGTGTTTTTAAAATATATATATAATAATAATAAAAAAAAGTTATATATTGTATATGTACACATTAATTTTGAAATTTGTTGTTTTGCATATTACGGCCCAAAACAACCAGTGTCTTTAGAATTCTAGGTATGTATAAAATAATAATATGTTTATTTTAATGTTCTCATTTCATATGTTTATTTCCAATATTTCTTAAATTAAGTCTCTGTGTATAGGAACTTTTATATTGTTTAAAATATATCTGAGGATAATAATTTCGCATTTGAGAAAGATTTTAAGAATAAAGTTATCGATTATTATGATTTATGTAATTACTAAGCTGGAAGTATCAAACATAGCAACGAACGTAATCATGTATATAAACATACACCTTACTACCAAAGTTTTGAAACATTTAATGAAAATATGCTGTTTGATATTTAACTACATTTTGTGTTCAAAATCTTTTTTTTTTTTTTCATTTCAAGATGTGTAAAATTTATCATATGTATGAATTATTCTTTTGCACAACTATTTGGTGTGCGATATCTATATTTGGCACTCGTACGAGTGCCGTATTCGATACAGCGCTACAAAATGCTACTCAGTACACCACAATTCAAAATTAAATTATAATTTTAAATTAAAAGAAGTTTTGTAAGTGGTAGCTCGAATCAGGAATGTATTTCAGTTAAAAAAAAAAGTTGTATGCTTTTGTATGTTTGCTCTTTAAAATTCTTTTATTTTATATCAACATTTCTTAAGGTGGTTCATAAATGAACGGTTGGCAATTTGTTTGCAGCAAGATGGCGCTGCTATAGGTCTTGTAAAAAAAAAAAAAAAAAAAATTAACAGAATTTTATTCCCACCCCTCCTGGAATACGTCACTTTAAACTTATCTAAAAGCTAAGACACACTTTGCAAGAATTCAAAAGAGTTCAATGCAAGAAATCTGTTTTTGGCGATAAATTTTCGTTTCTGGCTGGGGGAAAAAAAAAAAAAAGAAAAAAAAAAAAATGGAATTTTTATTTAAAGAATTCACTATTTGAAATGAATATTAAAATTTTTATGTGTAAATGGAATATTAGTTGTTTTCTTCTTTCAAGAGTTATCGATATTTACAAAAATCAATAAATGTTAAAAAAGAAAAAAAATCTTTTGTATCTAATGTGAATATGATGCATATAAAGATTAAAATGAACTTGATAATATATATATTCATTATTGCTTTTTTAGTATGAACAGTTACTTATATATTTATGAGTCTATCAAGTCTTCTGAAACAAAGTTTTAAAATTTCACCGTCTTAGATAATGAATTTTGGATTCAGATATTCGTCTTTTTAGTTCGGTACTGTAATGCATTCCCTCGAATAGAGCTGGGGAATAAAGTATATCCGAAGCCATCTAAATTAAAAAAAAAAAAAAAAAAATGCACTCCGGGAGTGCCGACAGAAGTGAAAACGTGAACAATTACGTGTGTATTTCTTGAATCGTCAGGAAATATTTTATTGTACAGGAAATACTTTTAAACGAAGTGTTTTTTTAAGCTATTGTATAGCTTTTATCGCGGGCTTTGAGCGCGGCGACCGAATCAGAAAATTCCGTAACGAAAAAAAAACCTAACACAGTTCGGCAGACTTCGGTAGACTTCGGCTGTACGAAGCTCGCAAGAATCGAGACGAGCTGCTCCGAAATCGGACGAATACGTAAGCAGCTGTTTGTGAGAAAGTATATAGGTGTATAGGTATCTATCATTTATGTGCAACAATGAATAGCTGTACGCGTACAATTTGTGTATAAAGTGTCTTTAATATGAATAAACAAAGTCCATTTATTTGTGTATAAAGTGTTTTTAATATGAATAAACAAAGTGCATTTATTAATGAAGAAAGTGATGAAAAAATAGTGAAAGAAAATGAGTGAGTACTCTATATACATACATTTTATTATTATCACAAATGCAGTATTTTTTAACACGCTTTTATTAGCTTCACCTGTATGTATGTATGTATGTATGTATGTATGTATGTTTGTTTGTTTGTTTGTAACTTCTCTGGGAGCAAACAAAAAAATTATATTGTGAAATAAAATCTTTTTGTAAAAAAATAGAACCGACTCCAAAAAGCAACTACTATTAAAAAAAAAATTGTATGAAATGAAACTAAATTGCGCCAAAAAGTATAAAATAATTTCCTTCGCCAAACAACCTATAACACTACAATTAATCATAACTTTTGAAGTCGGCGCAAAATTAAATAAAATTTAATTAGTTTTTAAAGGTTTGTTTTTAGATCGGTAGCAACAAATGCTGTCGTCTCGAATGATCCATTTTCATGTTTCCTTTATTATTGTATTCACTGTATACAATTGGTCCATTGGTAGCATCTACACAGAACAGTGGACATTTTTCACAATGCAGAATTTATGTTTCTACGAAGTTAGAGTTTTCTTTGCAAATTTGGTATAACTTTGATAACTATCATCCTTGGTGGCTTTTGGATTTGGCGTTGAAAACGTATTGCAAAAATATACACGCAAGATGTATATTTTCATAATACATTTTGTACGAAGTATTGTTTCATATTCTTGATTACTCTCTTAATATACCTTATCAAATTAATCATGATATCCCAAAGAAATTAAATATGTTTGCCAGATAATTTTGCGATTTTTCTTTCACCAAGGACGTCAGATACCAGCATCTTCGCCAACTTTTGCTGCTTACAAAATCTTATTTGTTTTCTTGAATCAAGATAGTTTTCGGCTGCGTTTTGCAGGTGACAATGTGAGATGTGTAGTTTGAATAGGATTCGATTTTTGTATTGAATAAAGGTATCAATTTTTATTTAATTTTGCGCCGACTTCAAAAGTTATGATTAATTGTAGTGTTATAGGTTGTTTGGCGAAGGAAATTATTTTATACTTTTTGGCGCAATTTAGTTTCATTTCATACAATTTTTTGAAGTCTGTTAAAAAAAATACTTCCCCTTCGTAAACGATATGGCGTAGAGGTAAGGCGCCGCGCTACGAACCTAAAGGTCCAGTGTTCGATCCCCGTCAGGGGAAATTTTTTAAAAATGGTTTTTGTTAATTCTAAGTTATTTTAATTAAAGATTTAAATGTATGTAAATATTACGGTGTATCACTCACACGATTTTCTCTTACCCTGAATCTTAATACTAAGATAGATATTTTGTGCTTTTTAGTTCACATTTCTATAAAAGCGTGTTCTTTAATTTTTTAAAACTGTAATATATATATATATATATATATATATATTTTTTTTTAAGCTATTGCATAGCTTTTATCGCGGGCTTTGAGCGCGGCGACCGAATCAAGAAATTCCGTAACGAAAATAAACCTAACACAGTTCGGCAGACTTCGGCACGGTGTTTCTGTGCGTGCGACTAGACGTATGCGTGTAGACTAGCTGCTAACTGTTCATAACTGATTCTATCTCTTTTAGACACAATGCTAGTGAGACAGCGTGCTTTTTGGCCGCGTCCACGAATGAGTTCGAGCCCGCGACTAGTTGAACCTTAACGTGTATGTATATGGTACGACTGTACGAAGCTCGCACGGATCCAGACGAGCTGCTCCGAAATCGGACGAATACGTAAGCAGCTGTTTGTGAGAAATTATATAGGTGTATAGGTATCTATCATCTATGTACAACAGTGAATAGCTGTACGCGTAAAATTTGTGTATAAAGTGTTTTAAATATGAATAAACAAAGTGCATTTATTAAAATCCCCCCCAAGGCACAACTTTAACATGAGAGGCACAACTATGACATGTTCCCTCCCCAAGGCACAACTTTGACATGAGTCCCCCAAAAGGCACAACTTTGACATGAGTCTTCCCAAGGCACAACTTTGACATCAGTCCCCCCGAAGGCACAACATTGACATGAGTCCCCCCCAAGGCCCAACTTTCACATGAGTCCCCCCCAAGGTACAACTTTGACATGAGTCCCCCCAAGGCACAACTTTGACATGAGTCCCCCCCAAGGCACAACTTTGACATGAGTCCCCCAAAAGGCACAACTTTGACATGAGTCCTCCCAAGGCACAACTTTGACATCAGTCCCCCCAAGGCACAACTTTGACATGAGTCCCCCCCACAAGGCACAACTTTGACATGAGTCCCCTCCCCCGGAACTTGAATTAATATCAAAGAAAAAAAAATACTGCATAATTAAATAAATAAATAATTATAATTGCATAAGTTGATAAAAAATGCTATGCAATAGCTTTACCGCGGCAGTCCCCGAGTGCCACACGTTTTTTTATTCATTAATGTAAACTACTACTACAAAAATTATATTACAATTTCATTTAATGCGCTAACGGCAATAGAGACAGTGTCCGGAGATGAGAGAAGTCGTGTAGAGCCGCACCAGATTCTAAAAACTTGAGAAAAATGGCGACTTTGGCCTTTCTCACTGTTTTTTTGAGGTCTAACTGCAACGTTTCTGGCTTCAATCTTTAAGAGACAGTGTCCGGAGATGAGAGAAGTCGTGTAGAGCCGCACCAGATTGTAAAAACGTGAGAAAAATGGCGGCTTTGGCCTTTCTCACGGTTTTGTGGAGTCTAACTGGAATAGAGACAGCGTCCGGAGATGAGAGAAGTCGTTTAGAGCCGCACCAGATTGTAAAAACGTGAGAGAAATGGCAGCTTTGGCCTTTCTCACTGTTTTGTGAGGTCTAACTGCAACGTTTCCGGCTGCAATCTTTAAGAGACAGTGTCCGGAGATGAGAGAAGTCGTGTAGAGCCACACCAGATTGTAAAAACGTGATAAAAATGGCGGCTTTGGCCTTTCTCACGGTTTTGTGAGGTCTAACTACAATACAGACAGTATCCGGCGATGAGAGAAGTCGTGTAGAACCGCACCAGATTGTAAAAACTTGAGAAAAATGGCAGCTTTGGGCCTTCTCACGGTTTTGTGAGGTCTAACTGCAATAGAGACAGTGCCCGGAGATGAGAGAAGTCGTGTAGAGCCACACCAGATTTTAAAACAATATACAGTATATAATTTTTAACACTTCACATTAGCAAGTTAATTGTATGATACATTATTTGTATCATACAAGGATGGAAAGCGTCAGCTGACGATGACGTGAGTTCAATGATTTTTATTCACCCAAGAGTTTTCACTTCAAATGGAAAGCGTCAGCTGACGATGACGCGAGTTCAATGATTTTTGTTCACCCAAAAGTGCTCAGTGCGCCTAAAAAAATTTTCACTTCAAAAAGAAAAAAAAAAAAAAAAAAAAAAAAAAACGATTCGCGAAACAAAATATATGCGAACAGTTTACGTATATAAGAAGCAAAGAACTTTGAACAAATATAATAAAATGCAAAATACCGCTTTATTTGTAGCACTCAACTTATTTTGTTCGCTTGATGAAGGGTTGTGTTTTAATTCGACCCGAAACAATTGTCACAAGTTTTGTCCATAGACTGAGACTAATAGTCCTCCGTCCTAATAAATATAGTAACATTCAGCAAACTTAAGACTTTAATACAGGAGTTTCTTGTTATTTCTCGCTTCATTATAACCTTAAGTCACCCGAAAATATAAAGAAAAAAAAATACCATTTAATCAAAAAAAAAATAAAAAAATAAATAAATAAATAAATAAATAAATAAATAAATAAATAAAATAAATAAATAAATTAATTAATAAATTATAAAATATTGAAAAAGGGAAAAGAAAGAAAAGAAAAATTACCAATTCAAACACAAACTTAATTATCTTGTTTTATTATTCATTTCATTTAGCACGCGCGCTTTTTATTTTCTAATTCAAATTTACTTAAAAAAAAAAAGAAAAAAAAAAACTTTTTCGATACTGTTCATTTCCAAACTGATTATTATTAATTTTCTTTTCTTTTCTTTTTCTTTCAAGGGGAAAAAAAAAGATTTTGATGAAATTCTGGCAAACGCAGAATTTAGTTCAGTTACTATTAGATTAGTTTAGAGGACTATTACATTTTTTTTTTTTTTTTAATTATAACTTCGCTTTCAAATTATTCAATTATATTTTCAATAAATTTTCCATTTAGAGAAATGTCCAACTATCGTAAAACTGGTATAGTAAAAATCTGTAGATTGAGACTAATAGTCCTCAGTCCTAAAAAACTGTTATATATCAAATAAAAGAAATAAAAAAGAAAAATAGTAATCAACCATTTTTCTAGAAAAAGAGGGTTTTTATATAAAAATTAAAATTTATCTGCATAAAATAAAGTTACAATAACAAATAATTTTATAGAAAAATGAAATAAAATATAACCTTAATTATAGAAAAATATTCCAATTTATAAATCTTACATATTGATTGCTATTTTTGATTAAGTATTAACATTATATTTACGTTTTGATTAAGTATATTTATTTCATACTATCAATAGTTGAATAAAAAGTAATATCTGGATTTATTTTCTTTTTTTTTTTTTTTAAACGTGAAGTCAAATTAAATAATAAAAACTTTATTAATAATTTTCTCATCAAAAATTTTGGTTATCACAAAATTTCTTCTATAAAACAGCGACACTTACCGGTTAGTATACATAAAAATTAATTGAACATAGTTTCTCTCAATTAAGATTTCACATACACAGTTTGTACAATTTTAACCAATAAATGCTGAGATATAGCTATTTGAAAAAAAAAAAAAAAAAAAGGTAAGAGCAGGGGCACTAGTTATTCGAAATTCTTATACCTAAATTGAGTTAGTACAACTTTTCATAATATCTAGCTCTTTTACCAAGTTTAGTGCACTTACATGTGATAGAAACAGAGATATAGTCTTTCCATAAACAGGAAATACTGCAGCAAAACAGCCCCACCTGTAGATCGATGTGTACCCAGATCGAATTGGCACAGTTCTTCATAATACCCGACTAACATACTAAGTTTGGTGCATATGTATATTATGTAAAATAAGATATAGTCTCCATATAAGATTAAATTGCAACATATCAGCACCAGCTCTTCGCAGATATGCACTCAAATTGAATAAGCAAAGTTTTACATTTTATATATATATATATATATATATATATATATATATGTATACCTATATAGCTGAGGCACTTTCCCGTAAACAGGGTAAATTGCAGCAAGACAACGTCACTTGTTGACCGATATAATCTAAATTTAATCAACATAGTTTTCATTATTTCTTTCATACGTATCAAGTTTTACTTACTTTTTCTACAAATGCATAAAACACACTAGATAGATTTTGAGATATAGCCATCTCTAAAATGGGAGAAATTGCAGCATAGCAACGCCAGCTGTTGGGCTTCATATCTCAAAATCTAATGAGCACAAATTTAAATCAAAGTTTAACCAAACGTACAGCTATGTTAAATTTCGCCCATTGATTAGAGAGATATAGCGGCCACAAAAGGTCTGTAGCACGCAGATCGACAGACTTTTTTTTAAATTGGTGACACTGTATTTAGGTTATTTCAAAACGTGTAATTCCACCGAAAATTAGAGGTAGAAAATTGTCTCGAATTCAGAACTTTCTTTTTGTGTATAGAAAAAAGTAATAATGATAAAGCATATAAACTTAAGAAAATTACTTATATATGTATATATAATAAAACCTTAATTAATAGAATTGCACAAGTACTTAATGAATGGATGGATAATGTTAGGTAGAAACAGGAATACACTTATATATATATATATATATGTGTGTGTGTGTGTATTTAAATAGAAAGCAACGATCTACCATATTGTCTTTTTGAAAAACGTTTTGGAAATAAAAAGGAACTTTAACTGTTCCCTTTTAATTTATTTTAGAAATGCGCGTGGAAACTAAATTACTACTACAAGTAACATTAAAGTTAAAGTTAAGTACTTTAAAGTTTAGTTCCAAGTACGCAACTAAACAAGTGTACAAGTACTTGATGAATGTACGAATAATATTAGGTAAAAACAGATGTGCATAAAACTTTTTATAAAAAGCAACTATCAACCATATTGTATTAAAATAAAGCTTTTCACAGGTAAAAAGAAACTTAATCAGTTCTCACTTAATTTATTTTAGAAATACGCAAGAAAACTTGTATAATGCAAAGAAAAAAACCCTCTTCTATAAAGTTAAGCGCAAAAATCCTGTAAAATGTTAAAAATCCATTTTTAGAAGCGCATTAAAAAAGTATTTCGCAATCAGAAAATGCCTCTTTTTAATCCTCAAAATAAATTGAAGGCATCGTGGAATAAATTGCCGATCGTCTGTGCCAACCTTGGCCTAGAATTAGATGTCTAAGCGCCAAAAAATCGCCACCAAAATACGAAAAACAAAACTACCAAATAAACGAGCACAGCTGATCGATCGAAGCCCCGGTTTCTGACAAATTCTGTTGCGCGGGCGCACGACGTCATTACCCGCACGTCTTGCGCCCTCCCTCCATCTCTTTTCTCGGCCCCACCGCATAGATTCTGACCACATCTGCCAATGCTCCCGATCCTTTTACCAGCTGCGGGACCAAGGTACTAAACATACCAGTCGGTTCTTTCACTATAACAGGGACGGTAGCAGTCACTATCTAAACGTGCAAAAATTATCTACCCGACATTTTTCTTCCATGCAACTGCCGGCACTATGGCTGGTAATGCTGGTCGTCGTAGTCATGATGACCGGCGGCGTTCAGATGACCAGGTCCGAAGAGGTTTTCACAAATGCTTTTTTGGTGGAGCTCAAGGACCGCCACGGAAATGATGTCGCCAACGAGGTCGCCAAACGGAACGGATTTACCAATATGGGACCCGTAAGTACCAACATACCCTCTCTATACATGTGTTCTATCATATGTTTCTAGTATTTACGTACTGAGTGATAAATACTCAAGTAATTTTGCTTAAAATTTACTGCTAAAACCGTTTTTCTTTTCCTCACATGCATTTGAAACTGAGATGCTTTGATTATATGAAAAATAAACAAACATACAACTGCAATAGTTTTTGTTATATTTTATTATGAAAAAATAAATAAATAAATAAATAAAAATAAGAATAAGTGTAATATTTATGACATGCATTTTTAGCATTTATTGTTGTCTTTATATAATTGTTGACATAATTATTTGTGAATGTATTTAGTTTTAAAAGTGATACATTTTATCAATATTGTGTGAATTCATTAGAAAAAATGCCATAATTTTTATTATCATGACCCTATATGCTTTGAAATAAATTTACTAAAAATTATTTTAATTTAAATGTTAAGAAAAATAAAAAAATCATTATTCTTCAATTAAAAATTTATGTATTCCAAAATTCAAATTGGCAGTTATTCAAAACATTAAAAATGTAAGAATATCAATATGTATATATACAAGGATCATAGGAATACTTCCTAGTATTCATTGAAGTGTGTAATTTTTATAGCATGAATATGTTTTTTTATTCTTAAATAATAAATGGAAAAATTTAATATCGATATTCTATTAATGTGAATTTTAAAAATAATTTTATTTTCCTTGAAGGTAATTTTTTTTTTTAAAATTACAATGAATTATACATTATTATGTATAATATGAGGAATGCACATATGCTGTCTTGGAATTAAAAGATATACATATCAAACGAAACCTTTTTTATCCATTTTTTTTCTTTCTATATATTTCCATTTTTTTTCAGTATAGATGTTTAATTGTATATTACTCTGAATATGTCATAGCTATTTTAATAAAGTATATACAAGCATGTAATGATATTATTGAATATAACAATGATGGAAAATTATTGTAAACGTGAATTCATGTATAAAATATAGCACTACCCTGGTAATATTTTACAGAAATTGTGAGAACATTCTTTGACCACCCCCTTCTCAATATAAAATCATCGCGTAAATATAATTCCGAGTCCATTTGCTAACGCTCTTTCCCTTTCCCTGAGGAAGCAATAGTGTACACAAAGACAGAAATTTTTTGATCCAAAAAATTCTAAAGTTCTACAGTTTTGAATAATTAAAACAAAATTATTATCATTTTTTTAAATTTATTTAACCCTTTCAGGGGCACTAAGTAAAAATGATTGAATTTCCTTTTAAATATATATACATCATAAAGTAAACATCCCCTACAAGTCATATTTGATGAAGAAAAAAATTCAGCATGTGGGGATTTTTTTGTGGGTGGTGGCTAGGCGTTCTAGCCACTGTGTCTATAAACCTAAAAGATGCTCCTAAAAATCAAACTGAAATTAATGATCTAAGAAAATATGTAAATCTGTTGTATTTAAAAGGTGCATTACATTATATTTACACTACCAAATACTTTTGAATAAAAAATTATTTTTCATAAAAATATGTAAAAGAAACTTCAAAAAATTTTCCCGCAACTTGTCCATTTAAAAGAGTCACAGGCACATCCTGCTTAAAGTTACTGTAGTTCTGCCACCTCTATTTCAATTTTAGAAGTACACATTAACTTTTCATAAAAGTGGATAAAAAAAATAGCCACTGCACACTTAGAGAAAAATTTCTAAAGTAGGTGGATAGACCCTCTAGCCACCGCCCCTGAAAGGGTTAAATGACTTTTCTATGCGTAATCTACAATATAGACGAAACATCAATATACATTTTGTATATACGTTAAATTAAACACAAATAGAGAGAAAAAAAAAAAAAAAAACCCTTTCTTCTTTAAAAATGGGATAAAAGAAATAAATAAAAAGTAGAATTTATATAAAATGACATAATTTGCTAAAAGTTTTTTCATAATTATAACTTAACCGGAAATTAAGCATTTATTACTTGTTATAAATATTGTAATTAAATCACTTGTTTTGGACTGTAAAATAATCTAACATTCAATAACAATTACGAATTTGAATGACCCTGAGCTTGACGAAATTCGTGGCAACAGTTTTCTGTGATTTACAGTGACTGCGAATCTATGTATGATACGCAACCTACTGCCATGAATTTTATTTAGCCTTAAAGAAACGTTTTATTGTACCAATTATATATATCAATATCTATCTATCTATATATATATAAACCTGATTTTCTTTTAGCTTTCAAAGCGACGGTCATGTCTATCTGAAGAAATTTACTTTTTTAACTCTTTAAAGCGTATTTATTCTTTTTTTTTGAATACATTAATATATCTAATATATTATCTATTTATTAGTATAATATATTAATTAAGTTAAAGCAATACGACAATAAAAGCTAGAAATGTTAAAATTCAAATATGTTAATTATAAATCACAATGACAGTTAAAGTTATAAAATATCTGAACTTTTCGTAATACATTTATTCGAGGTTCATAAAGTAAGATTTCATTTTGTGCCTTCCTGTGTTGCGGTTAAATTCTTTGAGGTCAATCGTAATGAAAATGAGTTAATAGCAGAGATATAATTAGAACTTATTTCTTATATATTCTCGATCTCTTAGAATTGAATTAATAAAAATTTTCGTTGGGGGGAAAAAAATAAAATAAGAGAGAGAGAGAGAAATTTCAATATTTTTATACTATACCTCCATGAAAAGCATTATCAAGGGGAAAAAAATCTGTAAAAATTACTAATATTTTATTTACAAACTTTAAAAGCAATATCTAATAATTTATATGCTAATGGTTTATAATGAATTTATCTTTCATTCATTATCATTAAATAAAATTGTCTCAGCAGTGTATGAGAGGTTCTGCTTTCCAAGATGAAGATGAGAGGTGCGGATTGGATCGTATGTCACACACGTCGGCGCAGCCGTTCGAGGTTTTCCGTTCGTTTCTCCGAAATTTGCGTAAATAGAGGCCAAGACTCCTTAAAAAGATCTCATGGAGGGCATTCCTCTCAGGTCTAAGATCTTAGTTTTGTTTATCAGCCCTAGCCACGTCATAAAATGAATACTAAATTTATTTTTCTGTAAGTGCTTACTTTTTTTTTTTTTTTTTTTTTTTTGCATTATGTAATCAATCTGTCTTGTACAAAAATTTGTATAGATTTTTTATTTTCTCCGACTATTTTCCTAATCTCTCTTGTGACCTGTGTTAAAGGCATTGTACTATATTTACAGAACACTTTTTAAAAGCTTTAACACCGAAATACTATTTCCTCCTTTATCTGATATATTCGCCATATTTATAAATATTTTCTTTCAACGTCTTTTGAATCAAGCAACATCTTTATAAAAGCTTTCATAATATAAATAAATTAAATTACGTAAAGAAGAGTGAAATTTTTCTTTCCATATAATTGTTATTAAAGAATAGAATAAATTTTTCTTTTTTAAAAATTTATAGTTAAATCAATTTACTGGAATAAAAGTAATATAGTAATGAAACTTTTTGAAAGTATTCTTTTAAGAAAAGTTTTAAAACGAGGCAGGTTGAATTTTAAAAGAGAAAAGCAAAAGAATATTTTATTTATCTATATTTTATAACATCTGACAAATTTTTTCATGTTATTTTTCTCAAATGGTAAAGTTATAAAGAAAAATAAGATAAACTTTAATATAATATTTTTAATGGATGTTAAATATAATTTTATATAGATTTTCAAATTTTTCTTTAAATTTTGAATTAATTAATGCAGATTTCTTTTAATTCCACATTTCAAAATTTTGAGGCGTTTCAAAACATTTCAAAATAGTTTTTATGATTTATAGTATAAATTTACTATAAATAATTTTTACATCATTAATTACACTGTTAAAAATTTCAGTTCAAACTTGAACCACTACACAGAGTAAAGTTATAAGCAGTACCATAATATGGTTCAATCTCACTCTTAAGTTTTGTACTTCATGCGATTAAATTTAAAGACTTGGAGCTACCATACATCCATTTATAAGGAAAGTATGAATCAATAAAATTCCTACTGAAATCAAATCAAGCACAAATTAAAGAGTGTAGTCGAAAACATAGGGTAAAGAGCAAATTTTGTGCAACAACTCACGCATGGGCAAAGGTAAGACTAAAATTTAGTCCCTTTCATCAAAATGAACGAAACAGGATTAGTTGGAAAGAAAGCATGGTACGATGCCAGAATGTTTGACTTGAGACAAGAAGGTATTTAGTTCGATCCCCGTAGTGGTCGAATTCTGAATATTTTTTATTTAAAACATAATACCAACATTTGGTTCAACATAAAATTACCAAATCAAGGTAAATGGTTAAGCTCTCAGATGATTGAGCTACACTGTTAAAAAAATGCAGAAAAAATACAGAAATTCTCTGTAATTTTAGAAAAAAAGGCGTAAATTACGGAAAAATTACGTAGACAAAACGTATTTTACGACTTTTTTTCTGAAATTACAGAGAATTTCTGTATTTTTTCTGCATTTTTTTAACAGTGTACTTGAGTAACAAGTTTTGGTTCAAGCTAACACCAAATTTTTAATAGTGTACAATTCGCAGTAAAATAATAAATGAAAAATATAAATTAATTAAAATAAAGGAACAAAACGTAGCTGTAACTGTACGTTTTACTGGTTTAAAAGAAAGAAGGAGTTAAAAGTCAACCTCCTATTCATTTTCAGATTTCCTGTTGCCATTATTTCAAAAAATTTCTCATAACAAAAGTAAAGCTACCTAAAAAAAAAAAAAAAAAACTTGACTTTAATTAAATTATTATTTTTCTATGAAATCTGTAACTTTTTGCTTTTTTTGTAGAATGTTAGCTCGCAAATTATAAAATGTCAACTCAGCGCTGGACTTAAATTTAATTAAATATTATATATATATAATCTAATTTTCTACTAAATTTAGCATTTTTCAATTATGAACTCACATTTTTTATATTTAGCCAATTTTTACAAAATCAGTTAAAAATTCGCGATTTTTTTTTTTTTTTTTTTTTTTTTAATTTATTTAACATTATAATAATAATAATAATAACGGTGATTTATCATCTAACCTAAATTGAAAGTTGGTAGATCAATTGCTCAGAAATTTTAAAATATCAATGCAAAGTGACCTGAAAAATTAAGCAATTAATGAGATTAGTAATAATAATAATAAACCTCTGTAAAATATCTAATTTTTAACTGAATTTAGATATTTTTGGGCTGTGAACTCATTATCACTATTGATAATAAATTTTAACTTTTCTCAAAATCTGCTTATTACTGGTACAAAGACTTGAAGATAAAATAAATAAATAAATAAATAAACACTAAAGTCGACTATTAATTTGTTAAAGGTATTTACAAAAGATGCATGAATATTGGAGTTTGAAACTTTTCTTAAAAAGTAGTTTTTAATTTAAAAAGAAAAGAGAGATTTGTTGCTGACAGTTTGTAAATATTAATATATATTTTTTTCCTTTTTTATATAAATAAACACAAATATAATACTATAAATATAAAAGGTTTGGAAAATATTTCAGGCTACTAATGGTGTGAACCCAAGTAATCAAAGTGCTATATTTCAAATTCTTTATCTTAATAATTCTACAATAATTGTAGTAATAGCGTTAACTTAAACTGTTATTAGTTTTTTTTTTTTTTTTTTTTTTTTTTAAGAAGTACTTTCTACGTGCCAAATTTTAAGTTTTTAACGTTCTTTTATTGTGGGGAAAAAAAAAGAAAAAGAAAAAGAAAGATAGAAACATGGTAAAAACCGTGAAATCAGATGCATGATAAATTGCGATTTTAAGGACATTATTTTAACTACCTTTTACCAATCAGCTCATATGTTAATGATCCCAGACCCCCTTTCTCTCTTTCTCTCCCCCCTCTGTCTTTCACTCTCTGTTTTTATTTTTCAGTAAATTAATAAATGCACCTTTTATGCTGTAAAGTACACTGTAATGCTAGTTTTGAATTATGATGAATAAAAACTCCATAAATAAACGCTAACACTTACCATAGCTTACAGCAATTGTTTCGAGTATATGTAACAAATCACGACCTCTCATCACTAGGAAACAGTTGACACGAATAAAGCATGCAGTTGATAAAGGGGGGAGATTTTCACTCGACACAATTATATAGTGTTTTTCTAATTTATGATTTTTGCTCACAAAGTTGTTCCGTCAAAATCAGTTAAAATCAGTTAATCCAATCTTTTAGAAACATATTACATTAACCATTCTATATATACTGATATACAAAATTAAAGCGACAACCTGTTTTCTCGTTCTCTTCTTTTGCACATAATTTTTAAACAAATAAACATATGAACATAGAATTTGGATGGTCTGTTTTTTATCATATTATTAACCGAATTCTATGTAACTTTAGCATAAGAATAATTTTTAAGCTAATAAATATTCATTTTTCTCTCAAAAGTAAGCTTTGGAAAAAATGAAAAATTTCAATAATTTTAGGAAAGAACACTTAATGAAAAGTGGTGTTAAGGATGCATTAAAGATGAGTAAAGACGCACATGCCTTGAAATGTTAAAACTAAATCTCGATTTTGCTTTCTGTATTAATTTTTCTTTTACTCTTATAATGGACTTAAATATATATATATATATATATATATATATATATAAAATTATTAATTTGCAAACTATGAGCATCACCAGAATAATAAAAATGTCGATAAATAGTTTTTATAATGAACATCTTATTCAGTTTTCATGTTCGTATGTATATTTTTTAAAAAGCTATTCACATGCGAAAAAAAGAAGAAAAAATAAGAAACAGGAAACTGAATACAGGTAGAAAGGTTTGATTGTAATCTAACATATGGATGCGTGTGCATCTTCACCTATCTGTAAGGCATCCTTATGACCATTTTTTAATAAGTGTTCTTTCCAAAAATTATTGAAATTTTTCATTTTTTCCAAAGTTTACTTTTGAGCGAAAAATGAATATTTATTAGTTTAAAAATTATTCTCACGCTAAAGTTACATAAAATTTGGTTAATAATATGATAACGAACAAGCCATCGAAATTTTATGTTCATATGTTTATTTTTTTTAAAATTATGTGCAATCGAAGAAAACAAGATAACAGGTTGATGCTTTAATTTTGTCCTCCAGTGTGTATATATATATATCTGTAATTATTTATTTTATAATGATGCATATTTATTTTATAATGATGCATATTTTTATTTGTATTATATTTGTGTTTATCACAATGGTTTAGTTTATTGCAATAGAATTTCAGGCAGAATCTTCGACAAAATCAGGCATAGAATCCTTTTAGCCTTCCTCTTAGAAAAAAAAAAAAAAAAAAAAAAAAAAAAAAAGACGTAAACAACTTTGTGGTCATCGAAAAACTTTTTTAATATTTTCTATAGAAATTTATTCAGCTCAAATTATTTGTTAAAGTTATTGTTCACCAAACTGGTTTTCTATGGTGTTTTTCATCTTAGAAAAGTGTAATCCTAAATATCGGAAGAAAGTCAATTTTATGCCCTTCAGATGACATCTTACAAAATGTACATTTAATTTTTTTTTTTTTTTATTTACTTATTCTTTGGTTAAAACTTAAAAAATCAATATAATATTATTTCAAATTACACATATATAGAGTCCACCGATTTGCTTTAAAAGTATAACTTAAAGGTAACTATTACAAATAAATTTATTTTAATTTCACAATAATTGGTTAAAAGTAATTATTACTGTGTACATATATATGATTTTTTTTTCCTGTGCTGCCTTATTAAAAATTACGAAAAACTGATGAGTGACACGCACCAAAAACTGATAGAAGCCAATACATGTCAAGGTACAACTAAATATAAATGTTTATAAAATTGCGTGATATAGTTCTTTATTTAGAGCTGCCACAAAATTGTCACACATGCACACACAGACATACATCTTCATAACATGTTCAAGTTGCATTTTGATTATTTAAATTTTGAAACGTGTAAAACTATCGAAAACCAGAAGTTTTTACGAATCTAGCACTTTCCACTTATAAATATAGAAGAAAGTGAGAAAGTAAGAAGCAAAAAATTTCAATCAGTGAAGGAGAAATGCCTAGTTTTTCGAAGTAGATTCTAAAATTTCCTTTAGTTATTCTAAAAGGTTATATCCTTCATTACTTTAAGTTTTACACAATGATTTAAGGAAGTGCATGTATATTTTAGTTTTAATTCTGTAAATATCAATTATTAATAATAAATAGAATAAATATAATAAATACAATAATGCATAATAAATACAACTAAAAAAAAAATAATTTTTTAATTGCATAAACAAAAATTATTTTCATACTATTAAAAAAATAATCATACATTTATTTAATTTAAGTGAGATAACTTTGATTAATTATTGTTAAAAATATTTCATATACAAAATTTCTAATGTAAACCCCATTAAATAATTCTGTGTCGTCTTTTAATAAAAATTCTTTTAATTAAAAAAATATTGTTTGATTCAAAACCAAATCTTATTTTGTCTTGAAACAGAAAGCGCATTATAAAAATCGATATCAGGACCAATAATTGCTTTTGAAATTTTTTATTTGAACTCGAAAAATTAACAGAACTAGAGTCCCAACTTAAAACAATCCAAATAACTGCTAAAACTCTAGCATAAATTTCGAACTCGGCACGTACCGGGAATAATTTAAGCATTAGCTACGATGTGGATATGAAGAATAATATGTATATATATATATGTGTGTGTGTATACAGTGGATGATCATCACAATAGGGTCAGTGGTATTTCATTTTTTCAATTTTAAATATCTTTTAATTTAAATGTGAGGATTAAATAACATTTCAAAGCATATAAATTTAAATTTATGCTCTTTTTTAACTAAACTAATATATATATATATATATATATATTATTATTATTATTATTACTTTTCAATATAATTTATTCATAAACAAAACACATTAAAAATTAGTATAACCACCCTAGTTAGCAATTACATACTCTCATTTTGCGTTCTTGAGATGGCTTTTTATATTGCTGTTGGCAACACACGATTCTGGTGCCAGATTTGAATAATCTTTTTAAACGAAACCTTGCTTACGAGTTTCACAGCTGATAATCGACAGTCAGTGTTGCCACCTGTAAAATTTATATATATATAAATATACAGAGAGAGAGAGAGAGAGAGATAAACAAGAAGCAACTTATTGAAAAGTATGATGATTTTAAGTGAAAGTTGTAAAAAATACTGTATGATCCTAATGTGATGGCTACCCACTGCAGTATATATTTGGAATAGTATAAAGCAGACAACATATCAATAACTTCAGTAGGGCAGATAGAAATGTCTCCAAAAATAGATGTAATGCTTCAATTTACGAAAAAGTGTAAACGTAGTATTTTTTAGAACTGTTTGAAACAATTACATTTATCAAAAAAAAAAAAAAAAAAAAATACAGATCGTGAAAATAAAACTTACTTTGAAGAACATATAAGAGGACTATAAAATATTTACTGCCAAGATCATACGAACAACTTTTACAACGTCATGGATATTAAGATACGGTTATTGAAAAATTCCAAAACATGATACAGAGAATATATATTTATAAAAGGTCATAATAGATAGGAAAAAAAACAAAAATACTCAAATGAAACAAAAACAAAAACAAAAAAAAAACAAGACTGAAGAAACATTGAGGGCACCACCAAGAGAATTTTCCAATACAGAATTGACACAGTACGGATGTTTCATGTACTGCTAGTAAAATAATAATAGTAATAATAACACTGTTCTGCATAACATGCTCCTCTATTTTTATCACTTTTCTGTAATTTTATGACTATAAATTTGATTTGTAGGGGAGGAAAGGATTATTTTAACTATTAAATGCAGTCGAACCTCGTTAACGTGAACACTGTTAACGCGAATTACTTTTAACATGAACTGTTTCCACAATCCCCGTCAAAATGAAGATTAGTTTAGTTATAAGAAGATTAGTTACTGATAGCATGAACTACTGATAACATGAACACATTTTTTTTTTATCCCCCTTGAGATTCATGTTAACGAGGTTCGATTGTATCTTCTGAGAGGCTACAGAATTGAAAAATTCTAAAACATGAATATTTGAAGCCAGCAAAAAATTTAGGGAGGATTTGCCACTGAAATGACAAATTACATTTATTATATTTTATTAATCAATTAATATTTTTATTTATTATACATTATATTTTTTCTGTTTTTAAGTGTTAAAATAATTCTTTTCCATTCTCCAAATCAAATTCATGGTCATAAAATTACCGAACAGTGATAAAAATTGGGGGGAGAGGTTGGCGTCCCGAGAAAACTGTGGATGATTGGGCACATGGGGGGGGGGGTCATATTCGGATTCAGGAGGTCATTTTACGTAAAAATCAGCAGGAATGGTATCAGGATTCGAAAAGTAATTTTTCTGAAGAGCAGTGTAATATGCAATGTAACCCCTACACCTTACTAGGAGATAAGAAAATATCTAATAGAAGTCCTATATATATACATACATATATACACACACGCACACACACACACACACATATATGTATATAAAGAAGATGCACAAACCAAGAGCTACGAGCGTACATATATGCTTTTTCTATCATTTAGTTTTTTGCTTCTTGGATGTAAATTATTTTTGTCATAAAAATATATTCGAATTAAAAAAAAAAAAAAAAAAAATGTAACTAATAAAATTTACATTAAAGGATATCAGACGTTGAAATTAATTGTTTTTGTTTTAGATTCTATCGATTCTATTTTCAAGGCTTTTATCATTTTTACGCATATTAAAGTTTTAAACGATGAAAAGTAATTTTAGAGATAGAAAAGCTTCTTTTATGGTGAAAATAACGCCCAAATTCAAAATTTTCCATGCGAATTCTAAATTATTTAAAATCTCCGATTATTTTACTATGCGTTTTTTGTATGTAGCTGAACACAGACGTGCAGTGAATTTTTAATATCTCAATTACAGCATCAGGCACAAACAAAAGAAGTGTAAAATTTGAAATTTTCCTGGTTATGGTTGGGTTTTACGTCAAACTAGTGCTGCGCAGATGGGCAATTGGTGACGGTCTGGGACACACCCCTACAGGTGGTCCGGAGACATGCCATCACAATTTTGATCCTCCACGAAAGGGATGGCTCTCCCGCTTCGGTGACCCCCAGAGGTATAACTTTTGATGGGAACATGGAGGACATTGCGGCCACGACAGATTTTACGTGCACCAGCCACCATTAGTGTACACGACGGTCTTTGGCCGGCTCGAGTACCGAACCCGCAATCTTCCAATCACGAGGCCGGCGCTCTACCGACTGAAATTTTCCTGAACTTTCGTCCCGCGACTAAATTTGAGAATTAATATTTAAGTAAATTTAAATTTTAAAATTTTTTAAAAGCTATTAACTAATGCATGAAGAACCATAGAAAGATATTATTTTAAAAGTATTATATATTTGGTACATTTTGTAATAACTCTCTGGATATTTTTAAATGTATCGGTTTTAATAATTTTCATCATCCATTGTCCCGTTAAAAAGTTTTCCTATTTGGGGTTTATTAATAAAACAACAATATTGCAGAAGCAAGTATTTAATTAACATTCAAAGTGGTTGCACAAATTGTAAGTGCCGAGGTTACTTCTGATATATTTTTAGGAAGTAATTTATTATTGAAGATTCATCAACGTTAATAGCAACGACAAATATTTTTAATATTCTTTTGCCGTTTATAAATTTTAATCAAGAACTTTATCAAAGATTCATCAAGCTAATGGGCAATTTATAGAGTTTTATTTTTCTGTTGTCAGCCACTTTAATTTACAATCGAAAATTCATTTTTGGTTCACTAATTTAATGGCCAGTAAACAACCTGTGTCGTTTAGGATATTTTTATAACTTTTCGTTGTCATGACAGTAGATTTTTGAATTGAGTGTATCTTGCTTTGGTTATAAATTAATTTAGGTATTTGTAACATAAGATTAACTAGCATATTTTCACTCATGGAAAATTAAGAGAAGTATCTATATAACATTTCTCTAACGTGGACCAGTTACGATTAAATTTTGTCGAAACGATACGATAGTGATGTAAATAATAAAATACGCAAGGATAAAAAATAATACTTATAAACGGACAATATTTAAAAACGCGGACTCAGATCAATGATCTAACAAGAAAAAATGATGACATTTGTCTGATAAGATTGTTTTATGGAAAAAATGTATTTTTAAAAGTCGCTTCTTTAGAATCTTTTCAAGCATCATTTTAAACCTTGTAATACTTTAAAGAATCGAATATGAATTATTATCATAAATTGACTAAAAAACGCAATAATTAAAAGTATAATGAAAATAGAAATTAGTTATTTTTATTTATTTATTTATTTATTTTTAACAAAAAATTATACTAAAAAAAATAAAAAAAAATTCACCGTACTCTTGGAGATAAACATTTAAAAAGCGACATGGGGGGGGGGGCTATATTAAAACTGTACTGCTTGCGGAAGTATGAAAACTGGGTCGTCAACCATGGATTTTATATTGAAACCTTTCTTTTTCTGATTTTGGTTTCGCTATTACAAAATATAAATTTAGTTCTAATAATAATTTGGCTTCTGGTAAATTAAAATTTTTATTACGTGGTGAAAGTGGTATAATATTTATAAGTTTCAAATTTTAAAATTAAATAAGAAATAAAATAAAATAAAATAAAATAAACAAATAAAGTGTGAAAATTTCGCATGAGTTTGCTAGTTCAAATATGTATTTTATGACTGTATATATTAATGATTAGGGTTTATGCCAATATGGCGACAATAATTACCAAGTCACAACCATGAAGTCTATATTAATGATTAGGGTTTATGCCAATATGGCGACAATAATTATCAAGTCACAACCATGAAGTCTATATTACTCCGTGGTCACAACATATATCACCAAAATCACAGATACGAATAAATTTTGATGCCAAAAACATTTTTAAAAACCGCTTTTTTCTTTCTTATATATATATATATATATATATATTAAAAAATAGAAAAAAAATTTAATACATTGAAATAAACTTTTTGAAATCGAAATCCATGTTTTAACTCACTGTTCTGGGAGAGTTTTCATAATTTGAACAGTAAACACTGCTTTTTGGCGTTTCTCTAAAACGTTAAATTATTTAACAGAAGAATTACGTGTATTTAACACTAGATCGGTTTTATCCTCAGCATGATATGGTTAATATCATTGGCATAAACATATGTCGGTAGTATGCAAAGCGTTCAACTCGAATGCTAAAGTATTGTTTTAGAGGAATGCTAAAGCGGGGATCGTTTTTCTTAGCAAACGTACTTTTATGTGACCCGCAAGCAATGTAATAAAAACAAGCTTCTAATTTTGATTTTCCTTCTTTGTTTTGTATACGCTTTTAACAGCTTAATAGTCGACTTTAATATACATTTTTTTTTTTTTTATTTCAATGTTTTGTATCAGTGCTTACTTTGAGTCTGTTTCATCTGCCTGTTACATTCAAATTACTTAAGATTGAAAATACAGTAGGCAGCAAAAATATTCAAGCGTTAGCAATAATTCCTATGTATAAAAAGTACACTTAATACTGTTTTGTTAAATAAATCCTTGTCGAATCATGTTCTTAAACTGAGTATAAGAACATGACTCGACAAGGCTTTATTTAACAAAGCAGTATTAAGTGTACTTTTTTTTACATAGGAATTATTGCTAGCGCTCAAATAATTTTGCTACCGACTGTATGTCTACAATCGGCAGCAAAATTATTGAAGTGCTAGCAATAATTCGTATTTAAAAGATGCGCACCTAATACTGTTTTGTTAAGTAAATATTTGCCGAGTCATGATCTTAGTTTTTATGCTTTTATAAAAAAGTAAGTTGATGATAAAAATTAGCGATCAAACTAAAGGGAAAAAAAAAAAAAAAAAGAAAGAAAAGAAAAGAAAATGTCTATGTGCGCTTCAATAATTTTAAAGCCGACTATAATTATTTGAATCTAAGTCGTGTAGATCTCAATTAAGAATTAAAGATTTTTAATAGTTCAGATACATCTTAAAAGGTCGATTTCATTTGTGGAACAGAAAAAAAAATCTTTCGAATTCGTTTTATAATGTCGGGTTTATCAAAAATATTTAATATTAGTTTAAAATAAAATTTTGTAGAATTAGGTAAATTTAGAACACATGGAAAATTTTGTAAAATTATGTAGAATGCAAGATATTTAATATCTGAGAGAATCTTCCGTTGTTGATGAAATTTCTCCATAGTTACTAAATTATGAACTTGATTGACATTTATAGGCTAAATACTTATAAGAATTCTCAAATTATCTTGCTAAAAAGACAAACAAACTTTAAATTAAATCCCCCCCCCCCCCCAAAAAAAAAAAAAAAAAAAAAAACTTTGAGTTATTACAAGTCACTTAAAAACGTTTAAACTGTAGATTATAAAATTAGTTGTAATTTTCTTTTAGATAACTTCTTTAAACTTTCCGATGTCTAGTAATATTATTTTTTCCGTCTACCACATGTCTATCCAATCACACCTCCTTCTGTAACTCTGAATAATAATAAATTAAAAGAAAATTAAATATTAGGAATATTAGGCTAATTTTTTACTATGTCTTTCTTTTTAGGTTTATAATTTTTATTAAAACTCCTTATTTAAATTCCATATCAAAATAAAATTCTTTATAAAATAAAAGTTCTGACTTTTTTAAAAGATAAAAAGATGATTGCAGCATTTCAAGTAATAATAATAATAATAATATAAATCCTGTTTTGTAATGAATATACACTGATATTTTTTTATATGTTAAATATATACAGTGAATACATTCTTAGAGTTTCTTTGAATAACTTTTATAAGGAATGTGTAATAAAATGATAAATATTACGTTCAATCGACAATTCCTTCTTAATTTTTTTTTCCTTATAGCTTCATATCATATCTTTACATGTTTAAATATTTCAATTTGAGTTAAAATTTTAGTAATACAATAAAAATCTGACATTGGTAAAGTAATCGAAATCTTAGACAAATAGCACGGTTTTAGTTTTTATTATTATAATCTGACTTAAACTAATATACCGTAGTTAACAGATATGTAAAAGTCAATTTCATACAAATATACATTACATTCAACAGAATTTTCTAATTTCATTTTCGTAACTGAATATTAAATAATATTTCTTATATAACTATATTTTCTTCAAATTTTCATCATAAATGATTAAATGCAAATATTTGCTAAAATAGAGGTTCAAAAAAAGATAATATAATTTCTTGGCGAATCTGATTTTATTTAATGCATTCTTAATGCATAATTTTTCTGTATAAAACACAGTATTTATAATGTCAAAATTCATGGTTTTTGCTAATAATGTAAATTTAAAAACAAATATAATACGTGCTGTCAGAAAGTAAGATATTTTGTTATAAATTGTTCTATCCTGTATTCAAACAAATCCTTAAAGGAATAATCTATAATGTAACAGATGTAGAAAAATGTACTCCATTAGGCAGATTATGCTTCTATACTTAAAGTATAAAACATATTTGTGAATAATGCTATACAGATGAAATTAAATTAGGGCTTTTATCTAATAAGCACTTTGTTTAGGAAATTTGAAAATTTTATTTATAATCTGTCTCGAACAATTTGTATAGTGGATTGCAATAATTGCAGTTTTCTTGAAGTTATTGAATTTCAAAACCAATATTTTCAGAATAAGTGATGAACATTTACTCTGTTTTACAATATTGTTTTTTACAACACTATGTTTGTTTTTTATTTTTTAAATAAACACAATAACAAATGTAAATTTTACTTCTAGTGTAACATTTTTATAACAACAATATTTCATGCACACTTTTTTTTATACGTTTATGAAATTTAAATCCTAAAAAATTATAAGAATACAAACATTTTTGTCAAAGAGTGAAAATTGTAGGTATACACGATTTTTTGAAATAATGTTCTTTAAAGTAATGTTTCTTGCAAACAGTAATTTGTCATTTCTCTAATTAAAAAAAAAATATTGTAACTTGGATAAAATTCAATGTTTTATTTTTACTAAAAGAAAAAAAAAAAAAAAAAAAAAGGCGTAAACAGAGAAGAAAACTTTAAGATAATTAAGAATAGATGACTTGACGATAAATTGATAAATAAAATTAAAGTTGCATCTAAATTAAGAACGCCAAAATTAAAAAGTACAGTTAGTATACTGTATTTTTCTTAGATCTGGTTATTGATCAGTACACTGTCATCAGTGCAGATTAACAAAAAAGACTAGTGCACCTAGTACACCTAATAAAAGACTGGTACAAATTTCTGTGACTAAAATCTAGTAACTAAATTGTGGCTTTAATAAAAAGAGTTCCCTGACATCCTTATAAATTCTAGTTTCCTTTGCTAGTGAGTTCTAAAAACCTCTATTAGAATTCTAGAGCGTTTTCCCATTTTACCGTGGGACCAGTCTCATTGAGAATTCTCTGAAAATAAATGCAAACGCAAGAGGAGAGTTTTAGTATTTGCTTTATGATTCAAATCTAAGAAATCAAGCGAGAATTCCACGCGGTACAAAAGATTCATTATGTTCATAATTTTCATCATCATGTAGAAAAGCGTAGACTAGAAATTTTCGATCATTTCGTCTATCCAGGTTATTTGTTTACCTTATACGCGTAACTCGAAATCTATATTTCTAGTTTAGGGATTTAGAAAATGACTACTTATTAAAGCGGTATACTAGATAAAGATGGTATATATTTTTTCTCAGTGTACTCCTAAATATAGCATGGAAGAGGATTCTAGAGTCGAGTTAACCATCCAAATAGAATTGAAAGAATAGAGAGAAATGTGGAAATCTCATATGAACACTACATTTTCTTTATTTTCACGTACCATTTTTCTAGCAGAGTTTTCCGGAGTCACTATTGGCCAATCTGTCCAATTCTTTTAGCTAATCAATCTTTCTCTAGAATTCACTAATCTGCTATATTTAGGAGTACTGATGCTTCCTTCTTCCAAATACGGTGTACTTAAATTGACCGAAACTGCAGCATGCTATATGATATTTTTTTCCTTTTTTGGCCTTTTTTTATGTTCATGTTACATTAATTTTCTTTAATTATAAAATTTATTAAAAAGCATATGGATTTGTGTATAAAATAATTGATGTTTAACACACATTTACCAATAATATTTATGAATTTTACAAATTTATTATTATCTAAGTAAATATTGTATTGTGAAATTATTGTTTAGTGTTATTTTAATCCATTTTAAGTGTATTTAGTACATTACAATTACATAAATTATTGAAAAAATATTATAATAAAATTGCTTTACAGATTCAAAATTTGTTTATGTATCGCAAAAAGTCTTCTTGAAAAAGATTTTCTATTTAATGTTTCATAAAACCACCATGAAATATCATGGAACGGTATTTATTGGGGTTCTGTAAAGTATAATTTATTATGAAAAAAAAAAAAAAATATTTAGAAGTATTATTAAAAAAATCTAGTGAGCCACTCACACTACTTTCGATTGCCCTACATTATTATTGAAATATTATTATGCTTTGAAGATATAAAGTATGCGATATTGTAATTGAAGTATTTCTAATGCATTTTGAAAATTTTCAAAATAAATTTAAAAACACATATCAAAATGTGTAAAAAATTGAAAAACTGAGATTGGAAACTTTAACGAATACCAAAGTTTCGCATTCTTATAGTATGATGGAGAACTAATAATGCAGGAAAAAAAAATCTTTGCTTTATTATCTACTGCCTATTCAAAAAAGAATACAGAGAAATAGCATAAACCAAAAGCATTAAATGATTTCTTCGTCGCCGGAATTTCGCATTTTAAACTCGTGTTTGTAAAAATAGCAATGCCATGAAATAATAATTAGAATTGAGTGAAATTTAATACAAAAACGAGAGATATTGGTACAAATAAATTATTAAAATTTCAAAGCAAAAGTAAAATAAAATAAATGTCTGAAATCAGTATTTCATGTTGTCGCCATGCACTGAAATAAGTGCTACTATACAACGTGGCATGGAGATGGAGTCAAACAGATTTCTTATGTCTGCCTGTAAAAAAGCATTCCATATTGTTGTTGTATGCGTTCCCAAAATTCTTCTGCTGAAGCTGAAGGACAAGAATCATATGTGAGACACCGACAAACGAAATCCCACACATGTTCAACAGGCGATCAGGTCAAGGAAGAAGCTTTATATATTCTGCAGAAAAGAAGTTTTAAACATTTTTTGCTACCTGTGGCGGGCATTATACTGTTGAAAGATAGTTACAAGAATGTCTTGACGGAAATGAACGACTTCGGTATCCATTACTTTAATGATGCAATTTTTACTGTTAAGATTACCTACAATTCGTAGCAGCTGAGATCATCCATGATACGAATCGCAACCCCAGACTCCGGGCATAACTCCGCGTATTCGTCCACTATGATGTTTGATAATGCACTATGAAAGGCAGCGTTCATCGGAAAAGTATCTGACACGTATGTGGCCATCATAGTACCACAAATTAAAACGGAACACCACTCAGAAAAAAAAACACTGTTGACAATCTGCACACCAGTCTGTATGTTCATGAGCCCATTGAAGCCGCTGGCATCGATGGTTTTTTGTGAGGGGGGATCCTGTATAAAGCAATTCTTGCGCACAGTCCATTAGTGTAGCAGACGAGACGAATTGATTAAGCAGACATTGATATACCTGTAGCAGTGGATCGAAGAGATCTCAAATGTCTAGATAAAGCTGTAAGGTCCATCAGCGCCATGTGTACCAACGTTCACATCATTTTTTGGGGTTCACACACGGATTTTCGAGTTGTCCGATACTCATCTGTCCACTGTTTCCAAACTCGCAGCATTACTGTGGTGCTGTTACGCTGCACACGAACTATTTTGCATGGTTGGAAAATCCTTCTTCACACATAAGGCTGATGATTCTTCCCCGTTAAAATTTTGTAAGTTGTTAAAATGTCACCATTTTCGGTCAAAGAGGTATGGGCAGTGGCGGTTCTACATTAAGGACCAGCGGAGCACGGCCCCACTTAAATTTTTTCTCGATTAAAATAGTAATAATAATAATAATTTTGTTTTTTATAACTGCTCAAAAACATATATACAAAATAACTACGTCTATCTAACTTTTTCTTAATCTTCTTTCATTATCATTTATTTGTTAACATATTTTTTTCAGCTGTCACAAATCACTAATGACTGACCGACTGCTACTTCTCTTCCTTATCTAAGAGAATGGGGCCGTTTACAATCGGCCCGAAATTGGCGTGTTTATTTGTACAGTTTATTCTACTAGAAGATCGGGTTAACAGATTTGGAGATGAACTGCTTTATCAGTGTAAGCACGCTGTAATTTTCTCGTCGATGGGCCAGCAGAGTCTGGCCTTTTGGAACAAAACTATAGGGAAAAAAACTGTCTCCTTTAAAATTTGTTAACCCTGCAATTCACGGATAAAATTTGGCGACTTCTGCATTACGTTTTTTTTTCCTCATTGATTTTTCGGTGAATTCTTTAGAGTTATATTTGACAGTTTAAAATTTTATTGTTTAAAAAAAGAAATCTGGTAATAGTCAAAAATATTTTCTAGACTAGCCTTTGAGATAGAAGCTTGCATACGAATTTAAGACCTCTTTAACTAAAGTGTTTTGAATTTAATGAGGGAAAAAAATAATAATATGCGATACCCCCCCCCCCCCTTCAGAATAGTATATTAAAACTTCTATGTAAATAAATTGTAAAATTTTTAGATAAATAATTAATGGATTTACATGGATAAATGGATTAAATCTGTAGTGATAAGTATAAAGGATTTAAGTCCATATTCTGGATTTTTCAGGAGACGAAAAATAAAGTTTAACTAGCTAAAAACAAATCAGAAGAATGGATTAGGGAAAAGGTATTTCGTTGATTTTTACCCTTTATACCATTCAGTGGTTGTCAACCTTCATTTAATAACGGGAAAAATTGAATTAAATATTTTATACCATACATGAATGGTAAATTTCTAAATTGGTCCTTTTTTTACCAATGGATTTTCTCAAAGACTAAATGACATGGAATTAAATCCTTTATACCAATCGATAGAGAATTTTTTTCTGAGTCTGACTATGTACTTAACTCAAAATCGACATTTTTGGACTTAAATCCTTTATACTTATCATGCGATTTAATAGAAACATCCGCAATGTTTCTTTTTTTTTCTTTCTTTCTTTCTTTCTTTTCTTTTTTTTTTTTTTTTAAGGATGATAGCCTGTTTTATTTCTTTATTTATTGAAAGTTAATTTAAATTATCTAAAATTAAGCTCTTAAAATGAGAAACATTGTTTTTTTTTTTTTTTTTTTTTTTTTTTTAAATATGTATCCACATTACATTAATCATGACTTTCTAAATTTCAATATAACGTCTTACAGATTGTTTAAGGTTTATTTTATTTATTTTTTAAGATAAGAAACAGGAATATAGCACTTGAAATTCTATAATTAAAAGATTTAGGGAAATAATTAGCGTAAGCTAAATATGAATTTTAATGACATTTGAAATATGACATTTGAATTTAAATTTTAATGGTGTGTAGTGTTAGGGTTAAAGAAACCAGTTGACTAAAAGAGGGTCCTAGACCTGAGTGGTGTACTCTCTGTAGAAAGTCTTTCTAAGTGTTACATAGCCTTTTTTATTTGAGTTTTGGAGAAAACCATAGTAAACTCCAAATGTATATGTCGACGAAAGCGATCTGGTATCGAACTTGGCAATTTCCGTCTACTAGCTTCCAGATATTTAAATTTTGATATTCCATTGATCAGAACATTGCAGAATTTTTCAATTGCATTTATAAAACTTTAATTTTTGAGATAATTTTGTGCAATGTTTTCCATAGTGTTGAATTTAAGATTCGCCATCATAAAAAAAAAAAAAAAAAAAAAAATCCGAAATTTAGTTTTACATCCCATTTTATTAATGTTTGTTTTCATGTTTGAGTAATGAATAGTATTAAAGTTAAATTACGCATCATACGATGGATCGGGCCCCACCTGTGAAAATTTGCACGAGCCGCCACTGGGTATGGGTAAATTTCGTCTAACATTTATTACTAGCAGGTAACCCTAGATTATTTTCAACGTACCGCTAATGCGCTTTATTTTTAGGATTTCAGCAGCAATTCAGAGGACGCTGCTCAGCCCACGTAAGCGTGGCAACTCTTACATTTTAATAATTTGCATAACACACTGCAATTTGCGTTTGCTGAAAATTTCAGCTCAGTCACGTCATACCTTTTCATGATGCTGTCTTTTTTTACAAAAAGGAGTATATTATAATACAGGGCCCGAAATTTCAACTTAGATTACACTTGCTGAAAAAAAAATTACTCGCCGCAAAATATGATTAACTTACTCTATTTTTTATGTATAAGGTGACCAGAATTTTTTATTGGAAAAAGAGGAGAAACTACGCAATGTCCTTTATTTTATACGAAAATAGAAGACATTCAATTTTGAAAAAGAGGTCATTTTAGAGGACACAAAATTGAATAAAATTATTATAAAAACCGATTCAAAAGCTATTTTACACAAGTGGTGGAAACATTTTTATCTCAAATGATGAATTCGGGTCAGTAGACCTTAATCTAAATTAATAATATGCGGATACGCGTGGAAAAATCCAAAATTTTTATAGGTGTCACTGGACAATATGGATTTTCTTTCTTTTTTCTTTTCTTTTCTTTTCCTTTCTTTTTTTTTTATTATTAATTTTTTCAAAAACAATAGACAAAAACTCTTTTTTTTTTTTTGGTACTTTCATGCAGTTACATAAAAAAAGTTGGTAGACATATTTTATTAAAATCATAATCATAAAAGAAAAAATGAAATTGTCAAATGAAAAATAAAATTAATCTTCGGCAGATAAAACGATTTGTTTTAACGAACAGTCATTCTTTATCAATATTTTATAAAAGTTCTCACACCTAAATTAGTCTTAGTAGTTAATAAGTTTTTAAAGTAGGTATGTAAAGGGGATTTTTTTTCACATGTCTACAATTTTGATCATTGAAGAAAACGTAGTCGCTTTGTGGGGGCGTTTATGCCAGGAGGACATTCAACTAACTTTTGCATATTTTTCTGAGATGGTGGTACTGTTATCATTAAGGCCAATTGCCTGCACTAGGGCACTAGGCCTTAGTCGGAAAGTCCTTCATGGGATCTTTCTAAGAAGTCCTAGTCCATAGTTACGTTAGTTTCGGAAAAAAAAAAAAAAAAAAAAAGACACGGAAAATTCCTAACGGCTAAGGCAACGATCGCGACCGGGTATAGAACCTCACGTATACCAGCTTCGAGGACAGAACCTCTCGGTCACTGGTGGGCCTATTTTTATGAGGAATATTATTCATGCAAAATTGAGAACACCCGTCAACCCACCGCGTATCAACCGGAGCACAACCTTCTTAATGATTTCATAACAATTTCAATAGTGATTCCCCGTACAAATATAGGGAATACTTGTATTTCTTTGTGATTCGAAGAATCTGAATAGACATAAACCATAATATGCTTTGGCAAGTTTATTAGAAAGTTGTTCTTTTGAGAATCTAACGCAAAGTTAGTGTTCACCGTTCTATAAAGTCAACGGCCGATTGAGCTTCCCAGTTTTGCGAAATTTTTGAAATTAAGGACTAAATTTTTTTCATTTGAAAAAGAGGACAGAGGACGAACAACATAAAAAGAGAGCTTTTTAGTCCTGTAATGTTTTTTACGTTTAAGAGGGTAGAACGTTGAAAATGAAGACTATCCTCTTAAAAGAGAGGGTGTATGGTCACCCTACCTAAGATTAGCATGATTTTACGTTTTTAAATCGATATTATTTTTCTTTTTTGGTAGCACCGTATATTCTAAGAATTTTATCTACATTTATACCGAAATTTTACTCACCACAGTAAAATTTCTACTCGCCAATGGCGAGCTGGCGAGCGGAAATTTCGCGCCCTGTATAATATATATTAATATATTATAATCTATGTCAGTCAGCTAATAATCTATATCAATATATAACTTTCCCTGTGCAATTTTCTAAAGTAAGATTTAAAAAAAAACTCTAATGTAAAAAAAAAAAAAAAAAAAAAAGAGCGAAAAAGTTTTTTTTGGTTGCTATTTTTGTAGCTTACTAAATGCTTCTTAAATAACTGAAAAATCCAATTTAGATTTTTGAAATCCGTGCTTTTTTTTTTTTTTTTTTCACGAATCTTAAATCTCATAAAAAGCTTTTTTTATGTCTTACTTTCAGCTTAGGATTTCGCTTAGATTTTAAAATTAGTTTACCTAGGGATATTTAAAGAAAAAAGTATTGATTTGCATTTATAAATTTCTTTGGGAGAAAATCTGTTAACGCACGCATAGAAAGCCCGGATTTGATGTAAATATATTTATAATTAATTAAATACATATGTACTTTAAATATATATTTAACTGGTTGGCTTTGTTGAAAGAGCAGGTTGATTTCTTTATTTCTTATGTAAGTTTAAAAATTTCAAGTGGCCATTAATTTTAAACTAGATGACTAATCAACTTGACTTGGCCGAGAATTTGATATGGCTTATGTAACACCAAGTCTAAAGCAAATCGTTTCATAAATACATTTGTTAAAACGAGTTTAAAAATTTTAGTTGGCCGCCATTTTGAAATGAGATGGTGGATCGGACTGATTAATGAACTTGTTTAACACCTTGATATGAGCTGTGTATATATCTGGCTTCAAACATATTGGTTCATAAATGCATTCTTTGAACAAGTTTTGAAATTTTTAAATCGTCGCCATTTTGAAACAAGGTGTCAGATCAAGTTGGCCAATGAATTTACTCAAGATATTTTTAAGATAATTTCACCGTGTAACATTGGTTCGATTTGAAAGAGTATTTCGGAAATTATCGTGATGACAAATTTTTTATTATATTTATAGAAGTAAATATATAGATAAACTAAGTGATTGCAAAAGGTAGATTTCTTAAAGAAATAAACCTAATATTTTGTTTATTAAGTTTTTACTTTTTTTGTGTGCGTGTGTGTGGTACTATCAAATTTGTTTATTGTAATCTCTTACACAACGACGGTCACGATTTAACCATGAATCTATTTTGAAATGGCTGGTTAAATACAACAAAGCCTTTTAAAATTTCGATTATTACGAGCATGACTCGGATTCAGCAAAAAATATTTTTTAAGCGGATTTTTTCTTTTTCTTTCTTTTTAACACTTTTCAACACGGTTGAAAAGTGTTAATGAGTTTGGTCTGTCTGTCCGCGCTCTAACTCCCGTAAATATTCTTAGAATTTCTTGAAACTGACATATATTATCCAAGTTCACTATCGCATGTTCTCTATTGAAAATGGAGTAAATACCAGCCCTGGTTTGTGTACAGGGACACCCGAAAGTATACCAAATCTTTGTGTTCTATGAGAGGCATTTCTATAAACCATATTTTAATACCGTTACTTTACACAAGTCTTAATGAAACTGAAATGTGTCATTCAAGTCCACTATCGGATGTTTCCTATTAAAAATTAAGTAAATACCATCACTAGTTTGTATACAGGGACATCCGAAAGGGGCATTGCGTTCTATGAAAGGTGTTTCTATAAACCAAATTTTAACAAGTTTACTTTAAACAAATCTTAATAACATTAAAATATATATATTCACATGCAAAAAAGAATGCTTTTCATTGAGTACAGTATGATTAGCATTAGGCTTACATGGCCACACAAAAATAATCAGTTACATTAATGGGTATTATTGGAAATTTGGTAGAATTGCAATTTCGTTTATATTAATGGTTTTTATCACTTTCTAAATGTTTCTAACACTTTCCAATAAGGTTGAAAAGTGTTAATGACTTCGGTTTGTCCGTCTGTCTGTCTACTCTCTAACTCCCGTAAGTATTCATGGAATTTCTTGAAACTAATATACGACATTCAAGTTCACTATTGGATGTTTCCTATTGAAAATGGAGTGAATACCGATACTGGTTTGTGTACAGGGACACGCGAAATTATTCCAAAGCATTCGTTCTATGAGAGGTATTTTCTATAAACTAAAATTTAATGACTTTAATTTGAACAAATCTTAATAAAATTGAAACATATTATTAAGATGCACAAAAGCATGCTTTCTACAGAATGCATTAGATTTACTGGACCACACAAAAATATTCAGTTACATTGAGAACTTTTATTGAAAATTTGTTAAAATTGCATTTTTGTTTCTATTTAGCTATTTAACACTTTTTAACATTTTTAAAGTGTGAATATGGTTTCAATTTGTTTATTTATCTGTTCGTCTGCCCGTCCCCAGAGTCCGTAAATATTTTCAGAATTTAAAAAAAATCATATGTGTTATTCAAATTCAGTATGGAATGTTTCCAATTTTAAATGGCATTAATAGTTCCTGTGCAACTGGTTTGTTGACAAGGACACCCAAACAAATACATTGCATTTTAGGACAGACATTTTTATAAATTACATTTAAAGAACTTTCTGTTGTAAAAATCATAAAGAAATTGCATGCATTTATTGTTAATATACTAAAATAATATTTTGTATAGAATATGATTTTCTTATAGAGATGGGATAAATAGTTACTTTTCAGTAATAGGTTACTTCATTCCATACACTGTAAAAAAATAACTATTACCAGCTGCAAGAAACTCTCTGTGATTGGAGAAAATAGTTATTTCCTCCAATCACAGAGAGTTTCTTGCAGCTGGTAATAGTTATTTTTTTACAGTGTACTACCTTTAGTAATAGGTTTTTGCAACATATTATTTTTATAACCTATTACGTTTTAGTTTGTATACGGATAATGTCTTTCTAATCCTTTCGGAATGATATAGAATATATACATGTGTCCTGCACAGTGGATGCGGTTCATGTTTTTAAGTCCCAATGCTTTCGATCACACTTTATTTAACACTAGAATTTCTTCAAAAAAAAAAAAAAATGCTGATATGAAATAGTGGTAGAGTCAAAATTTTACACAAACGTTCGTCCCAATCGTGTAAGCTTAAGGTTCATTAAACCAATTCCTTTAAACACGAAAACAGAATATTTCAAATATCAAGAAAAACGTACACGAGAGCCGTTTTCTGAAAAAAAAAAATTTCTCATATTATATGCCATATATGTAATTAAGAAACAATTAAATAATAATAAAAAATTTTTAAGAAACATCTTTAAGGCATCCCAAATTTTAAACTACCGAGTGACTGTTTCTTTTGATTTTCCGAAGAACTTGAACTTTCCAGATTGACAAGGAAATTAATGTTTTTGACTCATACTTAGCAAACAGTCAATTTGAATATGTGTTCTAAAATTAGAAACACTTGTTTAAAAATATAAATTTTGCTTGCAAAAATTGCATAAAATGATGTTGTGAAGATGAATTTCTTCACGTAGTCGTGATCGTTGACTAATGTAGATTTCTGTAAAGAAAGTCAGGTTAGTAATACTTCAATAAGGAGTCCAATGGCAGTCATCAGGAAGTCTTTATTTGTGAAAAGTCTTTTAAAACAAAATCAAGGATAAATATTCTTAGAATCTTAAAACACAAAGCGTTGGTTATTATAATAAAAATTCAATAACCCTAGTGAAACGTTGAGATTGTCTCATAAGATGGGGGAGAGAGCGAATGTAATTACGTTATTATTATACTATGATCTGGAGCAGTTCTGAGATCCTTACCCTAGAACAGATCCGAGATGTCTGAAGAAAAAGAGCCAAATTTTAGAAAAACAGCCAAATTATAGGGCTAAATATTTTCATTGTTTATCGGATAAAACAATGTTAATTTTTTGAATTTGCAATGACGGTTTATAATTGTAGTAACCCTTCAATCGCCAATATTTTGCCAAATTACCGTTAGACGAGAGAAAGAGACGGTTAAGAAATGCAGTCATCAATAATTGCGCAATCTAAAATAAATTACATCCTGTGTTGAAATAATATAAATTCTGACAATGAGTTTCCTTGTTTTATGACTATTTGAGAACACTTTTTATTTTATAATTACGTTTAATGTCAGAATAAGAAGCAACAATGTATATTGAAATCATGACATTATAATTATAAAATAAGCAATGCAATGTAGTATTTATAATAATTCACAGCTCTATGACAATGCATTCTCAACAAATTTTTCTTGAAAATGTATGACAAATTGAAGGCAAGGAAAAAGGAAATCAATAATTACAAAATTAAAATATTTTAAGTATTCACAAGTTTATGCAATCTATTAATTTGCCTGAAATTATTTATTATTTACTAATTTCAATAAAAGAATATTTTGATGAGATATTTTGGTATGAAAATTTTTTTTTAGAATATAAAGAAAGTACCAGAACGCCAATATGTGAAGACCTAAAATTTATACAAATTGAGCCAGTGTGTGTGAATCAGTATACAAATTATAATTGACATTATGGGTTGTGAGGCCACAGCCAAAAATAACTTACTGAGTTAGGGTGTGAGGCAGAAGAGGCATATATATTATGTGTAAATAAGATTACAGCAAGCATTCTGCAACACGACATAATTAAATGTCTTTTGTTTGTGTACAGTGAATTGCGAAAAAGAAAAAAAAATAGCCCAATCAATAAAGTAATAGGACACAAGTATGAAGTCTGGAAAATTTTTAATAGAAAATGTAATTAGTTTTTTTGTTCAATTATAATTAATTATTTCTAAAAAATGAAGTAAGTTCATTTTCAAACATTATGTGGTTTAAAAAAAATGAAGAAAGATATCAATATACTACTAATTCCCTTTTCCTTAACAAATATAATAATTTATAAAACATGAATCACAACTGAAAAGTGTAAATTGTCAACATGAACAAATTCTAATAATATTTTAATAATATTTATATTTTATTCTATTAATAATATGTATTATTCGTGATGTTTGTATTGAATAATGACTAAATAATTGAGAAATACAAAATGTTAAACTTGTTAAGTATGCATGATACGATACTTTTTTTTTTTTTTTTTTTTTTTTTTTTTTTTGTGTGTGTGTGTGTGTGTGTTTAGATCACTTACGTCTTGGACGAAGATGTGTAAATATTAGAACCTATATATTTTATATTTATTTATTTATTTTTACACAATACTGCAAGGTAAGCCATGTGAAATAATGTGTAAGACGGATAAAATTATGTGCATTTAACAAAAGTAACCCTATTGCAAGACTAGAATGACTAGATTTACATGCAGGTTACCTTAAAAGTGTATGTATATAGTGTATAAAAATTGAATAGTTCTTTTTTTTTTTTTTAAATAAGGAATAATGGACAAGAATATTAAATAAAAATTGAAGTATTTGTGAAACTCTTTGTAATTGTGTATGTGGTATTATATATGTATAAAATAAATAACATATAAGTGTACATGTGTACAGTTAGAAAACATCTGTATCTCGAAAAATTACACATTCATGTGAATCATTAAAAAAAATGACTCACAGTGTTTGCAAATTGGAAAAATACCATAGAAAGAAATAAAAATGTTCAAGTGCAAAAATATTTTCCGTTTTTTTTATTCCTTTTTTTTTTTTTTTTTTTTTTCTATACCCATAATATGAATTATTAAAAATTTATAATTAATATTCTGCATAATTAATGAGAAAAATTGTATGATAGACTCTTTAACTTTATCTATTTATTTATTTATCCTCTTTTTTCTTTGTGTAAAGAAATTTTAAAAAAATATATTCAATACAAGCGAAAATTTTTAAACTTAAGGCTAAAAAAAATCAATTGAAAAAGTCTTTTGAAAGAAACTGCAATGTTTCACAAAAAATGTCTCATCACTCACCGTCCAAAAATAAAAAAAAAAAAAAAATCGGTCCAGCCGAATAATATTGTGTGGACATTGAATAACAAAACAGAAAACGTCCCATACACATAAAGGCCTAAAAAATGCATGAGCCATCCTTCTGCAAAACACAATAACCCCACACAAAAATTACCTTAAATTTTGACTAACAAAATGAAATCTTTGCATTAAAAATTTAAGAATTTATAAGAATAATGAAAAAAAAAATATTCAATAACTAGAATTATGAGAAGACCCCTAGCAAGTTTGTGAAAAAAAAAGAAAAATAAAAAAAATATGTATATGGTAAAAATGAGATACAAATGCATATCACTGCATTGATGTGTTAAAAATACCACAGGAGAGGTAATTTCGTTTTATGTGTCCATTCTTCCTTTTGTGTGCTATGTGTAAGATGGATAAAATTATCATTATTATTATTATAATTATAAATAATTTATCTTTTAATAAATTTCTAACTATATTTTACAAAAAAAAGAATAACAATTTTAAAATTAAAACATTGCAGACCACCTGACATGTGAACACATGACATGCCAAATATTTAAGTCAGAGAAAAGTGTATAAACTCAGAAGAGAACATGGCTGAATAATTGGGTTGTGAGGCCAATTAAAACATGCCATAATGTGTGAAATGTGTCAAAACGTGTAAAAATGTGTAAAGTAACTATTGAAAACATTGCCATTTAACCGTACCCCAAATTAATCAAATGACAATGAAGTTCTGACCTAAAAGACAGCACGCATAAGAACTCATGTACATAATGCAGCAAAAATGTATACAGAAAGAAACATATAAATTTGTTACTTATTTGTGATGTTTTTTTTTTTTTTTTTTTTTTTTTTTTTTTTATCGGTAAAATTACCCTGCAAGCAAGTAGAAAAAAATAAAAATGAAAAAAAAATTACATTCTCTCTATATATATTACTAATAACTTTAAAACAAAGTGTATGTTTAATTGTATTCGTATATTAATCATAAAATACTTCAAAATGGAGAGAATAAAATGTAAACAATAGTATAATTAGTGTATTATTGTGTTATGAAATGTCATTTAAAATTGAGCAGAATTATAAATATTATATATAATGTATATCCCTTTATATGCTCATGATTATAACAATATTTGATTTTTTTTTTTTTTTTTTTTTTTTTTTTTTTGGATGAAGATTGCATATGTGTGTGTGTTGAAAAAGGTGAAAATATACATACTTTACATTTAAGTATATACAGTGAAATAACCAATACAATATATGATTATTTATTTATTTATTGTATATATTTATTAAAAATAATTAGTGAATGTTTGAAAAATAGCTTTCGCATAATAATATTAATGTGAAATGTGGTTTCCCCAACACAATTTTTGGTGTTGAAAATTTAAACTTATAGTCAAATATCAGCACATTATATAAAAACAATCTGCATAAAAGATAGACCAAAGCAACACAATTGTGTTAACAGGGAGTGTGTGTTTATGTATATTTATCTATTCATTTATTTTAACAAGTAGCTGTGACAACATAGTTAAATTAATTTGATTTTTTTTTTTTTTTTTTTTTTTTTTTTTTTTTAAATACAAATGCGAGATTAAAATTCTCGATAACTTTCAATCATGTCCGTAAACATTCTAGAATGGTATTACTGATGAAAAAAAAATAGCCACAATATTATTATTTATGATCTCTGATGACAGCTCTTTAATTAATAATGAAATAAAAAAAAAATGTGCACATGAAATTGTTTAAAAAAGGTCATGACAATATAAACTTCTAATGAGTTCAACGAGGCCTCTTAAAATGAGCTTAAAATCAATATAAAGACTAGCTACAAGGGCTATCATAAATGCTCATATCAAATTCCATAAAAACTCGAGTAAAGGAAGCATAAATAACTTCTCAATAAAAGATGAATTCAAATTGTTCATCAAGTCGACTAAAAATTAATCATAATCATCTGACATGTATAAAAAAGCAAAAAATATTTGCTCAAAAGTTGCGCAACGCTGTTTTCTAAAAAAAATGATGCATCTAATACACAAGGCCTGATATTTGATGTTATAAAATTTGCTAGCAATTAGATGTAAATACTAATATTAATGTATCTACATATTAATAAAAATAAAAAGATACACATACAAATAAGAATATAAACCAACAAATAAATATTTATGATAAAATGTGAGTAAATAAGTATATATGATGCTTTAACACAGTTAAATTATATTTACATTAAAAGAATTATTATTATTCTCATTACTATTTCTTTTAATATTATTTTATGTATGGCGAGTGACAGATATGCATCTCAATCTTTCAGAAAGAATAAAAAAAATATAAAAATAAACATGCCTCAACAAAATATTTTCACCATTGTATGAATAAAAAGAGTGTATCCATTTCATTTCTTTTTTTTTTTTTTTTTTTTTTTTTTATTTATGCATTTGTTAGCTTCTCAGTTTCTTTGTTTATAAATTTTTGTTTAATCAGTATAATCCAGTTCTTGTAATATATGAAAAAAAAATAAATAAACTTGATGTGTGTAAAAAGTGTAAACAAAAAAATATAAAAATCTGCCATTGCACAGTGTTAAAAATATATATAGGCATAGCAAATTAATACGAAAGTGAATTTTTGAATGTACGTGAAAGATGAAATATGTAAATTTATAGCAATGTGTGAAAATAAGAACATCATGCATGTAAAATATTATGGGCGGGAAAGTCTTTTTATGAACAACAGCTGTTTTACTGTAATGACGAAATCCCGTCACATCTACATGCAGTGAACAAATGTAAAAAAAATGAGAAAACATTTAATAAATAGTTTATCAATTTAATTACCTTATTGCCTTCATTTAATCATTATTTTTTTTATTTATATATGAATATGAAAAACAAATGCAGAACTGTAAATTTAGCAAAGTAAATATTTTGTATAAATGAAAATAAAATTCTAGCAAAAGTAAAATTGTGCAATGCAAGGCAATCAAGGCAGATCTCTCTCCATAAAGAAATCTGGCCAGGATTTCCGAAGAAAGAAATACACCCCGAGTACCAAGCAAACACTACTGCATTCAAGACGTCATTAAATGCAACAGTGGGGCACAAAATTACAAAAATTAAATCTTAATAGGAAATGTGTAAAAATTTTGAAATGTAGAAAGGATAATTATAATGTGTACGTGTAAAGAAAAGTTACCTAAAATCATTATGTAAAATTGAAGTATTTTGAAATGTTCAGCAAGAAGATATGAGAACATTTTAATGAAGGGCTACCTATTTGTGACAACAATGTAAACTATGTGTGAAATAAATTTATTGGGTGTAAAACAAGAATGAAGAAAAAAATATAGAAATAAGTTTAAAAAAAATAAAACAATGTATAAATAGATAATACTTAAAAATATTTATGGTCTTACCAAAATAAAGTAAAGCATATTTCAAATACAAAGGCCAATATACTTTATGTAGAATTCAACCTGAAACACTGAGAACAGATTTAACTCGTTTATCTTGTTATAAACAACCTTGATCTTAGATGTGCAATTAAACATCACTCTTTTCAGAATTGAAAAAGATGAGATATTATAATATTTATTACTTATTAAGTCTAGATATTCCATATTTTCTTTTTAAAAAGTAAATCTATTTCAACTTTTATAACATATAAAGTTGATAAAATGTATATATATTCATGTGCATTTTAAATTACCTGACAGAAAATTCAAAAATCTCAAATTCTCTAAACGAAATTATTATGAATCTAAAAATGCTTCCCTATAAAATTGATAATATATATATTTGTATGGATTACCCATCATTTTAATATACAGATTAAATACAAGAAAAAATATATAGAACGTATAAATAAGCAAGAGTACTACTATGCAAGTAAAAATTATAATAAATATAAAACGAGAAAAATATAAATTTTAAATTATTAATACATATACTTTTTAATTAATAATTAATAGAGTTGCGTGCTCCATTCAAAAACTATTTAAGTGTTATATAATATACAAAGTTTAATTTTCTACCTTCAAACACTTTCTTCAAAACTAAGGAAAAAGTACTTACCAATCTTGAACAATCAAAAAAATTTTTTTTTATTTATTTATTTATTCATTATTATTATTTTTTTTGAAGCACTGAAATTCGTATATTTTACGAAACTAAACCGATATTCATTACAGCAACTTGCTCTTCCTGGTAAAATAGTTCATTTTCCTAAATTATCGAAGTTTTGAAGGAAAGTTTCAAATACAAAAGTACATAGTAGTCTTTTTGACCGAAGGAGGGAAAAAAAATAATTCAAATATGTTTAAGGTTTTCCTCCTGTATGAATGTGTATACACCAACGTAATGTCACATTTTTTTTTTTTTTTTTTTTTTTGTGATTGTACGAAAATGACGATTTTTAACATACAATTTTATAACGCTGAGTTAACTAAAGTTGGTTTGTATACTTGTCTGTAACACAGCACACACGGGGAGAATCGGTACAAGAATGCAAATACCGCAGCCTCTGCCATGGGATGGAAATGCACAACCACTGGAAAAAGACAAAAGCCGCAGTAATTCTGTTTTAATATTACCGTAGAATTTTTGCTCACAAGAAGAGGTGTAAAATATGATGCGGAAATTATTTTCTTAAGTTGAACAGAAGAAAACACAAGTGGCAAAAAATGTAGAATATCACTGTATTGTTTGGCGTGAATTTTGATCGGGATTGCTTGAATGAAAAATATCCGAATACGATGAAGGTTATATTTGGTCCGAAACAGCTGCTATCAAATCGAGAGAACGGCAAACCCTCCAAAGTACTGTTGCTCGAACTGGAAGACAGGAGTTGACGAATCCTTTAATAAGTATTGTTCAGTAATCTGACTGGTGCTTCACTCGTTTAATATACACAAACCGGGCATACATCAATTTTATATTTCTACTCACACGAAAAACTAGAGATGAATATTCATAATCTTGAAAAATATTATGTTCACAAAAAGTTATAAATGTCTCTTACTTTTTTAAAAAAAAATGAGTATTATCAGTTATACAACTATTATAACACATATTAGATGAAGCCAACTACACGCAAAAATTTGCACAGAATTCTGTCTTTGAACTTTTATGCATAAAAATGCATGCTTAAACGGTTGACAGTTTTTATAGGCTAATTTAAAAAAAAAACTAGGAGCACACTTTGAGACACCATCCGTCAACACTGATGAAACGATAAGTAACAGAAAACGGGTATTGCGTCGTCCAGTATCATTGCTTTAAAGTTTTTTTTTTTTTTGTTCATCTCCGATAGACATATAATTATCCATGCGAAAAAATTAAGCATCAGGAAAATATGGAAAAATCCGAACAAAATATACGTACGAATAAATACAGCCCCTCTCCCCCATGTCGACCAATCTCAACTCCTGGTGCTTTAGCACCAATTTGTGTGAAGATGAATTTCTTCACGTAGTCGTGATCGTTGACTAATGTAGATTTCTGTAAAGAAAGTCAGGTTAGTAATACTTCAATAAGGAGTCCAATGGCAGTCATCAGGAAGTCTTTATTTGTGAAAAGTCTTTTAAAACAAAATCAAGGATAAATATTCTTAGAATCTTAAAACACAAAGCGTTGGTTATTATAATAAAAATTCAATAACCCTAGTGAAACGTTGAGATTGTCTCATAAGATGGGGGAGAGAGCGAATGTAATTACGTTATTATTATACTATGATCTGGAGCAGTTCTGAGATCCTTACCCTAGAACAGATCCGAGATGTCTGAAGAAAAAGAGCCAAATTTTAGAAAAACAGCCAAATTATAGGGCTAAATATTTTCATTGTTTATCGGATAAAACAATGTTAATTTTTTGAATTTGCAATGACGGTTTATAATTGTAGTAACCCTTCAATCGCCAATATTTTGCCAAATTACCGTTAGACGAGAGAAAGAGACGGTTAAGAAATGCAGTCATCAATAATTGCGCAATCTAAAATAAATTACATCCTGTGTTGAAATAATATAAATTCTGACAATGAGTTTCCTTGTTTTATGACTATTTGAGAACACTTTTTATTTTATAATTACGTTTAATGTCAGAATTTCCGTTAGATATTATTATTTTGATTTTCTTTTTATCGCATAAAATAAATTACTTCTCTATTTAAAAGATAAACATGTTATTTATAATTTAGATATAAAACATATACAATTTAGATTTCTGAATGATGTGTGTTATTGTTTTATGTTAATAAATAGTGTAGGTCGTATGTATAATTAAAATTGTGTAATTTTTAACGACATTTAAAAATAATTCTTTCTCCAAATGCTTAAGAACAAATTATGTAAATATAATATCTCACTTAAAATTTAATTATTTTTTTATTGCAATAATGCATTAATTTATCATTAGATTTTATTTTATTTAAAAATTCAATTAAAATTTAACCAAATATATGTGAACACCTTCACAGATGTATTTTCTCAGACACTTAATTTTAACATAAAAGCATAATTAACTATTCTTAACACATTTACTCATTTTAAATCTTAAAAAATAGTCTCAAGAAAAAAATCAGATAAAATATATATATATATATATATATAAAGAAAAGCTAAACAGTAAAAATAAATAAATAAATAAATATTCAATTTTCTTCTCAAACTATTTTTAATTAAACTCAAACAATATTCTTGATAAAACCACAATAAATAAATGCTCCCGAACACTGTCCCTATACTGTATGCGATTACGTATTTTCAATTCCATCTGCTATAAGCAATTAAAATATAAACAAACACTCACTCCTTCCTTTCCCTTATCACACTCCCGAAACATCTGTTTCCAATACGCAAGCGAATCCAAACCTAGCAAGTGTAATCCCATTCCTCACCTTCATGACGAAATAATAATCAACATCTAATAATCACTACCTATCTCATGCTAGCTGCTTAAATTAAGATCTTGACAACATTATTTCGTTTGTATCAAAATATCTCCATACCAAAACGATTTTGTTGTCCCATAAATAATAATCAACACCAAATAAAATTATTTTAAAGTTAATATCAATGGTGTTTAATATTAGCACGATGTTATTTCTTCTAGAAGTTAAAATTATCTTGCTTATTAAAATTATTTTGATTAATATATTTTACAAGAAATATTCCGTAATATATTCTAGAAAATATCCGAGAGCTCAGTTGTATTATTTTTTTAACGATAATTTTATGAACATGGAAAGAGATTACTGACTGAGAATATCACTGAGTAAACGGAGCTGTATCAAACCGCATGTATTTCGTTACAGAGATAAAATTATTCTTTCAGGCTTGAAGTAACGAATCGGAAATTTGGAATTTGTTTCGTTTCTCGCTACTTGCGTCGCATGGATCTTATCGTCCACTTGCCGCAGAGCAAAGTTAGAACATTTGTGCGGGATTGTTACTTCTTCGTTATCCTTAAGAGTGGTACCAATAAATATGTTTTTCCAAAATACTTTGTGGTTATAATATGACGTATGTATGATGCTGTATTTAATATGTGGGGTGCGGGGATTGTTAGATGCGAAAAGATGGGTGTTTTATTCTTTACTCGGTACTTTTTTGTTACCCGTATGACGCGATTTGGACTACTAGTTTGCGTATGATTTGGATTTCGATAATAGCCCATTTTGATAATATCGTGTTTGAATTTTATAAATTCATTATATAAAAGAAATAATTCAAGCTTTTTACTTGTATGATGGTGTATCATATCAGTTTTGTCGCAGAAATTCCTCGTCTATTTCGCGTGCAGAGATAAAGTTGAAAATATTATTATTTTTTAATAGGATATTTTTAGTAATATATTACCGTGTTAATAAGCTACACTGCAATAATAATATTACTTATTATGTTACGTGAAATAAAGCCCATCTCTATTTTCTTAACCTTCAAATTTACAGGGCTGCACTAAAATATTCAGATATATTAAGAGTTGCAATTAGAATATAAGGGTTGCGTTTCTTTTGTGTTAAGCTTTTTTTAACACTTTCTAACAAAGTTTAAGAATGATTAGGAATTCATTTAGTCTGTCTGTATGCCTTTCAGAACTATTGTCTGTCCGTTGTGTGATTAAGTAGGCAAAGAGCATTGAAAGTTATACGATACAACAAATACGTACTTTTGGAAAGTGTTAATAATCAATGCATATCGCATGATTTTTCGTTCTTTATTTTTCCTTCAGAAGTTTAATCTCTTTCTGAAGCGAATTTGTCAGATATCTCTATCCTCCGGAATGTTTTAATAATCTTACTGCGACGCTTTGTTCTACAATAGGATAAATAAGTGATACAGGACAATACAATGATCCCTACTTCCTATGCTATGATGCAAGGAATTCATTGAGTTAGCTATCCCAACTAAAGATTGATTATGGTGGAAGTAAGAGTTCTCAAGTATTATCCGAACTGAATGCAGAACTAAAGACAGTGATGAGGAAAAAATAATAGAATCCACACCATCCGTGTTCAAACTAATGGAATACACGATTTTTTTTTTTTTTTTTTTTTTTTGAGTTAAGAGTTATGAGTGTTGATACCAAAGGTGACCAATTTGTGATTTTCGCGCTTCATTTGTTTCAGCATGTAAAATTTTACTGCCTGTCGTGATAGAATTAATGAAATTTACAATTTGTTATATTCTCTTAAAAGAGGAAAAATTAATAATTAGTTATGATTCTTCGGGGATGAAAATAGTCTTGAAAGCTATATATATATATATATATATATATATGTATGTATGTATATAAAGAAATAGAAAAGACAAATAAATATCGCACTGATTATTTTAAAAAATGATAGTATTAATAGGCTTATCGATAAGTGTTATTATAATTACTTATGTATACTCATGTATGTTTAAATGTTTTATCGTTATTTTAAGAATAATTTAAAATGGATAATAGTAATGTACTTACACTTTAAAATTTTTATTTCAATAAATATACATGTAATGCGGTCCACCGGAATAACATACACTACCGAAACGGCCCACAAAATCTTGAGGGTTGGGCAGTCCTGCGTTGTATAGTGAAATCACGTTTCCAAAGACTAGCAGTGAGGGCGAGTCCGAAGGCTTGGAGGGGTGCCAAATTGACCGACAGATTGGGAGTTGGTAAATATCCAGTCATGTGATGTTCCCTTATGGCTTATTTTCTCTCAAAGGAAAGGGTTATCACCCCAATTTTAACATGTTAGTAGTCGCTATAGACAGCCCCACCTATTACAGATTGCCCACTTTTTATTCAACTCTCACCAATAATTTTAAGAAGTGGTGTGATCGACGTTTCTTCGATTTTATTCGCGTTTTATGTATATCAAATGACGCTTCTAAAAATTTTTTGTGGCTATAGAATAAAAAAATCTGGCAACACTGAAGAATGGGTGGCAAATCGACCAACTAGCGACTACTAACGGGTTAATACTAGACTCATTGAGTTCGCACTTGCGCAGAGCCTTCCATGGTCGTAAGATTGTTGTGATTAAAAAATACAAGTTTTTTTTTTTTTTTTTTTTTTTTTTTTGTATAATTTAACACAAAAAAGTAAAAAAAAAAAAAAATGACAACACGATTTTTTTAAAACTGTTCTCTTTTTGACACTTTTGCTTGTACGAACAAATTACGTCATGTTTGTTTTAGATACAATTGTATAAGAATTGTGTTTCTTCTTTGTAAATGACGAAAGAAAAGAAAATTGTCATAAAATATTGTATGTAATGTGATATTTTATATTGAATTTATCGACAGATACACAACCTTGAAATATAATTTCTATAAGGGGATGATGAACATTATAAATATACGTATTTTGTGTAAATTATTGTCTAGGAATTAGAAAAATCAGCATATGTAAGTATCGAAGTATAACAAAATTAAGTTAAGTGTAATCGTAATTAAACTTGGCTTATTCAGAGCACTCATTTGCTGTAACTAAAATGCGAAAATTTGTAAATAGACACTTCAAAGGATGCGCTGAAAGATTCTTGAAAAAAAAAAAAAAAAAAAAAAAGAAAACACACACACACACATATATATATATATATGATATAAAAAGCTAGTTAGAATGCTTGAGAAGTTTTGAAATAAATAACTGAATTTCAACATTTTCAAACATTATGGCATTTAAAATTGTTATTTTTATATTTTAAAGCATTTTGACTGCACAAAAAATTATATAATTATGGAACTGCAAGTGAAGGACTGTGTAAAGTTGCATCTGCGAACAGACTGGCGATAAGGTGTTCAACACGCTTATCACCAGTATCTAATCGGCTTTTAGAATTTCAAGATGGGGCTCATGTTGAACAGCATGTGTTACATAGCATTTGTAATAAGAAGACCTGTAATAAGTAAAGTTGTTTGTATTGAAATTTGTAGCTTGGTTATATTTCAATGTAATGCGTCCCCAAGCAAAAACTTTTAGATGTATTTGATTGATTTACTTATTTTGAGAATCTTTTAACGCATCCGTTGAATTGTCTATCTACAAATTTTTGATTCAATCCGAATTTTAGTTATAGCTATAGAAAATTCTAAACAGACCAAGTTTAATTACGATCATACTGTATGTTAAAAATTCTCAGGAATTATTTTAAGTTTCTTAAAATAAAATTGTAAAATTTTAAAACGCCCCCCCCCCTTCACCGATTTTACATTATTGTTTACCAATATATTCTAAACGTATTTGTGTATTAATTTCTGGATTTATTAACAAGCTAATTTTTTTTTTTTTTTTTTTTTTTAATTATGTTTCATTTCTGAAATATAATGCTAATTTTTAGCATTAAAATATAAAATTACTTTTAACAAATTAACTTATCAATGAAACCACGAAGTATGTGTGTATACAGAAATACTTTTAGAATATATTTTAACTTATGATCAGGTAAAATCGAGGGATAAAATAAAAATTTAGTAAGCAGGGTAAATTTAAATTTTTCAATAATTTCAAAATTTAATTTAATTTTGGACTACCCCATGTTTCGTTGTATTTCAATGCAAATGTAAGGAAATTTTCATAACTCTAAGAAGGTAAATGTAATTAATTACCTAAGTAGGTATCCTTTTGTAATTACCTAAGAAGGTAATTTACAAAAGCGATTTATAACGTTCACCATATCCTTAATTTTCAATAGTTAAATAAAGTTTTAATTAAAACAGGATACAAGAACAGATACTCCACTATCTTAAATTCCTTTGTAAAGTTTGTAAAAACTTGAAAACAAACTTCAAAATCCCATTTTATTTCTGAATTGAAACCTAATTTTTCTAACTTTTGAAACTTTAACTATATAACAGACTAATTAAACTATGACAAGTTTTGAAAATTAAATGCATGACATTTCTAAAATTTATCATAAAACATTTCTTTTAAACTGGCAAGGATTTATCAGTAACATAGCAATTACTAAATTTACAACGTTTTGAAGATGAAATTATTTATCAATTAGTAGCCTTAAATATTCAACGTTATAATAAACTAATTAATTTTGTCCTGGTTTGCTGTTTTATGTAAGGAACTATTAATTAAGTACTTTTACTTAGCCTTATTTTAAACACGTTATAGCTTTTCGGCAATAGGATTATGTAAGAACTTAATTAAAAAAAAATTCGTATTATAACAGAATCATAAAAGACATGATTAAAATTCTTAATTATGATTTAAACTTTTTTCGTAAATAAGTTTTTTTTAGGGCTTCTTTAAAACAAAAGACATCTTTTATGTATATATTTTTAAGAAACTGCATTAATCTAAAATTATTATATAACCACAATTTTATATAAAAATATCTGTTGAGGATTTTAAATATAATACCTTTGAACAAAAACATTGTTAAGTCAATTGTGCATAGATTATTATTATTTTTAACACGAAGTGTATAATTAAGATTTTAAAACTTATTTAAAATATAATTAGAAATACACTCTAATGTACCCGTTACAAGAAAGATTCTGAAAAATTATATTTTTACATAGTGTTGCGTACTTGGGATTCATGGATTGTCTGTGAATGAAAGGCGAATCTTGCAGACTTAAAAGTTTATTTACAGAATATTCCAGAAGGTTACAGGTCTATAAACACATTATCAATTTCAGTGTCACCAGAAAACACAGCTTAAATAACAGCTGACAACATCAAATTCACAGCATAAACTGTACCATAGCATTAACGCACAGCAACAGGCTGTAATCAAAGAGGTTTAGTTAGGTGCTCTTTACGCAACAATGCCTTGGTGAAAACTGATTGGGTTGCCTTTTAAACCCTTCTATAAACCCATAATTTCTGGTAACTTCTGTCCTAATCGAGTAACAGCTTAGATTTTCAAGATATCGTTAATAAGAATTTTCTCGCTAATGTCACCAAAAAAGTCGCCAAATTTGGCGACGCCATTACTTGCCTTGGTAAAGCTTTTTAACGGATTTTTAAAGGAAGATGAGTTATTTTACCGCGAAAACAATCTAGAAATTTAGAAAATTCACAATTAATAACCTGACTAAGCCTCTTTGAATGAAATTACATAATAATCTATTTAAAAAATCTTTTAAAACCCAAATTCTTATTATAGCGTATCATATAAATCTTTTCGAAGTTAGAATAAAATTTAATTTGAAAAAAAAAGAAAAAAAAAAAAAAGTAACTTTTTTGTTTATTAACCAAAATTGGGGAAATTTGAGCTAAGAAAAGAGAAATTATTTTTTAAAATTCACAACAGATGGCAGCAATACTCGATTGCCTATAAGTTTTGTGATTTCATTTTCTGATTAAGGGCCAATATCTGCAGTTTAATTATTTGTTTGAGGCACCTTTTTATTATTATTTTAGTTTATTATTATTATTTTATATTATAACTTAACATTTTACTGATTTGGTTAATGTTTATGTGTTTTTCCTAATCATTTTTATTTTGTATTGTTAATTGCTTCATTGACATTTTAGTGAATATTCCGCCCAATAGAGAGCGCTTGTAGTCCACAAAAAACTCTTTTTTGCTTCTAAAAAGAGATGTAAGAAAAAGGCTTCTTAAAAGGACTCTTCAAAAATTCTTAGAATACTGTGTAGTCAACGATAAATTTTCTTTTATCAGTTGACATCTTTTCTACTAATTGTCTGCAAAAAACAGCACTCCAGGGTATCGAACGCTCGACTACCGTGTTACTAATATCGCCCTCGAACCACATGAGACACGGAGAGACAAATGTAAAAGCTTATATTTACCTTAAAATGAAGGCTCATTTTTTATTTGGCTGAGATTCACAAACATACCGCAGTGAATGACGACAGTAAGTACATAAGAATTTGGGAAAAATAACTACTAATATTTACAATTCGTAACAATAGTGATAAGCTTTTATAACATGTTGCTTTAAAGTTAATGAGCAGCTGAGTTGAATATAAGAATTTTTCTTTTTATGAAACTGACTATCATCTCTATGAAACTGGAGAAATAATATTTTATCTTATATATGATAAACAAGAAAATTATACTTTTAGCATAAATTATATCCTATTTTCCGATAGTGAGATTATGTTATTTATTTGTTTCATTGGACTTGTCTGTGTTAGAATAAATAAAGATATGATTTTAATTTTAATAAATATGATAATCTTTATCAAAATTTTACTTTAAAACTAACTTAAATTGAATTTAATAAAAAAGCACCACAAAATTGGCGTTGTAAAATATATTACTTACAAACTTTGAATAAACACCATAAAATGCAATAATCTCGCAACAATTGTTTCGGGTCGAAAAAACACACGACCCTTCATCAGGCGAATAAAGTAAGCACGAGTGCTGCAGTCAAAGCAGCAACGACTCTGACTGCAGCACTCGTGCTTACTTTATTCGCCTGATGAAGGGTCGTGTGTTTTACAATTGTTGCGAGATTATTGCATTTTATTAAATTGAATGTACTCCATAATTTGTTCGAGAAATTATGTACAGTAACGTTGTAGATAGAAATTGATAAAATTGAGCTACGAATACAAAGATATTTTTTGTGTGTTTCGCAGTATTTATCTGCTTTTACGAAAACTTAATATCTGTATATATATATATAAATTACGTGTCACGATGTTTGTCCGGGGTAAACTCCTAAACTAAGGAACCGATTTTAATGAAATTTTGCACACTGTGTGCAGTTTGGTCCAACTTGAGAGATAGGATAGTTTTTATCTCAATTTATTGTCACAATATTGTTTTATTGCAATTATTTGTTAATTATAGACCTTTATTAAAGTTGCTCCAAAATATCTGTGAGTTTCATTAATTTAATTGTTGCCAAAAAAAAAAAAAAAAAAAAAAAAAAATACGAGTTCATTTTCTTTCGACATAAAAATAAATACATTTAATCAAACGTGAACGTTAAAAAATTATAAAAAGTTAAATTATGCATCTCACGAAAATTGACGTCATAATCAATTTAAAGATTTTATACACATTGATAAAGTGCTAATGTAGTTCTATCATAGATATAGTAATATATATAGATCTCTTATCCCCATGTTATTGTACAAAGATTTTTGATGCCGAAAAAAAAAAAAAAAAAAAAAAGCTTTGGAAACAGCCATTAAGTGGTATTGAAAAAAAAAAAAAAAAAAAAAAGAAAAGAAAAGAAAGAAAGAAATATGAATTTGAAACTGTATCTGGAGTCTTCCATTCCTCTTTAGCAAATAAATTATTCATAAATTTTATTTGCTAAAATATTAGTATGTATTCCCGTGTGTATTCACTCGGGGAAAGACGCCCATATTTTGGTAAAAACGTCGTCTTTTCCCAAATGAAAAGGAATAACTTTTTTCTCCCCAATGATCACTCTATTCTATATATGCTATACTATATCTATGAGTTCTATACGCAAGCGAAGTGTGACTCACTGACCGTCTGTGCAGCCAAGAAAAAGATTTCCTATGTTAATTGCCCACTGGATTTTTTGTAAGAAATTATTAAAAATCGAGGAAATTTATTTCCCGATTTTAATCCTTATATTTGGGTATAGATATGTATTAGTTATCGCGGGTGTTAGATTGAATTATTTTGCTGTCAAATTGACAAAATTTTAATTTTAAATTTCAAAACTCTGTCGCCCTTGGCTTTTTTTATTATTGTTATTATTATTTGGCGATCAAAAGCGTAACACGAAAATATACATGCCAGATGTATACATTGTACGAAATGTAATATGTATTATTCATTGTACGTATGTATGACATGTAATATGTATTGTACAAAATATTGTTTCATATTATTCATTACTCTTTTAATATAAGTTGTTAAAATAACCATGATTTTTGAAAGGAATTAAATATTTTTGCCAGATAATTTGGCGATATTCTTTTTTTTTTTTTCGCCAAGGATGACAGAAATGAAATCTATTCCGCTGCAAAATATTAGTATCTTACATCAGATATTTTATTTAGACATTTGAAAACAAATTTGACTTCAAACTATGATAGAATATTTATCATTTTCCTTTTAATTAGTATATTATTAGTATATTAAAATTTAAAAGCATGGTATATAAAAAGTTTTTTTTTTTTTTTTTTTAATCTTATAATTATTTTTATCTTAATCCTCAATGTTTCCCATCTTTATTAACTTGAATTTACCATTAAAATTTTAACATACTCAAAAACTTCTCATCACTTCGTTAAAATACACTAAACTTTTCCAAAATCTTTTTCTATTTAAAATGATACATGTATTTACTTTAAATGTCCAATATTTCATAAGATTTCCAATTTTAAAGTTTTAAAATATATATCAAATTTACTTATTTTTCTGGTTTAGCCTTATTGTTTTCCTTTTTATAACTACAGCTGTTGCCCTCTTTAAAATATTTAAAATGATGAGGCCATTTTATAATAAAATTATCCATTATAGCATATATTATATTTCACTCCTCCATAAAAATTGATTTTAAAATCGTCTGTTTCTTTTATACTTTTATTTTAATAGAATTTTAATAGAATTTAATTTATATATTAGTCATTTTAGCCATTTTATCCAAAGTAGCATTAGAAATAATATATATCACTTCTCCATTAAAATTTATAGGACTCTACAATAAAATTAATTTGTGCTTAATATCAACACTACGAAAATGTTTATCAATCGCTTCCAAATTTTGACCTAAGTTTCAAATCTCAACCCTGTGGGTTTTTACATCGGCTACAACGTTTTCGTCTTTGTTCGTAAATAATAATTTGACTGTACTAAATAGTTTACAGCCGTATAATTCAACGTATAACTTAGTCACAGCAACGCGTGGCCGGGTCTGCTAGTATATATATATATATATGTGTGTGTGTGTGTGTGTGAATATTAGATGATTTACTTATACGACTATAATACTAAATGTATTTTTTTAATAATGGAAAACTCTTATTACTCAGGAAAAAATGATATAGCAACCATAAAAGGAGATTAATTATTAAATTATTAAAGCAAAATTCTTTTTCTTTTCTTTTCTTTTTTTCTTCTTTTTTTTTTTTTTTCTTAATGCAAATGTTGCAGCAAAATTTTCATCTCTCTAGATTATTATCTATTGCCAGCCGTTATCTAACAAAAACTGAATTATCAAGATTTTTTTTTTTTCTTAAACAGCTGATTAAATGAAAATGCCTATTAGAATCTCATTTATTACGAGCATAATTCCTATTTAGCAAGATTTGTTTCTTGAAACGTCATAAATTATTTCTATTTTTTTATTTATTTTTTTTTTGTCTGCCAAAAGTAAAACTTTTCTTTGTGTAATTGAAGACAGAAAGATTAAGCCTTTTTAATATTATTTCTAATTTATCTTCCTCATTAAAAATTTATTTTTGATGTTTTCATTTTTACAAACACTCTGGTGCAACAAATTCTGCCGATTTATTCTTTCATGTTAATAAGTTCGATCGCTTTAGCAATACTCCTATTTTTTTTTGTAAACGAAATAACAGAAAAAAAAAAGACATAATACATTGCATTTTATGCTATATTTGATCAAATTTATCCACGATTTAAAAATATTGGAACACAATCACCTTAATTTCGAATTGTTTAATTAAATTATTCGCTCATTACGAGCATAACTCTGTTTAGCGAGAATTGTTTCTTGAAAAATCATGAATTATTTTTATTTATTTTTTCTTCCATGCCAAAAGCAAAATTGTTTTTTGTCAAAAAGAAGTTAGAAAAAGCGACTCTTTTTCAGGGTGCGCACGGCCCCGCCTTTTCCTAGGGAGTCTTCTACCAGTATTATTTGAAAATAAATTTCCTCTTAAGTGAACAGTTTACAGGAAACGATGTACTGGTGTAAGACTCCTCGGAAAAAGGCGGGGCCTTGTGCGCACCCAGCTTTTTAATAATGTTTCTTATTAAAGTTTTATTTTTGATATTTTCCTTTTTAATAGCATTTTGGTATAACGAGCAAATTTTGCCAATTTTTCCACATAATAAACGAGTTCGACTGTATTACAATTACACCCGTTTTTTTACTTTCTGAACACTATAGTGAGGAAAGTATTATAATCATGTCAAAAATACGAGTTTGAGATTTTGGTATTTCTACACGATCTGAGGTCCCTTGAATTCATATTTACTAATTTTACGATGATGTATGCGTGTATGTATGTGTGCATGTATGTAAGTGAACACGATAGCGTCTAAACGCCTTGTTCTAATGAGCTGAAAGCTGGTATATATGTTATAGGTCATCATAGCACGGAAGCTATTGATTTTGGTGTATCTAGCACTTACAGTGTTTTTACAGGGACACAAAAGAAAAATTCTTTATCATTAAGGTCTATATGGGAAAAATTCTTTAAACTGCGATAGCGTCTAAACGCCTCATTCAATTGAACTGAAAATTTATATACATGCTATTGGTCATCGGCGCACTAAGTTCCTAAATTTTGGTGAATCTAGCACACATAATTTATTTACAGGAACACAACGAAAAATCCTTTTTCATTATGCCCTACGTGCTGAAATTATTCGAAGTTCGATAGCGTCTAAATGACTTATCAGATTGAGCTGGAAATTCATATGCGTGTTAAATGTCACCGTTGTTTGAACTTTATAGCTGTTGATGAATCTAGTACTTATAGTTTTTTTTACAGGGACCCAACAAAAAATTCTTTATCATTATGACATCTGGGCTGAAATTATTAGCGTCTAAATGCCTTATCCGATTGAGCTGGAAATTTATATACTACGTAGTGTAGGTCACTGTCGCATGAACCATAAAGATTCTGGTGAATCTGGCACTTATGGGTTCTTTTACAGAGACACAAAGTAAAATTTTTTATCATTCTGCCTTATAGGCTCAAATTATTTAAACTGCGATTGCGTTTAAACTCCTCATTTGAATGAAATGAAAATTCATACACATGTTACAGGTCACAGTCCCACAAAACGTATACATTTTGGTGAATCTAACTGTTATAATTTTTTACACGGAAACAAAGAAAAATACTTTATCATTGTGACTTATGGGCTCAAATTATTTAAAATGCAATAGTGTCTAAATGCCTCATCCGATTGATCTGAAAATTTATATGCATGTCATAGGTAACTATTGCACGGATTTTGTAGATTTTGGTGAGTCTAGTACTTATACATATTTACAGGGACACAATGAAAATTTATCATTATGATCTATGGGCTCAAATTATCTGAAGGTCAATAGTGTTAAACAACATACTATATGAGGAAAAAGAAACGTACACTCTATTATAATTTTCTATTTATTTAACGATTTCTCTTACTTTAATTTATTTATACAACCGTTAACTATTTAATGTTCAGAAAATAGAGTCACACCAGATTTTTTTTTTTTTTTTTTTTTTTTTTTTTTTACAGGAAAATACAGAATAAAATAGAATAAAATGGCATAACAGAGTAAATTTTCTGCGATATTTCACAGAGTTTGTCCAAGATTGCACAACCTCGAAAGGAAATCTCCTAATTTTGATTAGTTTAATCTTTCTAAAATACGAAAAGTGAGATATTATTCTTAAAGCGTTGCAATGATTAAGCATTGATTCTTAAAGCATTGTCTTAAAGCGACCCTTTGAACATGGCAAAATCAACCTCTAAATAGTGAGATGTCTTTTTTTTTCGGAAGAGTGAGATTTTTCAAATTAATGATTGGCGAGATTTTATTTTTGGGCAGTGAAAATTCCAGCGGGTGGTATGAGTGGGAAATTTATTTTAAAGTTATATTGTCTAAGAACTTTAGCTATGGCAAAACTAGATTTAGGAAAAAAAAAAAAAAAAAAAGGCAAACAATACTGATGTTGGAAGAGAACTTAGACGTAGAAGTATGAGAGAAATATGGGGATTTTGTAATTTAAAAAGACCTTTATCAATTATGGAAGGGTTTAAACAAACTAATGAGGGTTTAAATTTAAATATTTTTAAATAAATTATTTTACTGTATTTTTTGGAAAAATTGTATCGGAATGAGAAAACAAGGTTTGAATATTTGCTCCTCATATATAACGTAGTATTTCAAAAAGCAATAAATGATCGCTGTTGTAGAGGAAAGAATTTTTTGGCTGATTTTAACTGTTAGCATTATTTTGATGCTAAATACTTGAAACTAAAGTAAAAATATAAATTCTTAAAGATATTGAGGCGTTATTCGAAAAACTTTACATTCAAGGTCGTAGCCTGAAAAAAACTTCGGATGGGTTCAAGCTTTAATACATAATGAATATTAAAAACGATATATAATTTGAGAAATTTTAACAAATCTACAAAATTTCGGGAGGGGGCTGAATCCCACAAAACGCCCCTTGCCTACGATCGTGATTACATTGTTCTCTTCCTTTGTATTTTATATATTTCTGAATAAGAAAATACTTCTATTATGATTTTTCATATTTCTTTTTACTAATACTAACGCTTTGAAAAAGTAATTTTGTCAAATGCATGAAACATGTTTGTATCATATCGTTTAACTTGAATATTTTCTATTCATCAAAAATATTCATTAAATCCTGTTAAACAAATAAATTTATAAAACTGTACTTCATAATTAATCTAAATATTGTCAATAGATGGTCCATCATTTTTTCTCACTCTTAGAAATGTTCGTGCTGCCATTTAAATGCGGTAAATTCATTTTCACTCTTTGTCACAAAGTGACCAAACATCACTCTCTAACACGTTGAGCGCCATGTCAGCCATTCTAGATTCTAGACATTTTGTCATATATCTATAAGTACTGAAGGAGTCATCTTGAAACTTTAGGAGTGTGCAGAACATGTTATATTTCAAACATTTCAGTGAAAGTTTTACCCCGAAAGTAAAAGCAGTACCAATAAACAATTAAAACGTTGAGCGCCCTGTCAGCCATCCATGACTGACAGTGTCAAATATGATATAAAGCCGCGTCAACAATCGGTGGAGGATATAAAATAGGATATAAAACTAAAAATATTACATTTAATGATTAAAAATTTATTAAAAGTTTGCATCATTTTTATTTATTACCGGAGGAATCATTATGGAATTTAAATGGATTTTAAAAATTTGCATGGTGCTCAACGTGTTAACGAAAAATGAAAAAGTCACATTTTCGAAAGTGAAAATAATATTTTCCCTCCTTTATTCTCTAACAACACCTCTTCTTCCCAGGATATCTTTAAGATATCTTCAGGAGGAAAAGATATCCCAGAAACATCCTCAAGATGTACTGTGGATAAGTGTACTGTTAGGGTTGGTGTCAAAACAGTAGTCACTATTCTAAGGAGTGAGATTATCACTTTAAAATTTTTAGAGAGATTAAATTAATTTTTAACTTTGAAATAAAATCATCTTAATTTTGAACAGCTTAATTATATTAATTCTCAATTAAAACAGAATACAAGAACTTATACTCCATTACATTATTTTCAATTGATAAGACAAGACAACTGTGTGCTTTAGAGTTTCTGCATTTGCTCACAACCAATGCTTACCTCTAACGATAGTAATAAACACACAAAGAGAATTTTTTCTGAAAAAAAAAAAAAAAAAAAAGTCAAAAGGGTTTTAATTTAGAATTTTGTCTCTGAATAGATCTCTACGTGAGCAAAAATTATTCAGGGCAAAGTACCGGGAATTGAGGGGAAAAACAAAAAATCTGAAGTAAAACAACTTAACTTGTAATACGACTTCCATTACCCACTGCTACACGTAATATATGCACTTTTGGGAGATAATGTGATCAGAAGACATAAAACTGACCCAACAAAGTAGACACCTAAAAATTTTCCTGTTAGAGATAGCTGATACACGTGTAAAGACACATAAAAGGAAGTTTACTTAGCGGGTTAAAAAATAAGAATAAAATCGGTAGAGCTATCTTTTTAAACACTAATTTCCGTGATTTAAAACTGACCTACTTAATCAGGATTACTGTTAATTTTTCTGTAATAACCACGTAAGACATTAAAGGATGTCTAAAATGGGTTTATGTAACAATTTTCAAGAAAATCGTTAGAGCCGTTTTTGAGATACTAACTTTTACCAAAATTTGGCATAAATAATTGTTGACTGGAAAACAACAATTACATACAAAAGGATATTTAAAAAGAGGGTTAATATGGCGAGTTTGAAAAAATTCGTACAGCCGTTTTTAAAGGAACGCACATGCGAGACCTGAAATTGAACTATTTATACAAAACGCCTCTCAATTTTCTTGAACAAACCAACTGTATCATTTGAAAGGACATCTAATTGAATGTTTATATGGCAACTTTGAAGAAAATCATTAGAGCCGTTTTTGAGATACACACTTCTGTTTTTCCAATTTTCACTAAAACTTAGAAAATCCATCTGTATACCAGACTTGTTTCATTTCTGAAGTTTCGCCGTTCTATCTTCATTAGTTTCAGAGATATGATAGTCAGAAGCTTCCCTACATATATAAACACATACACACACACACACACTGACCAATTGCAAAAATTACTTTTTGGGGACTCAGGAGATCTTAAAACATGTAAATCATGTGAAAACTCGATATCGAATTTTTGGACCGAATACAATACTTCCATTACCTACGGTAGTCGGGTAATGGCAAGTAAAAATCTCCTTGAGAAACCTAAGTTTTTCAATTGATAAGATTATAAACATTTTTGAAACAAACTTCAAACTCCCACTTTATTTCTAAATTGAAACTTAATTTTTCTAACCTTTGCAACATTAGTTAGGTAAACGGCTAAATAAACTTATCATAGTTTATTTAGCTTTAAGAAAATTAATTGCATGTTATTTATAAATTTTATTTTAAAAGTGTTCATGTCTATAAGTTAGCAAGAATTTATCAGTGGCATATAGGCATTAGTTAAGTTACAACGTTTTCGATCTTGAAAACAAAATGTACGTAAAATATAATTAAAGCTAAACGATGGAATTTATTATCAATTAGTAGCCTTAAATTTTCTGCATTATAATATTCTAGTATAATATTTCGTTCTAGTTTGCTGTTTTATATGAGAAACTATTAATTAATTACTTCTACTTAGCCTTATTTTAAGTTCATTATAAATTTTTCAGGTGCAAGTTTACGTAAGGACTGAATTTTAAAAATTCTTTTTATACCAGACCCCTAAAATATTTGATTATAACTTTTTATTATGGTTTAAACATTTTTATTAAAGAAATTAGTCAGAATTATAAAAACTTAATTAAAGCAAAACATATCCTTAATATTAATTTTTAAGTACTTGCATTTAGTTAGAAGTATAATACAAACATTATTATATATATAAAAATATATATGTGTAGAATATTCAACACAATACAGTGCGAAAAAAAATTATTTGTGTACATTTTAACATTTCTAACAAAAAATGTATTTTTAATACTTTAACCCTACAAGGCTCAATTTTTTTTTAGTGCGCGACAAAAATATATAGGTTGTAATTAGTGATCAGAAGATAGTGAAAACTTATAAAAATAAAACCATATTTTACGGAGAAATAAACTTTTTATTTCAGTTCCACATACGGTACACTGTGCCTTAACTATACTTTTTGGTGTTAAACTAGTACAATTGAATTGCTTTGGAAATAGTATTGTATATTGGACACACATACATAGAACAACACAGTATGTTTTTCGAGTCAAAACTGTTCAATAACTATTCTTTTTTTATTTTTGAATTCAGACAAACGACTAACGTATCACTTTCATTCAAATTTCACACTGAGTGCACTATAACAAAAACACGAACGACATCTTTAGGTAAAGATTCATATGACTACATTTCTAAATGTCAGTAGCTTCTATCAAGATGTCAAGAGATGTCGCTACTAATAGTTTTATAGCTATAGGAACGATTAAAGTCGGTGTTCCACATATGGAACTGGGTGCCTTGTAGGGTTAAAGATGTTTTTTCTCAAGTATTTTAAAACTTATTTAAAACATAATTATAAAATTGAATAGCATACTTCCTAATTTTCTAATTGCACTAAAAAATTTAGAATATTTTTCTTTCATGGATTTTAGTAATAAAAAAATTGTTTTAATAAGAATTCTTAACAAGAGTTAACAAATTTTAAGGTTCTTAACAAGATAAGTTAAATATGACTATTTTTTGTAGCGATCTACCATAACAGAATTATTTTATGAAATAGCCGAAATTAAATTATATACATACATATACATGAAAAACAAGAAATTATACGTAAATTATAAGATATATTCTCATCTTTAGACCATATTATTTATTTGTTTTCATTCAGCGTGTCTACATAAGGACGAAATTAATTAGTTTAATAAATGCGATAAACCTTCACAAAATAATTCTTAACAAGTAAAAGAAAATTTTTTAAAGTCAATTCCTACTTGCAAACACTTTCGAAAAAGTTTTTTTTTTAAAAAATAATTTTGAATTATGAAATAAAAAGCGCGCGTGCAAAATGAAATAAAAATAATTATAAAATAAAAACAACTTTTTATGTACCATGTTTTAAATTTTCTGATGAATCATAAAGCTCTTATCAATGTGCACAAAATTTTTAAAGTGATAATGATGTCAATTTTCGTGAGATGCATAATTTAACTTTTTATAATTTTTTAATGTTCACGTTTAATTAAATGTATTTATTTTTATAATAAAAGAAAATGAACTTACTCGTAATTTTTTTTTTTGGCAACAATTAAATTATAGCTAATATTTTAATGGCTATTTTAACGCTATTAGGATGTTATTATTTTCATATTTTAATTAATTATAAGAAAACTATTAAAAAATTCGAAAATCGGACTTCGAAGTATTGTGTTGTCACCGTGTTCTGAGCAATCCTGAAAGTTTCAAATTTCTAGCTAGCCGGGAAGTTAGTTAAAAATCGATTGCAAGATTTGTACAAAATATATATAAGGAGAGTGTGAACTAATAGTAGGAATTGAAAAAATGAGCTTATAATACCCAAATATACAACCGATTATAGTGCAAGTAACAGTTCTCAGGTACCATTCAATGCAGAAACTGATGTTGGTGAGGAAGAAGTAATAGAATCCCACCGTTCTTTCTCAAAATAATGGAATATGGGAAAAAAAAAAAAAAAAAAAAAAAAAACCGAACTTTTTTGAAGTCAAGATGAAGAAAGCACAGTCTAAGATATGAGTATTGTATGTTAGGCCAGCGATGGTCACTTCTCAGACTTCAGGCGTCATGTGGCTCGTCGTAAAAAATTTTACAGCCTGCGAATGGTACTCTTTAACGACATTTCTTGCTACCATGGAAGCCTCTGCGCAAGTGCGGATTCAACGAGTCCACTAGTAAAATAGGGGAGATAAGCTTTTCTTTGAGAGAAAATAAGCGATACGGGAATACCGAATGACTGGATGCTTACTAAATTCAAACCTGTAGGTCAACTTGGAAACCCTCCAAGATTTTCGACTCGTCCTCATTGCTAGGCGTAGGAAACGTGGTTACACTATATTTACGGCGAGTTTTTAATGAAAGCATAGTCCAAGCAATAAGTGTCGAACATTGGACAGCAACGAATCAAAATTTTAATCAAAACGCGATTTGTTTTTCATTGTCTAAATGAAGGAAAAACAAGACTATTTTAAAAACTGTTTCCAGTATATTTTTCTCATTAGACTTTTACTTTTGATATTTTTAAAAATGAAAGGTCTAGTTTAACTAGCAAATTTTGAAGGTTCTTAAATCTACATTATAAACAAATTCGATTGTACAACTATAAGACGTACAAGTATTTCAAGCAAAATTCAAATTTCGATAGAATTAGAATTCTTTGTAAGGGAAAAAAATAATAAAAATGACATAAAATCTATTGCATTTTAAGGAATAATACGTAAGAATCACTCACGGTTGCACAGTTTTGAAATAAAATCCCTTAATTTTGTATATCTTAATTAAATTATTTTTTAATTAAACCAGGATACAAGAATTAATCCTTCGATGTTTTATATTCATTTGTAAAGACTAGAAAACTTTGGGAAACGTACTTCAAAATCCCACTTTATTTCTAAATTGAAACTTAATTTTTCTAAACTTTTGAAAACTTTAACTAGATAAAGGATTAAATAAACTATGACAAGTTTAGAAAATTAATTACATGCTATTTTTAAATATTATTATAAAAGTATACGTTTATTTAAACAGAGAAGAATTTATCAGGTACGTAGCCATTAGTTAATTTACAACGTGTTCGATCTTAAACAAAATGTATGTAAGATATTTGAAGATAAACGATGAAATTATTTATCAGTTAGTAGCCTTAAATTTTCTGTGTAATAATAATCTAATTAATTTTACGCTAGTTTGCTGTTTAACATAAGTGACTAACAATTAATTAGTTTTGCTTGGCTTTAATTGAAGTTCGCTGTAAACTTTTCAACAGCAAGTTTATGTAAGAACCTAATTTTAAGAATTCGTATTGTTACAGAATTATAAAAGACTGGATTAATTTTTTAACTAAGATTTAATCTATTTTAATAGAATTCGATTTAAAAAAGAAGTTTTAATTAAAACAAAAGATAATTTAATAAATAAATTTTTAAGAAGTTGCATTAAACTAAAGCTACTATATAAACACTGTTTTATATAAAAGCATATGTTGACAGTTTTATACACAATACCTTTGGAAAAAAAAAATCCCTTTTCGACAAGCTTAAAGGCAAAAGGTAGTTTCCTTTACGTTAATGTTACAAAAGTAACTATTGGACCATTTGGGCACCACTAAATTTCAATGTTAATTGTTAGGAATTTAGTAAATTGTATGATTTGGCGAGATTTTGGTGACAAAACTTGCAACTTAGCAATGAAATTGTGATTTGGCGGCAAAATTTGATAGTTGACGACGAAAATTTTGACTTGGCGACGAAATTCGTTATTTGACGACAACATTTGGAGAGCTCGGCGATGGAGAATGGCAGTTTTGACGTCATTATATTTTCTGACCACGCGAAAACCTCATATCTTTTCACAGACCAATATCTTGTTTCCACAAGACAAAAAGTCAAAGGAAGCTGTAACGTATTACTCTCAATTTCAGTCGTAAATTTTAAATTCTTGCCTAAACCGGCGTTCTAAACTATTCACCACAAACGATATTTTTATTAAGACTAACGTATTATTTTAATTTTATATTTTTAAATGATTAATTAAAGCGGTTACCATAGTTTTTATATTTTCAGTGATCTTTTTTATTATCGTCTGCACGTGGCGTAAGCATCAGATTATAAATTTAAGCAATTAAAGCTATAGAAAAAGTCGAATTCCTTTCGGACAGTCTTTCTCTGCTTAGTGCTTTAGGGATAGCTCCTGATGAAGTCTTATGGCATTTTGAGCTATTTTATTTAATATCCTATCTATTTTTTGTAGTATACCCAGGAGCACATAACGTTGTTATAACTAATTTTTCACTGTTCAGACTTATTTGCAACGCTATAACAACGTTATGTGCTACCTGGGATGGTCCAAAAAACGTTTGTTAATCTCAACCTTTATGGTTCATTTCGTTTTTATAAGCTCGATTTTTTACCTTTTTAATACTATCAATTATTAGATGCTTCTTTTCTACTACATTATCCTGCAAAATCTTTCTTTTTTATGTTTTCAACATGTTTTATAATCTAATAGTTTTAATATTTAGGTACGTAATTTTAATAATTTTCTAAAAAATTAAATTAATAACTATTCAAATACAACAAATAATTAAACCCATTCAAGTTAACTAGATACCTAATTGGCCTTTGTGAGTTTTTGTGGTAATTTATTCAAGAACTGTTTGGTTTTCGTTCTCATTCCTTTCATTAAACCCATGAAAAATTATATATATAGCCCAGTGGTCGAAACTCGATCACTTTTTTACAAAGCAAAGCAAAGTAATTGCCTTCTCCTAAACGGAATTAAATTGCAACACAGCTGCGCCAATGGTCCTTATGCACAGCACGTCATTTCGGGTATATAAAAGTTTCTACGCCAATCGCTGAGCTCGAAACTTTTATTTACTCCTGTATCAGCCAATACCACCTGCTTAAATCAGCAAATACCCGCAGCCGTTGCCACTCGTGCTTAAGGTCCATTGCTTGTCGACACGCACTCAAACTGAATCAGCAGAGTTTTACTTAATATATTTATCTAAGTTTGATACACTGTAAATGTTGAGCCTTTCCTGAAATGAGAGGAAATCGCAACGGGGAAGCGTCCCCTGTTGGATGGTATTGCCGAAAAGCTAATCCGCGTCAAAAAAAGGGGTAACCAAGTATCAAATTCGGTTAAATTAATTCCATTGGTTCATAAAATACAATGTATGAACTCAAAAAGAAAGATATTTTCTAAAAATGGTCGAATTGATTTTAGGAAATCTCAAAACGTGTAACTCATCAAAAACCGAAAATCTAAAATTTTTTCTGAATCTTATACTTTTTCATTATATATGCAAAGGACATTATAATAAATTCACTTTTTTAAAAATGAGTAGTTAATTTCAGTTAATTGAAATACAAAGAAATTTCAAAACGTGTAAATTCATCAAAAACTGAAAATAATTTTTTTTTCTGTATCTTCTACTTCCTCCTTATATATGCAGAAGATGTAGTAATAAATCCAGTTTTTAAAAAGTAAGCAGTCAATTTCAGTTAATTGAAATGCGTTATGTTTTTTAGTTTGAAAATATGCCTTCAAATTCGATCTAACGTAGATCACAAAAAAAAAAAAAAAAAAAAAAAAAGAAAGAAAGAAAGAAATTATATTTTAAATGAATTAGAGAAAAAAATAAAACTTTCATAAATAAAATCCCTTTTTTTAAAATTTCCATATATGTTCAATCCGCGATTGTAATGAAATGCTCGCCCTCTGGTGGGCTAAGGTGAAATTATCACACCACTGCATATCCTCATATTATGCAATCGACTTTCCATGATGAAATGGCGGAGAAAGAATAATAATTACACGTGGCTGTTATATTTACTAACAACTGCAGTGTTCAGAGAGCGCCATCTATCGATCATTACAAACGCGGATAGCATAAACTTTCTATTTACCTCTCTTTCACTCAAATTTCTACCACTGTAATGGCTGTTGTCTCTTAGAATGAAAAATCTGTAGTCTAGAGTATAGTGTTGCTACATCTTTATAAATTATTGTGTCTATGGTTTTATTTGAGTTTTAAGAGATGGACAATATTCCTGTGACGTCACAGTGGGTAAAATCGCCGAACACGTGGCCGATATTTTGTAAACAAATTAGATTCAAGATGCCATTTAATTGTTACGCATTACATTTTCCTAAATATTTCTCCAGTGAAACTTAATAATCAGATATCTGTTCAAATAAGAACAAAAGAGAAATGTAAACAACTGAATCGAATGATAAAGTTAAGACTATTCCATATCGTAAAATTGCAGAACATTTTATGTATATACACATATATATATAATGAATAAAAGATTAATAAGAACATTTTATACACACACACATATATATAGACAACAAAGCTTAAATAATTAGAATTTCAGTCACTTTAATAAAGGAATTTATTAAATAGAACATCCATTTAGATTTGTTAACATCGCCACAGTTCACATGGCAACTTTTAATAATACATATGTTGATTAATATTAAAGCATATTACAAAAACTGGATTAAAAACAAAACCAAGGTATCACTATATCACTCTTACTTCAATTTCATATAATCTGTAACTCTTATAAATAATATTGCAAGATAAAAACAATGCTTTGCTATGGTAGAGTTGAGAATTGTTTTCCGAAAACAGCTGATTTTTTATAGTCTCGAACCCAAAGGAGGAATATGGTCCATTGCCAGATTCAACAACTTTCTACATTAGGAATTTTTTAATCCGCGATTGTAATGAAATGCTCGCCCTCTGGTGGGATAAGGTGAAATTACAATTAACATGAATAGCTTTCGGCTTTCGTCGAGACCTCATTGCTTGCCGATGTTTAGTTTCACATATATTTATTGAATAAAAATGAATAAATCCGGTAAAAAAGATAACACTTACTGTTGTGTGCTACAGTGTAACTCCAAAGGATCAAGAAATCCAGAAGTAAGCTTCCATTTATTTCCAAATGACAAATTTAAAATTTCAGTTGCTTCGGCTAATGGAAGTAAAGAATTAATCAGATGATTTGAAACTAATATTTGTTCAGCTTCAGTTAAAAATCTACTTCCGATCGAACTTTGAATAAACTGAAATATTTTTTCCAAAAGCAATCAATTTTCCATGATGTAAAGGCAGAGAAATTATAGCACGAATATTAAGTAGTAACACAAATAGAACAATAATAAATACACGTGGCTATTACATTTACTAACAACAAAAGCTGAAAAAGCGCCATCTATCTATCATTACAAACGCGGATACTGAAGAATACGTGGTACCTATAAAGGGAAAAAATGCATAAACAATAAAAGTTTTTTTAAGTATCTTATTGGAATCGTATTAAAATAATTTTTGTATTCTGCAAATCTGGCTAATCATACCTTTCGAATAATACATTTTTAAATCCTCTATTCCCATAATTAATATGTTAAATGTGTACCACAAATTTCACGTTTGCATATTAACATATAGATATATGTATTCCATAAAGCGAGTTGTATAAATTTTAAGTCACTTTTTCCGTTTAAAAACATGTATTAAGAGTATAAAATCATGTAAACTCCTGTTCGCATATTATCCAATCCGCAGAGGATCAGTGGAGGATCAAAATTGTGATAACATGTCTCCAGACCATACTTAGAGGTGCGTCAAAGACTGTCTCCAATTACCCATTGCACAGTACTAGTGCGATGTTAAACCCAACCAACCAACCACGGAGGATAAAAATTGTGACGGCATGTCTACAGCCACCTCTAGCGATGAATCTTAGACAAGTAGCCAACAGCCCATTGCGTGCCTCCAGTGCAATTTAGGGGGTTACCGAAGCGGGAGAGCCATCCCTTCCGTGGAGGATCAAAATTGTGATGGCATGTCTCCGGAACCACCTCTAGGGGTGTGTCCCAGACCTTCGCCAATTGCCCATCTGCGCAGCATTAGTGCGACGTAAAACCCAACCACCAACCACCACCACCAGTGCAATTTAAACACCGATTCAACCTCAACCTGTTCGCATAGTTTTGTCAGAAAATATTGCGTAAATTGTTGTAAGGATTCACGTTATGCAGGCCCTGGCCTGGTAGTCCGGTCGTTAAGACGCTGTCATCTGGAATTTCAGGTCCCAGGTTCGAATCCTGGTGCAGGTATGAATGTTTGTGATGTCCTATGTCTTCAAAAATGCTGTGCACTTGTCTCTGTCAATTTCTGTATATGGATCAATCGAGACGAAAGCCATTGTAACTATGGGTCTCAAAGCTAATAAATATCAAATGTCACATTATGCAGAGCTTTGGGCTATTTCGTACGTGAAAGTCTATAACTGATAATGCTTCGATAAAATCCGCCTGTTTTCTGAATTAAAATCGATATTAAAATCCACTAGCACCATTTTGTGTTTTTTGCAAAATAACATTTACACACTTTTGTAGACGATAAGATAAAAAAAAAATGTAATTCAATATTTAATTGGCATTGATATTTAAATTAAAAAACAAAATACATCTTGCAAAATATAAACAAATATGAAAATTGAAAACTCTATAAAACCATTGCAAATTTTTTTTTATTTATCAGTACTTGAATTTTTAAAAGAAAGATAAATTACAGTGCATTGCATTTATTTATTTATTTTGTAATCAGTTATAAATTGTTTATGTCAACTTCATGCCAAAGGAAAAAAAAAAAAATGTTTTCATTTAGTCTATTTTTCTTTAGTAATAAGTCTGTGTCGTAAATAAATGATATCCTTAAAAATTTATCTGGTTAAGAATAAAATTAAAAAAAATTAATTTTAATCATTCACCCTACAGAATTGATGTTTGCTTAATAAATTTATTTTTACTTAAACGATGTTTACTGTCTGTCTACATTCAGGATATTCATAGTTTATTGAATCCTGCGGGAGCTTTACATTTATAATACATTAAAGTATGAAAGTCAATATAAGCTAGTCTGGGAGAATTTTTTTCCATTTTACATGCTGGAAATTTGGTATCAATGTAGGATTAAGTAACGTCCCAGAATGCGATTCCGTAACTGAGCGATAACGTAGTCGCCTACAACGCAGTAGACACTGGTTCGAACTTGAGTTGTCGAAATGAAAAATTTCATTTAATGTGAATTAATGTGAGTTTTTTCACAGTGTGCCCTGCGACGAAAATCTTGTTTGCGAATATTCTGCGTATTGTTCTGTTAACGGGTTGGTTGGTTGGTTGGTTGGAGGATTAAGGCCGATTGACTCCTTATGTGTCCTAGGCCTATAGGGGGAATGCCCTTCGTGGGGGTCTTTCTAAGGGGTCCTAGCCCGTATTTCTGTTAACGGGAAATTTCTGTCACTGTATTTTTTTTCATAGTATACGGGTATTCTGGCAACCAGAAATTTTCTGTAATATAACAGATTTTTTTTTTTTTTTTGTGTAGATAGTTTAAATTTACTCGTTATTTTTATTTATTTATTTATTTATTTATTACTTCCATTACTCTACTACCGTAGGTAATGGAAGTATTGTATTCGGTCTGAAAATTCAATATCGGGTTTTCACCTGATTTACACGTTTTAAGGCCCTCTGAGTCCAAAAAAGTGGTTTTTGGCAATTGGTCAGTGTGTATGTATGTGTGTGTGTGTGTGTGTGTATGTATGTGGAGAATCTTCTGGCTATTATAGCTCAGAAACTGATAAAGATAGAGCTACGAAACTTTAGAATTGAAATACGTCTGGTGTACAGATGAAATTTCCAAATTTTAGTGAAAATTGAAAAACCGGAAGTGGGGCATCGGAAACCGGAAGTGGGACCGTAAGTCCGTATTTCAAAAACGGCTTTAACGATTTTCTTCAAACTTGCTATATAAACACTCTATTAGATGTCCTTTCCAATGATATAGTTGGTTAGTTCAGGAAAATTGATAGGTGTCCTGTATAAATAGCTCAATTTCAGGCCTCGCAAAGGCGTTCCTTTAAAAACGGTTGTACGGATTTTTTTCAAACGCGCCATATTAACTCATTTTTAAATATCCTTTTGTATGTAATTATTGTTTTCCGGTCAATAATTGATTTTTTGTAAAAGTTGGTATCTCAAAAGCGGCTCTAACGATTTTCTCTTTAGATCACTTTTATATTTTTTGATCACATTATCTCTCAAAAATGCATATAATACGTGTAATAGTGGGTAATGGAAGTCGTGTGGCTGTTTCAGACCAGATTTATTATTATTATTATTATTATTATTATTATTATTATTATTTTTTTTTTTTTTGGGGGGGGGAGGGGAATTTTTCATCTGATTATAGAAATAAACTTCTCGTTTAAATTTTAAACTTTTAAAAATTGTTCTTTATAAATTCATCTGTTTTTATGTAGTGCTGGTTGAAATGTTGCTGATTATGTAAAAGATCATTTAAAGGTCGTTAATTTTTGCGAAAGGTCAGTTTCGAACTCAAAATTTTGATAGATAAAAATGAGAAAAAATCATTTTCCCCACAGTTAATTGGAAAATTTGTGCTTTGTAGTAGACTTTGAGTTAGAAAAAACAAGAATGCAAGAAACCATGTGATATTTTTTTAAGATGAAATAATGAGATTTTGCTTGCAAAGAAGTATTTTTGCCCTTTAATATTTTGTATTTTATGGATTGAGAGAGAGTATTCAGCGGTTACTAAAGATTAAATTGAATACATAAGTAAATTATTTCCTAATACGTAAATATAGATTTCAATTAAAATTAAAAAGGTTTAAATATATACATATGATTACTACATCACATTTAATACACTACATAAATATAAATCCAGTGTGTAACGACTATACGACTTCCATTATCCACTAATATACATATTATAAACACTTTTTGGAGATAGTAAATTCAGACGACATAAATTGACTTAACAAATCAGATACATAACAATTTTTTTGTACTAAGAGAAAACTAATACATGCGTCATAAAAAAATATAAAAAAAGACTTTACATAACCAGTAAAAAGAAGAAGAAAAGGAAATCGGCAGAGCTGTTTTTGAAACATCAGTTTTTGAGATAAGAGAAAAAAAAAAAAAAAACTGGAGTGACTCCACTCGACTTTCCGAACATTGAGTAATTAACAGTTTTGTTGATAAAGTAAAGAAAGAGGAGTTGTTAAACAAACAAAAGAGAGAAAACCATAATAAAGTGTTTGAGTATTTTTCTCCGTATATTACACGATGTTTTACTTAACGCTACTGAACTTTGAGCCCATGACCATAATGATAAAGAATTTTTCGTTGTGTCCCTGTAAAAACCTATAAATGCTGGATTCACCAAAATGCTTATTTAGTGCAACAGTGACTTATACTATTCATATAAATTTTCAGCTCAATTGAATAAGGCGTTTAGATGCTATTGCACTTTTAAAAATTTGGTCCCGTAGGCCATAATGATAAAGAATTTTTCATTGGGTCCCTGTAAAAAAACTATAAGTGCTAAATTCATCAAAATCTATACAGTTGGTGCAAATGGGACCTATAACATGTGTACAAATTTTTTGATCAGATTAATAAGGCGTTTAGACGCTATCACACTTTTAAAAATTCGGCCCCATAAGCCATAATGATAAAGAATTTTTCTTTGTGCCCCTGTAAAAACACTGTAAGTTCTAAATTCACCAAAATTTATATATTTCGTGCAACTATGAGCTATAACATATGTACAAATTGTTTGCTCAGATTAATGAAGCGTTTAGACGCTATCGCACTTTTAAAAAATTTGGCTCCATAGGCCATAATGATAAAGAATTTTTCCTGGTGTCCCTGTAAAAAAAAAAAAATATATGTGCTAGATTCACCAAAATCGATAGGGCTCGTACTATGGTGACTTACAATATACGTACCAACTTTCAGCTTATTCGAACAAAGCGTTTAGGTGCTAGCGTGTTTACTCACAGACATACACACATACATACATATATCATCGTAAAAATAGTGTAAACGGACTCAGGGGACCGCGAAACGTATAGAAATATCAAAATCTCAAATTCGGATTTTTGACATAATTACAGTACTTTCCTCACTATAGTGGTCGGAAAGTAAAAAACTGGCCTACTTAAGCAGGACGATAATCAGATTTTCTGTAGTATCCATGTAATACATCCGGAAGCACAACTAAAAAGGGTTTTTGTAACAAATATGAAGAAAATTGTTAGAGCCGTTTTTAGATACTGATTTTCGGTTCCACATTTGACTTTTCCCAAAATTTGGAAAACTTATCTGTTCACCATAAACGAACAATGACATACGGAACAACACAAAGGAGCTTAAGGAAAGTTTGGAAAAATTCCGTTGAGCCACTTTTTAAGAAACGCATTTTCAAGACCTAAAAGGGAGCTACTTATACAGGACGCTTGTCAATTTTTCTGAAGAAACCAAATAATACACTTACTAAAGGTGATTTATGTCGAAAATTGTTGGAGGCGGTTTTGAGATATGGACTTACCAGTTCAATTGGCCCTTTTTTCATGTCCCATACCCGATTTTTCAATTTCATCAAAAGTTAGAAAAGTCATTTGAGATTTGGATCTGTCTTATTTCTGATGTTTCGTTGTTTTATCTTTATTCGTTTATGAAATATGATATTCAGAAGTTTCTCCTCTTACACACACACACTGACCAATTGTCAAATACCTTTGGCAAAAATCAGGTAAAATCTTGATATCGAAATTTTTGACCGAACAAAATACTTCCATTACCTACGATAGTCAGGCAATGGAAGTACAAAAATGTTGTTGCAGTCGATTCTAGAAATTTTAAACTAGTTCGCCACTAATTGAATAAGAAGTTTAATTATAGATAATTGCTTAAATGCGCAGTTCTTTTGCCGACAGTTTCTGAAACAGGCTGTTATTTTATCGCTTATAAAAATTTGTGCTTTTTATTCTTTTATTCCTCACACACACTTATTATGAAATATGATAAGTTTTATCGGAATTATACATTTTGTCTATCAGTGTATATCATTATAACTAAATCTCCTAGTCATCAAAAGTAAATTAAATTTATCTTCACCAGGAGCAACAATCGACAAAATCTTAGTCATTTATGTCGCTCGATATCAAACTGCTTGAATCTAATAATTATTCTGAAAATTCTTAACGTAAGAGCTTATCAAAGATATCTTGAAGCGTAGAGCACATGCAATTTTAATGAACTTGCAAGAATGGATAGACTGTCAAAAACCCAACTTGTTAGTGCAGTGACGCCGAAAGCGCACTTAGCTCGAAACTTTTATATAGGCGGAAACAATACAGGCAATTCTGAATTATATTAATTGCTCTATTTAAAGTAGTATTTGAATTTGGAGGATATTATGAGATTGGAAAAGACACTTGTGTCGGGATTTTAAACGGAACTTACAATAAATCAGCGATTATAATTGGAAGAATCAATGCTTCAGAATTTAGTTTTATTATATTGATGAGAGGAGTATAGTTAGAAGTGTGCAATGTTGCAGTTTTAAATAATAATCTTAAATATCCGCATAGATGATATATATGTCATGTTTAATTTTGTAAGTATGTATATTAAATTATTTTAAAAGGAAATAGTATTAAGTTAGAACAAACAGTTGTAAAAATTATTCATCTTAAATCTCATAAACAAAATCCTTAATTATCTGAAAAGCACTGTATGAAAATCAAATTCAATCTGACGCGTTACAAATTCAGTGTTTAGATTTTTAAGAACTTCCAAAAAACAGAAGGTTCAAACTAGATTTGTTATAGAAATAGAGGATAGCGGAGGGAGATAAAGAGAGAATGATTTCAATAAATTTGGTAATGTTTAAGGTAACAATATACACTATCTACCAATACGTATTTGAAAACTTTCGGATTTAGACGTTTTGTCAAATATCTCAAAAAAAAAAAAAAAAAAAAAAATCTGTACGATTTATCTTGAAACTTTGAGAGTATAAAGAACATGCTTTTCCTCATATATTTCAGCAAAAGTTTTGTCTCTTAGAGAAGAAGAGAACAAGAAAAAAATTAAACAAAATCAAGATGTTTTGGATCACCCTGTAAAAAGTACAGCATGAAATGCGTTTTGGCTGTAGCATATGATTATAAGGATTCTTCTAATTATCTGTATAAATTTTTATGAGGCTACCACATACATTCATGGAGATATAATGGTTTCTTTAAAAAATTGAAAAAAAGAAAGGCACTTTTTTAAATTCTAACACGTAGGGTATTAGACCCAGTGGAAAGGTAGTTTTACGAGGCTTCGCATACTATATTAGACACAGTATACTGCAATCAGAATGCAAAAATGTTAAATATCTTAGGAAATATGCGCATTTTTACTAAATAATTTTTTGCTGTGCATGCGCAAGCTTTAAAAAAAAATCATTTGCATAATTTAATAACCAAAAGTATGGAACTACGTATATGAAAACCCCAAGCAAATATCGTGTAAATACAAAAAGTTATGAGAGATAGAATGAGCAAAATTTCAGTTCGTCTCAAAAAAAAAAAAAAAAAAAAAAAAAAAAAAAAAGAGGAAGAAAGAAAACAGAAGATGATAGGGGCTTTTATCAATATCTATTTACAACCAGCGAACACTTTATTACCATTGGATATTGATTGAATCAAAATAAAAATGTTAATAAAACCTCCTGTAATTTAGCTTTTATTTTGAGAGGAACTGAAATTCTGTTTATTCTCTCACAAAATTTTGAATTTACAAGGTATTTGTTAGGGTAGGTCAATACTTTTGCTGTTAAATTATTCAAATGAAATTTTTTAAAAGCTTGCGCATACGTAGTTAAAAAATTATTTAGTAAAAATGCTCATATTTCATAAGATATTTAATATTTCTGCATTTTGATTGCAGTATGATGCTTCTAATGTAGTTTGCCAAGTTTCCTAAAACTGACTTTGCACTGGGTTTAATACCCTACGTATTATAATTAAAAAAGTGGCCTTTTTTTAAAAAATAATTTTTTAAAGAAACAGGTATGTATGAATATATGTGGTACCATGAATATATGTGGTAGCCTCATAAAAATTTATACAGATAATTAGAAGTAGTCTCATAATTACATGCTACAGCCAAATCGCATTTCAAGAATTACTTTTTACAGGATGATCCAAAACATTTCGTTTTTTGTCTAATTTTTTACTGTTCCCCCTTTTCTCTTCGGGACAAACCATTTGCTGAAATATATGAAGTATATCATGTTCTTTATATTCCCAAAGTTTCAAGATAATTCCTAAAGGATTTCTCTAGATATTTGATAAAATGTCTAAATTCGAAAGTGCCCAAATACTTATTGGTAGATAATGTATATATTAAATGCCGATGTGGTGTCTTTTTCAATATAAAAGATATATTTTGTAATTTGTAATATTTTTTTAAGGGTAAATGCGAGAAATGGTGTGCATATGATTTATCTGCTTGAACGCAGGACATTTTAGTAGGAATTTCTATTTTGTGACACAATTAAACGACGTAATTTATTATTTGTCAGGTTTATTAAAAGTTAAAAGACAAACAAACAAGTCTAAAGCTGTTTTAGATGCATATTGTGTATAGAGAAGTTTTCTCTCGTTAATCAGAAAGTTGTTGTAGAGAAATACGCACAGAGAGAACAGCAATAAATGTTATGTACACCATAATTGATCATATAATAATAATAATAATAATTATACGTAAGGGATATTCGTTTAACTATTGTGGTTATTTTTGTGAAATTTACCTTGTGAAATTTACGGTTATGTATATTTTTTATAGTATAACAACCTTTTAGTATTTTTTTAAAATTAATTCCTTTGAAAGGGATTATTTATTTATTTATTATATTTATCGGAAAAAATGGTAATATATAGTAGGAAAAATTAAACTGATTGAAATTAAAGTTTAATTATAATTTTTCTCCTTTTTAAAGAAAATCTCCTTTTTAATTTATTTATTATATTGGTCGGAATCATAAGGTAATATAGTGTAAAGAGCGAGGGCTACAAAATACATTGTTCAAAAACTAAAATATTTAATAGATGCTTAGATATAGTCATCTTTAAAATCGTAGTTCTTAAATAATAGCAGATCCACCTGTCGTCGATAGATACCCAAATTAAAGTGCCTGGAAAGACTTTCCTGCAGGCAGTGCGAACATGGACTTGATACAGTGCGGGCGGAAGAAGCACTGCCGTAGGCAGCGTGTTCTGAAGCGAGGTTTAGAGCGATTTCAATGTAGGTTTTTATTTTTATTTATTTTATTTATAATGTGATATAAAAAATAAATAGTGATTCAATTCTTTTGAAAATACTTTTAAATATAGTAATCATCGAAGCGGGCGTAGCCTGCTAGTAGATAATTATAAAAAATTCATTATAAAAAACATTGTTATTTAAGTGCATTAATCGATTTCATTATTGTAGAAATAAAATAAATGTATAATCATTTTATAATTTTTATAAAATTAATGAGACATTATACCTAAATTTTCAAATTCTTCTAAATGCATATCCTTTTTCTTTTGCTATACGCATATCTACATACACGCATTCCCAGACACATTCAATTTTTGCTTCCTTTCAGAAAGCCAACAAAAATACAAAGTTTTGTAGCTGACTTAATCTGAATTTATGAGGAGATTGAGCTCACATGTTTGCTGCGATATCCTCTAAATGTCAGCATCAATGAACTCGAAAAGATCATAGAAAAAGAATTATCGTTGTATGCACCTCGCCATGAAGTCTTCATTATGCTATTCTCTTTTATGCTCGTTCTTATCTCCATAAAAATAAAAGTCCTGTGTCAGAAAATCGATCTTTAGCTGAGCTAAAGTTTGTAGCACATGGTTTAGACAGCCGACTTTTTTTGTAAAATGCCTATATTCATCCGCATGTTGTTTATCAAAACATGAAAGGACTTTAGTAGTTATATAAATACAAAAATTTTCGATAGAAAATTTTTGTGATAAGTTAAACAAGATAAGAAAAAAAGTCTTATTTGTTTTCTGTGAATGGTAATAGATATATAATTCTGTACAAAACACAATTTAATTTAGTACGGCAGGAAATTTTTTTAATAGAAAGAATTTCGTAATATCTAGACCATTTTGCGTTACAGCTTTAGTATATGAACCAATGGCGATTTTTAAATTTTTGTCACTCTTTAACAATGAATTTTTTGGTATAATCACATGTGAAATATATATATATACATACATATATATATGTATATATCTTGTATCTATTTTTTCTAAATACTTTTACTATTGAATTTTTTAGTTAATTTAGGGTAGTATATAATACTCTCTGTATATTTCTAATGTACAGCTAGATAATAATTTTAGACATTCGGAAACATCTAAAAAGAAAGAAAGCTTATTATTATTATTATTTTAAATTGAAAAAAATCTCCTACAGTTTCAATTTTTAATTCTCTCCTACCTACTTTTTAAAAAACGAAAGATAAAATCTACTCGACCCTTTATAAGAATTTTAGATGATGGATTTTTTTCTTGACATAATTAGAAATATAAAATGCGTCATAGAAATGTCTAATTCTCTAATGTTAAAAAATTATCAATGCTACATTCGAAGATGCTGTCATTTATAAATGGGATTGAATTTGAATCTAAAATATATCAGAAGTATTTTAAAATATGTTCTGAAATAAAAAAGCAAAATACACTTTAAAGACAAAAAGAAATTCAGTCAATTATACAGACACGACATTATTTCATTATTACAAAAAAAAAAAAAACAAAAAACAAAAAAAAAAAAAAACATATAAAATAATTTAGTGTGTCACTCACAAGACTTTCTTTCTCTCAACCTACATTTCAATACTACAAAGACAGATTGCAGATTAAGTCGTAAGATCAATAAATTGCGATACAAATGTTCAATCTACTTTAAAAAATAAACTAAAATAGTTACAGAAACAGTTTCATTTGACATATAATTCTGTATGTGTGTGAGAAAGGGTACCGCCCCCCTCAACCCTCCGTTCTATTAAAATGTCTACATTTATTTAAAAAAAAAGTACAGGGCTATTATTAATTTGTCTTTAAACAGGTTAATCTTAATTAAAATTTTCAAGTGGCAACCTAATACGAACTTCAAAATACCAAGTTTTGAATTTTCTGCAGAATTTTGCTTTCTGAGCAGCTTCAACATAATAAAGCGTAGTAAAGCACTTTTATCAATTACATTCAATAGAAAGGAACGTTTAGCTTAATTTTGGGTAGCCCCATATATTGTCTATAAACTATATATGCACATAACATTGTGTACTTAAATTTAGTCTGACATTAAAAACACCTAACACAAAAGGAAATACACTTCTATCAATTTCCAAATGTAGCCCCAATATATACAAACACTTTGGGTAGCCCTATAAACGAATGATGAATGATTTCCATACCACAATCAACACAAAACATGCTTTTATGCATATAAAAAAATATGCTCATTCCATTTTGTTTAGAGCAACCTGTAGATATCACACTGTACTTACCAGATATTTCTCCCATAGACGTAATTTATTTGAATTTTCTTGGATGACTCTGTACACGAACTATTTGCTTGATCTAAACGAAAAGTTTTGTGTAGCATCACTGTATGATACTAATTTAGAATATTGAGTTTACTTTTTTTTTTTTTTTTTTTTTTGAGATATGCTGATAACACAACACACACAAACAGACGGATACACAGACACTTAGCATACACACAAACCAGCCGCTAAAAACATGATTTTCCGATTGAGGTCACTTCAAAACGAGCCAATATAACTAAAACTCAATTTCCAAAATTTGATCCCAAAACAAAACTTTCTCTATTTATTATACATATGGATAAGAAAATGTAAAGAATTATAAACAGCATAAGAAATTGCCAGTAAGAAAATTAATTTTCTGAAAGTTGAAAAAAAGATATTTGCAGGCAACAAATTACAATTCTTAATTAATGTTTTCATTGAAAATATCTAAGATAACCCTTTTAATTATTTATTTACAGATGAAAATTTATTTTTTGTTTCTAATAGCAACATTGACATTTACTTTATATATTTTTACACAATTGATCACATTTAAATTTTACTGGGGAAAATGACGTCATAAGAATGAAAGAACAACGATTTGAAGAAACTTTTTGGAAAATGGCAAATAGAGTACCTTTATTTACCCAACGTTTTTAATTAAAAACTTCCTTAATAAAAACGTTTTTGTGAGTTTTTTCATTCAAACCTCTAGTGCTTTTTATGTCATTTATATTAGAAAAAATGGTTTTGTGAACTTAAGTAATCTACCTATATCAGTTTAAAAAAGATTCGCAGAAGTAAGCACGTAAAGAGACAGACTGCCAGACTGACAATACAGATTCAAAAACATTTTTCAGTTTTGTTTAGAAAATGCTAAAAATGAATATAATTCACGAATGTTTTTAGTAGTTGATGTACATGAATCACAAACTTAAATAATAAATGTCTTATGGGAAAAAATAATGTTCACGAATAAAAATTTCATAGCATTCATAAGTTAAAGCAGCTAAATCAAAATCACAAACAACTTTCGTTATAAGCAGCCAATTTCGAAATTTAAAACAGAACAAACTTTAAACTTGAATTCACGTTAAATTGATCATAATGAGACAAACGGATCTTGTTGCATTTAAATGAAATTATAAAAAATGTCTTATGGGAAAAATGATGTTCACGAATAAAAATTTCATAGTATTCATAAGTTAAAACAGCTAAATCAAAATCACAAACAACTTTAGTTATAAACAGTTATTTTCGAAATTTAAAACACAACGAACTTTAAACATGAATTCACGTTAAACTCGTTATAATGAGACAAAAGGATCTTGATGAATTTAAATGAAATTATAAAAGAATCCAATGGACATATTTGCGTAATAAAAATACTTTTATAATTATCCTTAAATAATTCCAATTATAAAGACAAGTAATGTAATTAAAGAATTTGAATTGGTTAAAATACATAACCAAAGCGAATCTGATTGATTAGATTATGTTTTACTCTAAAAATTAAGAAAAACTTAAAACATATTTAATTTGTTTTATTATGTTTTTATTTAATTTCAAATGTTAAAAATAACTTATACAGATTTTTTTTTCAAACTTTCGACAGATTGAATTATACATGCACATTTTTGATCTGATAGACTAGAAAGACTTTTTTTTTTAAATTTCAAATTAAAAATAAAATAAAAATAAAATAATGATAATATTATATTAAAAAAAAAAAAAAAAAATGAAAAAGAGTAAAAATTTTTTGCATGGCATGCTAAAGTGATTCTTATCAAAATAAAAATAAAAATATTCTTAATGGATAAAAACGTTTTATCTATTTAATCATTCTGGCAATCTTAAAAACAAAAATTTTTTTTAATAGTTTCATTACTTCATATATTTTTTTATTTATCATATTATAAAACAAAAGTATAATTTATTCATATAATTAACTGATTCAATTAATTCTTGATTCATATAACCTCCTTTTTCAACTAATTTTTTGTTTCTAATAAAAGAAAAATTAATAATTAAAAAAAACCCTGTTTTTTAGTATTTTTTTAAATTATTTAATATATTTGATATATATTTATCCAAAAAGTGTTCGGTACATATCAATAAATCGAATAAGAGGTTAAATAGTATTACCGTTGATTTAGATAAGAGTCCGATATGTAAGCGGATATATGTAGATGATTAAATTAATCAAGTGATTATTTCATTCAATTCATGATTCATTGATTCATATAGAGTGGATGATTTTACTAACTAAAAAAAAAAAAAAAAATGTTTATTGCTTATATAATTTACATTAATTGGACAACAATTCGTATAGATAAAATACATATGTTTAATTTAATCCAGTTAAATTTCAGTCAATTATTGATTGTTAATCGAGTGACTATTTCATTCAATTCTTGATTCATATAGAATGGATGATTTTAGTAAAAAAAAAAAAAAGTTGCTTATAAAATTTATATTAATTGAACTCCAATTCATATAGATAAAATACATATGTTTAACTAACTCAAATTCACAAAGCCCTGTTTTAGATTCAAAGCATTTATATTTATAGATAATTGCAATTATCTGTAATTTATTGTGATTTAAAGATTTCGTTTTAAGTAAATGTTCTTAAATGAAGTAATTAAACCATCTTCTCTTTATCAACGAATAGACTTTTAAAAATAAATACATTTATTTCTATACATTTATTTGTATAAGATTTATTTTATTTTATTACCATTTAACATGCATTACCAACAAAAAAAAACAAAAAAACAAAAAAAAAAAAAAAAAAACTGAAAATTTTCTATTAAATATTTGTTTCAAATATCAATGGACAAACACATATAGACTTATGCAATAATCCTTTTTGAATTTATAGCACGTACTTAT